>CAUYUJ010022008.1:27500-129995 GCA_963575745.1 Prorocentrum cordatum
CCCAGACGGTCAAGATGGGCAAAACTGGCACCAAGTTCGCCCAAAATGTTCCAAGGTGGCCTCCAGGACGGCCAAAGAGCTGCTCATCCCACCCGTGCTCCTCCGGTAGGGCCCGTAGGAACGCATCCGCAAGCCCACGAGGACTTAGAGGCACAGCGTGTCAAACCTTGGGAGGCCCCCCTCCCCCGAGGCCCAAAATGTACAGAAGTGGTGGATGGAGGGATAAATCGGTCACAATGCCATGCCGCCCTGAGGTTTTAGCGGGACCCAAGCAAGGGCGCAAGCGAACGTTACAAAAGAAGTCTCGTATTCCGGGTCGGCGGCATCAGCCGTAATGCCTTTACAAGTATAGTGGGCTCGCGCTCCCGATGCCATTCTACATATGATGAATATATGTATGCATGTATATAGGTAGGTAGGCAGGCAGGCAGGCAAACAGGCAGGTATGTTTGTACGTATGTATGTATACATGAATGCATCTAGATACGTTGTACATCGCGGCGCTCTCGCGTTCCCGAAGCCACAACCTCTCATAAGTTAAGCAGATTCGCGCCCCGGAGTCAGGCCACAATCCCTAGTCACTTGCTGTGAAACCGCGCTCCCGAGGCCATAACCCCTACGAACAAACAACCAACGCGCTTGCGTTGCCGATGCCTCGAACCCATCCCGCGGAGGCTGCCAAAGAGTGCCACCCCGTCCCTAGAGCAACAACATGTGCTTTTTAGATTGGGATATGTGTTGGGGGCCGCTTTTCGGCCCCTGCCAGCCTGAGAGTTCCACTGTATCTCCGAAGCCGCAAACCCTTGTAAATTCTGATGGAAGCGCGCTAGCGAGGCCACCATCTCACATCAAGTATTACAGACGCACGCAACCAGTCAGCCAGCCAGCAGCCCAAATAAAACAAAGCCAACCATCATTTTAGACAACACACCCACCAACCGAAGTGCCCGCCAGCCGACCGACAAGAAGACAAACCAATCTTCCGATCAAGCATGGCTGCATAAGCAATCAGAAAGGGGGGCCGCCGGCAGAGGGCGCCCTTCATATCAGGCCGCTCCCGCCTGCGGGTTCGGCCGTGTACGACCACTCTGTCAGAGTGCCTGGCAGGATTCGCCAGAGCCTGGTTAAAACCTCCCTGAAGTCCCTCTGGTGGGGCGCCACTCTGTCGGCGGTCTCTCGCAGCCCCCACCCCGGACTCAAGACTCGAAGCGGCCCAGGAAGGCGGCCCAGGAAGGCCCCCAGGCGAACCAAGATCGCCCCAAGACAACCCAAGAGGCCCTCAAGGGAGCCCCCCAGACGGCCCAAGAAGGGCCCAAGAGGTCTCCCAAACGGTCCAAGACGGCCCCGAAAGGGGGAACTCGAAGTGACATTTCTCGCACTCCTCCCCAAGATGACACCCGACGCCGAGGCCGCGATGAGGCCCTCAAGGGCCGCCCCCCAAAGCCCCTGGAGGCCCCCAAGAGGGCCAAATCAAGTCCCAGGAGGCTTTCAAGAGGCCCCGAGACATCTCGAAAACCGCCTCCAGGAGACTTCCGAAAAGTCTTCCATCCCCACAGGTATCCAAGAGATCTCTGACTTACAACCTCTCGGCCAGGACAGCTGGCATGCGCGCTGTGTCACGACTCTCGATGCTGCGCGCCACTTCGCAAAACTCCCAGGGAACGGATGGTCATGCGCCGCCGGCGTCCTCGGTAATAATGACTTCGTCGGGTCATTACGCCGCCAATTTCCCTGCCGTCAGGTGGCTGCCACGTCATCTTGACTAGTCCCTGCCAGAAAGGAAGTGCCACGGACGACCAGAATTTAGGAATACGACGAAACTCTGTCTGCACAAAAAATGAAATAGGCGACTGGCCCCGTCATATGGAGGTACCCGAGGCCTCCGGAGGCGCAACACATTGCCAAATCGCCCAATCAACTCTATGCTCGATCCCCCTCCTTCCTTTCTCGCGCTGAGTGGCAGGCCCATGTCGTCGCGCATGATGTAGTCCCATATCACTCCGATCCACGACTCGCACACGGCGAGGTTGTCGTAGAACTCGGGGGCAATCCTCCTGAGCTCCGGCAGCCTGGGGGCGGAATCGAGCCTCTCTCTCCCCTTCTCTCTCTTCTCTCTCTCTCTCTCTCCTCATACTCTTCTTTCCTCCTCGTCTTCTTCTCTTACCTCCTCCTCCTCCTCTCTCGTCCCATCCCCTTCCTCCTCCTCCTCCTCCTCCTCCTCCTCGCTTCCTACCTCCTCTCTTCCTCCCCCCTCCACCTCCTCCCCTTCGTCGTCGTCGTCGTCGTCGTCGTCGTCGACCTGTTTCTGTTCCTGTATCCTCCTCCTGCTCCTCCTCCTCCTCCTCCTCCTCCTCAAACTCCCGAGTCTCAGTACGTCAGCACGCAGTCTTCCAACCGTGCTGACTCTCCCCCCTACACATCATTACCCTTGTCCCCCCTTTCTGCTACTGACCCTGCGGGTGGGCTTCCCTCGCCTCTTCCTCCTCCTCCTCCTCCTCCTCCTGCCCCTCCCCCTCCTCCATCTCTTTCTTATCCTCCTCATCCTCCTTGACCTCATTCTCCTCTTTTTCTTCCACCACCACCACCACCTCCTCCATCTCCTTTTTCTCCTCCTCCCACGCTGGGCTGCTCCTCCTGTTCCTTCTTGGCGCTCTCCCCCTCGTCTTCCTGGGTAGGCCACGACCGCCGGAATGCCCCACGGGATACCCCTGGATTCTCGACGCCCTGACACCTGCGGAAGCCTCCAGAGATAATTGAGAGCGACCGAGGAAGCACATAACAACATAAAGAGTAAGAGGAAGAGGAGGCATATAAACCAGAGGAACACGAGTCTAAATCAATCAAATATCGCTCAGCTCGTTATCCTGCCCTTCCTGGAGGTGCGCTTTGACTCGGATACCGAAGCGGGTCCAACCGTGGAGACGAGACTAGACGAGACTGCAGTCCCAAATCGACCTATCCGAACCGCCAGGAAAGGAATCGCCCCCCCCCCCCCCCCCCTGTCGGAAGCCGGCCCGCGAAACGAAACCGCGCGCCATCTGCAAGGAAGCGGCAAAACATGCGATCCCTGCTCCCGCTGGGAGATCCGAAGAACAAGCGGAACGAGGGGACCAGAGCCCTTCGACAGCCCCGCGACAACCACCACGCCGCCAACAGCGCAGCGCAGTCAGCGCAGCCAGCGCAAGAGAGCCCCAACGCGACGCCAGAGTGGCCCGCGGGATCTTCTTGAAACCTCCGAAGCCTCCAGAGACCAACGAGAGGGAGAGAGAGAGAGAGGACATCCTTCATGGACCTCGCCCTTGCAAAACCGCCGGGAACGGAGATGGTGTCCCACCTCGTCGGACGCTGGCCCGCGCGACGAAACCATGCGCTAGCGGCAGGGGCGAAGCGAAGTCCTACGACCCTGGATCCCAAGAGAAGATCAGATCTGGAAGATGAGAGAACAAGCGGAGAGCAAAGAACGGATACCTGTAAAAACCCTCGACAAACCCGCGACAGCAAAGGCGACGTCAACAGTGCTGCGAAGCCGGTGCAAGAGAGCCCCAACGTGACGCCAGAGTGCCCCTGGCCCAAGGGATCCTCCTGGATCCTCGAGAGAGAGAGAGAGAGAGAGGAGGATAACCAAAGGAAGAATGTGGGAAGGAAAAGGAAGAGGGGATATTAAGGATCGCTCAGCTCGTCAACCTGACCTTCACAGAAGCGGGCTCTCACTGGGACTTCGAAGCCAGTCCAGCCGTGGAGACGAGACTGTATTCCCACGATTGTTCCCGAACCTTGCCCTCACTAGCTGAACCGCCGAGAAAAGGAAGTGGCCAAGCCCCTCGTAGGACGCTGGCCCGCGCAAGAGAACTCCAAGACGACGCCAGAATGCCCCGCGGGATCATCCTGGATCCTCCACGCCCCGAGACCTCCGGAAGCCCCCAGAGACCGAGGGGGGAGAGAGGAGGAAAAGGAACCGAAGAACAAGGAAGGGAATTAAGAAGAGAAGAGAAGAACGACAGGAGGGAACAGAGGAACAAAGAGAGGGGCACGGGCCCGAATTAATCAAACCGCTCTGATCTCGTCAGCCCGACTTTTCCAGAAACGCGCCCTTCCTAGAATTCCGAAGCGAGTCCAACCGTCGACACGAAGCTGTGTTCCCACGATCGTTCCTGGACCTCGCCCTAGCCGAACTGCCGAGACATGAATGCCGAGGAAGAAGGGCTCGTGGGGCGCCGGCCGCGTGACGAAACCACGCGCCAGTTGCGGGGGCGAGGCGAAACTTAGGATCCCGCATCCCGCCGAAGATCTGACTGTGAGAGAACAGGCGGACAGCAGAGAGCGGATACCTGTAAAGGCTCCCGCCAACCCCCTACAGCCCCGAAACGACCGACACGCCGCCAACGGTGCGGCGCAGCCAGCGCATGGGAGCCCAACGAGAGACGACAAAAGACCCCGCGGGGTTCCCGTGGCTTTTCGACGTGCTGAGACCTCCAGGAGCCTCCAGAGACCACTGACAGAGAGACAGAAGGAACAGCAACAATAGTTAACGAGGAGGAGGACGAGGGGAACAAAAAGGACGGGAACGCGCGCCTGAATGAATTAGATACCTCTGATCTCGTCAACCCGACCTTCCTGGAAGCGCGCTCTGACTAACTATGATTTCGAAGCGAGTCCAGCCGTGGAGACGGGACTGTATTCCCACCATCGTTCCCGGGCCTCGCCCCAGCCGAAGTGCCCGGGGCGGAAATGGGACCCACCCCTCGTCGGGCACCGGCCCGTGCGACGAAACCGCGCGCCAGCTGCAGGGGCGAGGCGACGTCCTGCGGCCCCGGATCTCGCCAGAAGATCTGATGGATGAGAGAACAAGCGGAGAGCAGAGAACGGATGCCTTCGAAGGCCCTTCAGGCCGCCAGCCGCGCAGCAAAGCCAGCGCAAAGGAGCCCCACGACGACGCCATGACCCCACGGGATCCCCCCCAAATTCTCGACGTCTTGAAACCTTCGCAAACCTCCAGATACCACTGAGAGAGAGAAAGAGAGAGAGAGAGAAAGAGAGAGCGAGGAGGAACGGAAACAGCAGAACGAGGAAGAGGAAGAGGAAGAGGACAAGGAGGAAAGAGAAATTAACACGCACCATAATCAATCAACTATCGCTGATCTCGTCAGCCTGACCTTCCCGGAAGCGCGCTCTGACTAGAATTTCGAGGCGGGCACAACAATGGAAACGAAACTGTAACCCCACAATCCTTCCTGGACCGCGCCCCAGCCGAACCGCCAGGAACGGAAATACTCCCCCCCTCGTCGGACGCCGACCCACACAACAAAACCATGAACCAGCTGCAAGGGCGAGGCGAAAACCTAGGATCCCGGATCCTGTCAGAAGATCTGATGGATGAGAGAACAAGCGGAGAGCAGAGATCGGAGACCTTCGAAGGCCCTTCCACAGTCTCCAGACAACCACCATACCACCAAAAGTGCAGCAACGCCAGCACAAGAGAGCCCCCAACCGACGCCAGAGTGCCCCACGGGCATGAAAAAGGCTGCTGCGCGCAAAGTGCACCAACTTCTGCTCCTGCTGCTTCGCATCCTTCTGCTGCTCCTGCTCCTGCTCCCGCTCCTCCACCTGCAGCTGCACCTGCACTTCCTCCTCCTCCCCTCCTGAACGTCCTCCCCTTCCTCCTCCTGCTCCTCCCTCCTCCTCCTCCTCCTCCTGCTGCTCGTGCTCCTGCTGCTCCTGTTCCTGCTCCTCATCCCGAACGTCCTCCTCTTCCCTCTCCCTCCTCGCCAACCGCTCCTGGTGTCTATCGTTCGCGCCTTCTGTGTTTCCCAGAATCGGAGGCTCCGAAATCCCGGGTTTGTGCCTCTTTGGTTTTCCTGGGTCTCCTCTTTGTACTCCTGGGTTGGTGCCTTCGTTTCCTGAATTTCGTTAGTTTCCTTGGGTCGTAATATATCCCGTTCTCCTCCTCCTCCTCCTCCTCCTCCTCCTCCGCCTCCTCTTGTTTGTTCTCGTGGGCGGGCGCGTCTTGGAAGCCTCTTGGGACCCATTGGGAGCCTCATTGGGGCGTTTTGGGGGCGTTGGGGGGCCTCTTGGGGGCCATCTGACTTTTACTCGTTACGTGGCAACTCAAGGGGGCAAACATACATATGAGAGAGCGCGCCCACAGCGACCGAGCAAAAGGGGGGGGGCTTGGCTTAGGCTACCCCCCTCCTCCCTTGAGCCGCCCTTGTCGAAGCCCCCCCCTCCCTCCTTTTTTTCAAACGGGGGGGATCTTGAAAGCTACACCCCCTCCCCCCTTTTGCCGCCCCGGAAGTTACCCCCCCTCCCGTTTCCAAAGGGAGGGGGGTGCTTAGCTCCCCTTTCCCTCTTTGGACTCCCCCTGCTGGAAGCTGCCCCCCCTTCCTTTTTTTCCAGAAAAGGGGGGGACTTGGAAGCTCCCCCCCCCTCCCCCCTTTTGGCCGCCCCGGAAGCTACCACCCCCCTCCCTCCTTTCCAAAGGGAGGGGGGGTGTACCCCCCCCTGGACCCGCCCCTGCTGGAAACTACCCCCCCTCCCCCCGTTTTTTCCAAATGGGGGGGGGCCTTGGAAGCTACCCTCCCCCTCCATCCTTTCTTTCAAAAGGAAAGGGGGTGCTAAGCCACTCCCCTCCTGTCCAATGGGGGAGGGGTGGCTTCGCTACCCCCCCCTGGGACCCGCCCTGCTGGAAGCTACCTTCCCCCTCCCCCCCTTTTCCAAGGGGGGGGGGGGGGGGGGCGGCTTGGACTCCCCCTCCCCCCTTTTCCCATCCAGCGCCTGGGTCCCGCGACCTCCCTTTCGCGGACGATCCAAAATCAACAACCGACGATCAGGATGGACGATCGACGATCGAGAGAGTGGATTCGAAACCAATCGATTGCAATCCAATCGGTTACAACTCCAGCGATTGCAATCCAATCGGTTGCAACGCAATCGATTGCAATCCATTCCGCAGCAATCCCCCCTCCCCCCACCCTCCGCTCCCTCCCCTCCGCTCCCTCCCCTCCCTCTCTTCCCTCCCCACCCTTCGCTGTCTCCCCTCCCTCCCTCCCCTCCCTCTTCTCTTCTCCCTCCCTTCCGTCCTGTCCCTCCCCTTCAATCCAATCAATTGTAATCGACTCCCTCCCGTCCCTCCCCTCTCTCCACCCCCTCCCCTCCCTCGCCTCCCTATTTCCCCACCTCCACGCCCCCCCGCAGAGAAAAAAACGCCGAGATGGCGTGTGAGTTCTGAGAGCGTGGGCTTGAGCTCGCTCAAGCTTCGCTCTGCCAGAGGGGGGGGGCGTAATTCAGTGCACGGGGGGGGCGGTCGCTCAGGGGTGGTTCTGCCAGGGAGGAGGAGATGTAATTTAGTGGCGGGGGGGAAACCTAATTCGGAGCACGGAAGGGGGAGGGGGGGGGCGTGATTGAGTGCTCGGAGGGAAAGGTCGCTCAAGGGGGGAACGTAATTTACTGTGCGGGAGGGGGGGTCGCTCTGCCAGAGAGGGGGGGGCGTAATTCAGCGCACGGGGGGGGGGGGGAACAGGACTTAATTCGGAGCAAAAGGGGGGGGGGGGAACCCCCGCCTCCCCCCCGGCGCCGGTGCCGGCGCTGGCGGCCGCCAGCAGCGCCGACGGCGGGGACGCAGCGACGATGGCCAGAGGCAGCCGAAGGGGGGGGTTCAAACCCCCCCTCCCCTGGCGCCGGCACCGGTGCCGGCGGCGGCCAGCAGCGCCGGCGCTGGCGCCGGTGACGGCGGAGACGCAGCGACGACTACCACCACTGCCACCACCGCCACCACTGCCACCACCACCACCGCCTCAACCCACCACCACCACCACCAAACCACCACACAGCCACCACCACCACCACAGCCACCACCACCACCACCACCGCAACCACCACCACAACTAACCATCATCACCACCACCACCACAAAAACCCACCACCACAACCACCACCACCACAAGAATCTACCACACCACCACCACCACCACCGCCACAACCACCATAACTAGTAGCAGCATAACCCACCGCCACCAACACAAACCTCCACACCACCACCATTACCAACACCGCCACCACCACCACCAACACCACGTCCACAAACCCAGCCCTCCAACACCACCACCACCACAAACCACCAACACACCACCACCACCACATCACCACAACCATCACCACCACAACTCACCATCACCACCATCACCACCACGAAAACCCACCACCACTACCACCACCACCACAATCTACCACACCACCACCACCACCGCCACAACCACCACCACTACTACCAGCACAACCCACCGCCAGCACCACAAACCACCAAACCACCACCACCACCACCGCCACCTTCATCACCACCAGCATCACCTCCACAAACCACCGCCACCACCATAACCCACCAACACCACCACCACCACAAACCACCAACACCACCACCACACCGCCACCAAACCACCACCATCACCACAACCCACCACCACCACCACAAACCACCACCACACAACCACCAAACCACCACCATCACGACCACCACAACCACCACCACCACCACAACCACCACAAACCACCCACCACCACAACCACCACCACCACAACAACAAACCACCACACCACCACCACCACCACAACCACCACCACCGCCACCACCACCACAGCCCACCACCACCACCACCACCATCGTCGTCCTCGTCGACGCTCCCCGCCGCCGCCGCCCGCCGCCGAAGGCGCCGGCGCCGGCCCAGAAAAGGAAATCGTCGTCCCCGCCGCCGCCGCCAGCCGCCGCCGACGCAAGCACCGGCCCGAGGAGAGGAGGGGGGCGGGGGGGTCCGGTTTCAACCCCTCCCCTCCAAGCGACCACAGAACGCGCTCTTTCTGACACCCTAGCCCTAACCCCCTAACGTTAAACCCGAATCCGAACTTCTAACCCTAAGTCCTAACCCCTAGCCCAAACCCTAACCCCTAACCCTGACCCTTGCCCTAACCCCTAAACCTCAACCCTCAACCCCATACCCTGACCCTAAATTCTAACCCCAAACCCTAACCCTAACCCTAGCCCTGTCCCAACCAAGACCCAAACCCTAACCCGAATCCCTTGACCCTAACCAATGCCCTAACCCTAAACATTAAACCCTAAACCTTCAAACCCTAACCCTAACCCTAACCCTGCCCTAAGCCTAACCCTGACCCACACCCTAAGCGTACACCCTAAAGCATAACCCTGACCCCCACCCTGGCCCCACCTCCCTCCCCCCCTCCTCTCCTTCCTCCTCTATCTCCCCTCCCTCCCTTTCAGCCCCTCCCTCCCCTTCATCCCTCCCCTCCGTTCTGTCCCTCCCCTGCATTCCGATTGCAATCCAACCGATTGCAATCCACTCGACTTCAATCCAAACGATTCAAACCCAATCAAATGCAATACATTGCAATGTAATCCCCATACCCCCCCCCTCCGCCCCTTCCCCCCCAAATGGGGCAAGGGGGGCGGGCTTCAAGCCCCCCCCCGTTGGAAACAAAGAGGGGATCGGGAGGTTAGCTTCCGAAGTCCCCCTCCACCTTTGAAAGGGGAGCCCGGGCTGACCTCCGGCTCCGAAAAAGGGAGGGGGGGGGGTAGCTTCGAAGGCCCCCCCTCCCCCCCCTTTTCGGCCACGAAAAAGAAGGGAGGGGAAGGAACTTCCGAAGCCCCCCCCCCTTTGAAAACAGAAGCCCGACCTCCGGCTCCGAAAAAAAGGAGGGCTGGGGGCGGGCAGCTTCGGAGCCCCCTCCTTTCCAGCCGCGAAAAGGGGGGCAGGGGGGGGGGCGCTTTCGAAGCCCCCAGCCCCCCACTTTAGCAAGGGAGGGGGAGGGGGGTAGCTTCAAGCCGGGGCCCCCTTTCTAGTCTGTCGGTCGCTGCGGGCGAGGTCTATCATAGATATCATTGTGTTGTGCCCCTCGCATGGCTACGCAGGATCCAGGCGGCCCGCCAGAAGGCTTCGGAACCACTCGGAAACCGAACTGACGAACTCCGAAGAACCCCATAATTCGCCGGCCCAACGGGCCAGGGCGTGCTAAGATCTCCGGTAACTGGTTAACAGTATTAACAGTATTTCTAGTTCGCGCGCGCGGGGCGGCCCCTGGGGGTCCCCCGGCGAAAAGTACCCCGACCAACGCCCGGTCGCCGCCCGACCGCCGCCCGACCAAGTCTACTCAGAGATGGTTTTCCTTCTGGGTGCGGCCTCTCAGGCTCCCCAGAGCGCGCTCAGAGTGCCCCAAGAGGCCCCCAAGACTGCCCAAGAGGCCCCCGAGACGCCCAAAGAGCGCTCGAAGACGCCGAAGATGACCCCAAGACGGCCCAAAAGGCCCCCAAGACAGCCCAAGAGGCCTCCAAGACGCCCCAAGAGCCTTCCAAGAGGCCTCCGAAGAGAGCCCCAAGAGGCCAAAATCGTTGATTTTCATTGGTTTTTTCGATGTTTTTTGTGTTCTGGCTTTTTCGGCTTCCGGACGCTCCAAGACGGCCCAAGAGGCCCCCAAGACCGCTCCAAGACGGCCCACGAAGCTCCCAAGACGGCGCCGAAACGACCCAAGAGAGCCCTCAAGACGGCCCAAGTGCCGCCCAAGACGGACCAAGAGGCCCCAAGACGGGCCCAAGAGGGACTCAGGAGGGATACCGAGAACTCAAAAATGGAGCCCTCCGTCCCAGAAGGCGCCCAGGAGGTCCCAAAGAGGCCCCAAGAGGCCTCCAAGAGGCCCCAAGATGTCGCCAAGAGGCCCCAGGAGACTCCCAGGAGGCCCAAAAGAAGCCCCAGAAGGCTTCAAACATGTCTCCCAGGCGCCCCCGAACGGCCTCTCAACAGACCCCAAGAGGCCCCCCAAAGAAGCATCTTGACGACGACTCTATTTCGCCCCATCGAGAGACGACCCCCAGGGAACTGCTTCACCATCAAAACTCCCCACGCAACGCGTCCGAACGACACCCGCCCCCAAGAGCGCAACATGGGCAACGAACACACAGACAAAAACCAGCGATGCCATATCACGGGCCGGCGGAATGAGCGAAGCGATTCAATAATCGTCAGGCGGAAAAAATCGGACCCCGTGTGGGCGGCGTGGGAGACCTTCCTGGGGTCCCGTGCAGCCCTATGCGGGACTGGCCCGTTCAGGTACGAAGTTGGACCTACCAGCCTTCCTGGCCAGCCATGGCATCAGGAGTCTGAACTCCCCTCTGCTCGCCTACTACCGCCGCCCGACCCCATTCGGGCAAGCGGTAGACGCTTCCAGGGCGACGGCCGCTGACGAGCCTCCAGGACCAGCGACCACCTGACGCTACTCGCGACCACGACCCCGCACCGACACGGGGCGCAATTGCCAATCCCGCTTGGATTACTCACGACGGCCGCCCTGCCAGCAATGGTGGCGATGGCAGCGCTCCGAGGGCGGGCGTCGTCCAGGCAGGCCAGACAGTGCGTGGAAACGACACTGGCCAGGCGCCCCCGACACCTCTACCAGGCTATCAGGCGCTCGGTTCACTATCAGGCTGCTGACTGGCCCAGCTAGGGTAGAGGCAGCACAGATCGCTCCCGCGACAGAGCGTGGAGACACTCGTCCTACTGGTGCGGCGGCCCTTTTGATAATACAGGGAGATGCAGAGAAAACTATAATACAATGGGAGTTGTATGAAAATGCAAAGAATCCTAATACACATTGTAGGTGTTGAGGCCTGTATGCGCTAGCTTGCTCTTGTTGGGGCTAGCGCGTGCTAGTACGCGCTGGTCGGTGCTACCGCACGCACCCCTACGCGGACTCCCATGAAAAGGGAACGCCTCCGGGATGCCACATGAGTCGTGTTTCGCAGATTGAACGTTTTATATGTTGAACAGGCTCCGATGTAGGCTCTCACACGAAACTCCTACCAACATGCAGATGGCGACGACGCACTGTGAACAGACTGGCAAACACGATGCTGCCAATATTGCCCCTCCCCCCCCCTTTCGTCTCCTCGTTGCACCTCTCCTTGTCCTCCTCCTACTGTCTCTCCGTCCTCTCCAAGCCCCTCCGCCTCCTCCGCCTTTCTCGTCCTCTCCCTCCTCCTCCTCCACCTCCTCCTCCTCCTTCTTATTCCCGCTTTGCTGCGTCTCCGGATGGCCTGGACCAAGGCACGTAGCAGAAATCGTGGTGCTCGTTGTGATAGCCAACGTTCCAGGTCAGATAATTCAGCGGGCCGTAGTAAGAGTAGGTCTCCTGCAAAAGGCATCGTTTGCGAGCGCAGACGCGCGCAATCATAAACTTTCGGAGGTCCGCGCGGACAACCGACAACGTATGTTCATGCAATCGGGTACAGTGATCCACCCTCCCTCGCGTGTTTCTCAACCCCCATTCGATGTTGCCAGAGGTGGTCCAGGCCCAAGGTCCCCCGACTGTTGTCGCCGTTGGCCCCTGGGTCCCTCCAGTCCTCGCGAGAGGGGTGCTCTCGACGCCATCCTGGCCTCCCTGCACAAACTGGAGCCACCTTGGGCCAAGGCCACCTCTAACAACACCTAGCCACGCCCGAAATTGGTACGGAAAGAATTGGCACACTGTCCAGCAATGAATGCTGTCCAAAACTAGTAGCAACCGCTGATGGGCAGGCGAGCGTGTGAGATGACTGGCTGTCCCCCTTCCCCTTTCCCCCCCATGGGGTCCAAACTGCTATATGGGGTGGTGGGGCGGGGGCGTGGGTGCACGAACTCGCAAACGCATCCCAAGGGGGCCCGGAGTCTCCCCGAACCCTGGAACGCGTCAAGGCGGTCCAAGACGTCCCAAACGAAGCGCCAAGACTGTCCAAGGAAACGTCGATCTGGCCCACTGCAGCCCCGTGGCGATCCAAACTGGGCTCGAGACGGCCCACGACGTACCCAAAACAGCCCAAGACTGCTCCCACAGGACCACTGAGACGGCCCCAAGAAGCAAACATCGTCGCATTCCCTTCGGGAAACGCGCGTTTTCAGCATGCTCGCCAATTGCGACTTCAAAGCGTCCAAAACGGCGCAAGGGCTCCCCAGATTATCCCAACTTCGCACGAACGCGCCCACGAGAGCTCCAAGACGGCCCCACGGGCCCCCAGATGGCCCAAGACGGCTCCAACGGACGCCCACGACGGCCAGGCGGGGCTCCCAAGATGGGCCAAGAGAACCCCGAGAGAAGCCCAAGACGGGAAACGCGAACTGACGTGGAATCCTCCCCCCTGACAAGAGCCCACGTGCCCGACGCGCCGTGTCATCTCCCTCCTCGTGTTCACACTGCGCGTCTTCCTCCTTATCGTCCGCCCCTCTTCCTGCTTCGTTGCCTTCTCCTCCTCCTCCTCCTCTTTCTCCGTTTTTGCCGCGCACCTCCACGCGTTCCTCCTACTCTCGGACACTGTCCGGCAGGCCCCCAAACCGTCGACTTCGGCACCCTGCGCCCCTCCTGCCGTCCTCCGTCCCGAAGCCGGTGCGCGCGCGTCATGCTCGGGAACGCTTGAACATGATCTTACGAGGCCGTGTGAGAAACCAGTAGCGCACCGCGGAATCCGCACGTGCGGGTAGAAACTTCCTAGGATCCTCCCTCCTTGTGGGGGTCTGCGGAATGTCGTAAGCCTCTTGGACGCATGTTGTCCAGAACCAACAGCCGCCGCC
The DNA here is from genome assembly GCA_963575745.1 of Prorocentrum cordatum. NCBI lineage: Eukaryota > Dinophyceae > Prorocentrales > Prorocentraceae > Prorocentrum > Prorocentrum cordatum. Next base: position 41,099 of record CAUYUJ010022008.1, read on the forward strand.
GATGGGCAGAATAGTTCCTGTCTCGAAGGGACAACGCCCGCGGCGACACCGACGGCGAGTCGTGCTCAACATGGACAAGATCTGCTGCCAATCTTATTCCCCACTCTTTCCGTACCCATTTCGATCGTACCTTCAGCGCTCTCCAGATTGGCACCCGGGATTTGCTTTCTAATCTAATGTTCTTGAGCAACCTGCATACAACATTGCACTTTCAAAACCGCTAGCCTTGTCAACACAGCGTCTTGAAGGCGGGTCGTTCGACCGTTCGCGCCAGGGCACTGGACTCCACAAATTGACGCATGCACAACCGCGAAGCCCTTCAATTCGCCATCGCCCCTCAGGCGTGCCGAAGGTACCGATACTGGAACTGGCAGGGCAGCTCTCCGGCCCGGGCGGCGACGCGCGAAGCTCGGCTGCTTTCGCGACCGTGCGGCTGTGCCAGCTCGAGGGGCCGCGGACCGGACACGTGCCCTGCCGGGCGGACCTGCCGTGCGCTGGCGTCCTTCAAGGCTTCTGCTCGCCGATCTCGCCGAACAGGCTTACGGCATCGAATGTAGGGAAAACTCTGCTACCATTCAGCGCCGCCCCTTGCCCCTTCTGTGCCTGTTTGGCCCTTTCTCTCCCACCCCGAACCCCTCGCCCGTGAGGTCCCCTCTCCCCTGTCCAGAAAGCTTCCACTCCTCCTCCTCCTCCTCCTCCTCCTCCTCCTATCCCTGCTCCTTCTTTGCCTCCTCCGCCTTCCCCTCCTCCCTCTCCTTGCTCTTCTTCATCCTCCCCCTCCTTCCCCCGCATGTTTACCTCTCCTCCCCGATCATCCGTTCTCCCCCTCCTCTCGAGGCCTCTCCTTCCCTCTGCTCCTCCCCGTCCTGCCACTGCTCCCCGTGCTGATCCTCGCCATCGATCTCCCCCTCTTTCTCGAGCTCGTCCTCGCCTTCATCGCTCTCGTTCTCGTCCACCTCCTGCTCCCCACATCCTCTACTTCTACAAGTCATGCCCGTCCCTATAGTCATAGTTCTACCATGCGGGACGCTGGGTGAGGAACGATCGGGCTTTTCTGGTCACAGCGCCCTTGGCCGCGAATAGGTTCTTCGAGCTAGATCAGGGACGGCCCGAAAACCACATCCCTTCATGAGCTCCGAATGGACCTTACTCCAGCGAGATGTCTGCACCCAAAGAAGCACTATGTCACGTGCTAGGGCTCGTAGCAGAGGAGACAACTGCCAGATGCTCTGACCCTTCTCTGACCTGGGACACCGAGCTGTCACACGTCACGGCCCCCTCGAGGCCTCGGGGAGAGGGCACATCACGCGCAGCGGGCATGTGAATCCTGCAAGGGGACGACCATCGTACGTCGCAGCTTTTCTGGCATGCTGCGGCTCTGGGCCCTGGGGGAGAAAGCTGCCTCACATTTCGGGTACGCCGAGCCAGAGGGGAGGGTGCACAGCATGACCCGAAGCATGTGTGCGGAAGAGGGTGGGGGGTCGGAGCACGTTTTGAAAGAAGAGGGAGGCCATTACATCGAAGATATTACATGGCAATGGCCATGTTCTCCACCACCCACAGCCCCTACCCCGCCTCTTGTGGCGGGCGAAGAACGGTGCAACATACACTGTTCCGTCATCGGGTGCGCCTGTCAAGGCGGCTGTAAAAAATGTTACCCCGATGGTCGCAGGTGAGGGTGTAAGCCTTCCAGCCATCCTTGAACAAGCGCCCCCGGTCGCAGACACATTCCTAGTATGCCGTTCTTCGCCTGCGAAGTCCCAGACGCCCCCGAATTTGGCCGCCTCCTGGGCGGCTCCCGGAAGAGGTCGCCACGCAAAATGCCACGCTGGCACGGTGGTGCTGGGCCCTGCCGCGGGCACCCGGACACAAAGGAAAGCCACCACGGGAAGGAAATTGATGTGGTGCGAGCGCGCCTGCCGCGGCCCACACTGTTGAATTCTCGCTGATGAAGAGTAAATATTGTTGATCCTCCCTCTGGTAACCATTCCAATTATCCGATTAAATTGCCTCCTCTGACGCTCCCATCCTGTTTCACCAAACTGTTTCCCTGGCCTCCGGTTTACATCAACAGCCGCTCCCGCCTTATGTCCAAATCGCGCTCTCGCGCGGGACCTATTTGGGAATCGCGCTTTCCCTCGAGACTTCCTCTCGACTCATGTAGGACTCACGCCTCAGCAACCTGCCTGCTCGACCTCGCTGCCTGGGCCCTCCTTCCCGACCCGCCCGCTGAGGCCTTCCCGCCCGATCTGCCTGCGTGGTTATGCCATGCTTGTTCTGCTCCTAGCGCCCATCCTGCTGATCTCTCTCGGGCTCCATCCTCTTCCCTCATCCTTCCATCCGTCCTGTCTTCCCCTGTTTGAAAGGCTGCGCTGGATGCGCGTGAAGGTAAGGAAGAGATACCCCCAAGGGGGTACGATCGAAGACGAAGAGGGCGGGTACCGAGGGTTGGGATATACATGTTGAGTGGCACGCGAGCGGATAGGAGCGAACAATCTCAAATGATTGTTGTTGCTGTTGGAGAAAATTATTATTATGGATCCCCCCAACCGGTGCACATTGTGTTTCTTCAATTGAAATGTCCCCTCTCGGGGCTCGCACCCTGGTTTTTCTACCAGGGGGAATCTTCGTGCTCAAAGTGGGCCCCTGGCCCCACAACTACAATAACAACGGCTCCAGTTTGAATCTCCCCAACCATTTACTCCGAAATTGCACTTTCGCGCGGGACTCCATGACAAGTGATGCAGGAATCGCGCTCTCGCGTGGAATCTCCGAGCAATTCATTCAGACGCTGCGTCCTCGACTCTCAGGAATCGCGCTCTCGCTTTGACTTTTTATGATTTATAAACGAATCGCGCCATCTCTCGAAACCTCCTCGCGATGCAAGACTCACGCTTCAGAAACCGGCCTGCTCGGCCTGGCCGCCTGGGCCCGCCTTCCCGACTCGCCCGCTAGGGTCTGCCCGCCAATTCTGCCCGTCTGGTTCTACCACGTGTTTTCTGCTCCTAGCTCCCCTCCTGCTACTCTCTCTCGCGCTCCATCCTCCTCCCTCCCCCTTGTCTCTTCCTTTGATCTGTCGTCTTTTCCCCTGCGTTAAGGGCTGCACGACATACACGTTGCAGGTAATACATGTACACGTTGCTAATTTATCTCGTGCTCCGTCCATTTTGTTCCCCCTTCCATCCGTCCTCGCTTCACTTGTTTGAAGGGGCTGCGCTCAATGCGCGGGGCGGGGCAAGTAAAGAAGATCGGAGGTTGGGGGGTGAGATCGCAGTGAAACGGAGACCCCCCACCGGGAAATCGGTTTCGGTTTCGTGTTCGTGTCGTGCGTGCGGGCGAGGCGAAGCTGCGCGTGATCCTCCTGTAGCTAGGCCGAAGTAGGAGCGAAAATCCGTTCCCGTCCGCCAGTGGCTGGGAGGTGTCCCAGTTGGGCCGGGCGGTGTCCCGGGTGTCCCGGGTGGCAGTAGGAGCGAAAGTCCGTTTCCCATCCGCCGGTGGCGGGGAAGTGTCCCAGCTGGGCCGGGCGGTGTCCCGGGTGTCCCGGGTGTGCCGGGCGTCGCGGCGCTAACGCATGTTGTTCATTTCATAATTCATGTTTCTCGGCGCATGCGGCGGGCTTTCTTATCCAATCCAGCTTATCTTATCAAATGCAGATTGTCCAATCCATCGTAGCTTATCCAACACATCTTGTCCCAACTTATCTTATCCCACCCAATCCAATCCACCCAACCCAATCCATCAATTCATTTGTTTCTGTGCCTGCGGCGGGCCAATCCAATCCGCCTGATCTTCTCCAATCCATTTCTTCCAATCCAACCCATCTTATCTTATCCGACCCATCTTATCCCATCCAATCCAATGCACCCAACCCAATCAATCAATTCATTTTTGTCAGCGCCTGCGTCGGGCTTTCTTATCCAATCCAGCTTATCTGATCCAATCCATCTTGTCCACTATAATCCATCTTATCCTATCCAACCGATCTTGTCCCATCTTACCTTATCCCACCCAATCCAGTCCATCCAACCCAATCAATCAATTCATGTGTTTCTGCGCCTGCGGCGGGCCAATCCAATCCATCCCATCTTCTCCAATATATATATATATATATATATATATATATATATTCTCATACGCACCTCTCCGAGGGAGTAGAGCTCAGAGGGGATTAATGCGTCCGTGCGTCCGTGCGTGCGTGCGTCTTCGATTTTTCCGGCCGTTTCGCTCGGGACATCCTCGAAATTCTGAAAATCGGTGGCACCCCTCACGCAGATCGTGAAGGAGAGGTCCAAAAACACATAGGAATTTCAACATTTTAACATAAAACCTTCAAAAACACATGGTAATTTCAATAATTGTGACCCCGATTCTCAGAGAATGGCGGTTTCGCCTGAGACATCCTCCCAAAATCGAGCCCCAGACCCCTCCTCGGAGCCTCCTGGGGGCCTCCTGGTACCCCAGACCCCGCCTCGGAGCCTCCTGGAGTTCTCCTGGGCCTGCTGAGGCCGCCTGGGGCCTCCTGGGGCTTCAGAACTACATGCACACACAGAGACACAAATCACGCCCAACACATCACACGCTAGACAAACATAACATACACACACACACACACGCAACACCGACAACACACAAAAAGCACGCACCACACAAAGCACACATCACACACACACACACAACACTCACAATCCTGGGGCCTCCTGGAGCCTCTTCTGGTATCCAAGTCGGGCCTCCTGAGGCTTCCTGGGGGGCCCTGGTACACACATCGCAAGGTGTGGCAACCTCACTTGCGCTCGAGTGCGACTTCGCTGTTGCATGTCACTCCTGCTTCAAACGCCCCTTCAGCTTGTTGTATGAGCTTGGGCACACACGTGCCACTTGTATATATATATATATATATATATCTTCCAATACAGACCATCTTATCTTATCCAATCCTGTGGTTGTGCCAATGGCTGTGCCGATGGTTGTGCCGATGGTTGTCCTGTGGTTGTCCGACAACAAATCGTTTTTCGGCGCCTGCGGCGGGCTTTTTCATTTTTCTTTTGAGGTCGATAGTGAGATCGACAGTGAGGTTCCCCGATAGGTCAGTCGACGGATAGGGAGATAGTGGGATCTAATCGTCATCGCGATTATTTTTATGGTGGAGGGGAGACTCTGATAGAGAAGGAGAAAGAGAGAGAGAAGGCGAGAAAGAGAGAGAGAGAGAGAGAGAGACGGAGAGAGAGAGAGAGAGAGAGAGAGAGAGAGAGAAAGAGAGAGACAGAGAGACAGAGATCAAGGTGACAGGCTGGAGGTCAGTCAAGGTGGACATTTGATCTCAATCCCCCCCTAAGCTCCTTATCGCCCGCAGGGCGGTCGTATAGGTATCGGAGGTTGGGGGGTGAGATCGCAGTGAAACGGAGAACCCCCACCGGGAAATCGGTTTCGGTTTCGTGTTCGTGTCGTGCGTGCGGGTGAGGCGAAGCTGCGCGTGATCCTCCTGTAGCTAGGCCGATATAGGAGCGAAAGTCCGTTCCCGTCCGCCAGTGGCTGGGAGGTGTCCCAGTTGGGCCGGGCGGTGTCCCGGGTGTCCCGGCTGGCAGTAGCAGCGAAAGCCCGTTTCCCGTCCGCCGGTGGCCGGGAAGTGTCCCAGTTGGGCCGGGCGGTGTCCCGGGTGTCCCGGGTGGCAGTAGGAGCGAAAGTCCGTTTCCCGTCCGCCGGTGGCCGGGAAGTGTCCCAGTTGGGCTGGGCGGTGTCCCGGGTGAGCCGGGCGTCAAAAGACAGAGAAAGAGAGAGATGAGATCAAGGTGACAGGCTGGAGGTCAGTCAGGGTGGGCATTTGATCTCAATCCGCCCCAACCTCCTTATCGCCCGCAGGGCGGTCGTATAGGTACCCCCAAGGGGGTACGATCGAAGACGAAGAAGGCGGGGGGTCGGCAAGCAGGCCTGCTGTAAGCCGCCATGCATATCCGATGGCACAGTGCTGGTGCCGAACGGGAACCCGGGGGGGGGCCTGCCCGAGGATAACCAGGGCTAACTCCTCACAACTCCGATGCCTCGACCGTTCCACTTCGGGATCCCCAGAAATCCCGATCTTTCCCCAGCGTCGTTTCGTTGGTAATCCCAGGGCCGGGCAAAGGCCCCCAGATGAATTTTCAATGCGTCCGACGTCTGGGTCTGGAGGCTGTCTGTGCCAGGTGCTGCCAAGGAACAGCAGATAGGAGCAGAGGCCGAGCGAGAGCAGCAGGCCGAGTCAGGCAGCGGCCTGATGATCAGCGACCAAGGAGCAAAAAGGGGCCGGCCGTACCCGAGGGAAGGGCAAGCATGAGGAGATGGCCGCGTTCGGCGAACCCACATGCCGAGAGAGAGAGAGAGAGAAATATATATATATATAGAGAGAGAGAGAGAGATAGAGGAGGCGGAGGCCAGGGAGCACACGAGGATCCAGGCGATAGGATGGACCGAGGAATCCAGGACCCTCTGAAGGGACGACCGAAGAGATCCTTCGGGGCAGGCCAGAGGGCTCTGGATCTTGGAGACCCCTGAATCCTCTGAGATCTGTCCATGCGGTAGTCTGGACCCTCCTGAGATACTAGGATCCCTCGGGGAAGGCCCGAGGCCCACAAGATCGTTGCGAGAAGCGGCGTCCTGCGTGGCAGCCAAGTGGGGGAACACGTAGTGCTCGGAGATGAAGTGGCCGGCGCAGGGGTGCAGGCCCCCGGCCAGGAAGATGCAGAGCACGAAATAGAAGAGGGGCTTCCAGCCTCCGGGTGGCCGGGCCGCCAGCGTCCAGGCCGGGATCGAGAAACACTTCTGTCATGCTACCCTACGGAGCGTAAGGGCTTCGCCGGCTACTGCGAGCCTCTGCCTCGAATAGGTCCCACGACCCGGATCTCAAGAGCGGCCCGAGAACGGGAAGGCCCCGAACCCAAAGTAGTGCCTCTTACAGCGTCTTGACTGTATGCAATAGGTTAAGGGTCCCAAGGCGGTACGGCGACAGACCGTGCGCTGGCCTCGAAATCCCCACAGGCCTCACCGCACGGTCAATGACTGCACTTTTGGGAAACTCGGAGAATGGCACGGGTCCTAAAACTGCCTGCAAACTTCGGAAATGTTTGACCATAAGATTGGACGGTGTGGTCACCGCACCATCACTATTGTGGGAGTCCCGATCAATATCGAAGATTTGTACCTTTGGGACGTTTTTCTGTCTTTCCGTGCCTCCAGGGTCCTGCGGGGAAACCTCCGGACCTCTGGACACCTTTGGCGGCTTTCATGTTCGAGTAAAGGCGAAGGGAGAAGAGCAGGAGAAACGGCTCTCGGCCCCTGGGGGCGCGCGGACAACTGTTGATCGTCATCGCGCACGGTGCCCCCCCGATAGCGACTCCCCACGTTCGTTCCTGGGCAAAGTAAAGCCATCGGGCCCCTATCCGCGATCAGTGGGCGATTGGGGGCCGACGCATCCACCTCTTTGCCTATCCTCCCCTATCGTTGCCCCTGAGCTTGCGGCGCCGCGATGGCCACGTCCTCTGTGGCAACGACCGCCCACGCTGCAGTGAAGGCTGGTGCCCCCCGCCGGACCGCCGCGGCCGCCGCGGCTGCTGCGGCCACGGCGGCCATGGGCGGTACTGCGGCGTGACGCTGACGTCGCCCCCGAAACTGCCGCTGCGGGGTCGCCACGGGGGCAGCGGAAGAGTGAAGATATGGCGGTTCTGGAGGATGTATCGGGCGCCGAGGCGTTCTCAGAGCTCAGAACGTTCATCCCGGAATTCTCTGGAACGGATCCAGGCGTGGGGGCGGCGGCCGTGAAGCGCTTGCGCCCGGAACACAAATGGAAGTGGAGGTGGGCCACAGGTTGCCCCGGGCCCCAGGGGGCGATCAGAAGATGCAGGCAGCCGGAGCCGCGGCGGACCCGCGGCCTGGGAGGCCCCGCCGAATGCAGTGCCAGGTTGTGGCACATGCGGGCTACAAGGGGTCAGGATGCGCGGCAGCGGTTCGAAGACCTGCCGCGGTGGATGTTCCACGGTGGCATGGGTCGGCTCACCGAGCCGTCGACGCAGTGGATCCGCAAAAAAACGTAGAGGGGGTCCAGGTCGGGGGCCGTTCGCTGGTGGACGAGCACTTGGAGGCCTTTGCCTGGATATTCATATTCCCTGCAACATGTTCTGTTGATATATTATGGTCAGTGGGCTTGGCTTCGCCGATGACATGGGGAAGAAGGGATAATGCCGTCAAGCATACAAGCGGGTAGCACTGAAGGGAAGAAGCCGGCCCGTTGGCCGACGCACGCGCGCGCCGCAAGCTCGCTCCTTTTTCCGTTTCCCTAGAGCCAGGGATGTAGCTGCAGGTAAACACTCAAGTCATGAAGAGAAGCAGTCAGCGCAGCAGACAGTGCATGCAAGGCTAGAGAGCAGGATGGACAACATGATGGTGGTGCGGAAGGGGTGCATTGACTCCCCCCCGGCGGGGTCCGTAGAGTCGCCCCGACCCCCAACCCACCTGGCCTGTAAATATGCACAGCCACCGGAGCGAACCCCAAAAGCATTTTACCGCTCAGCGGTGGTTGCTAGGGAGCGGAAGACCGAAGTAACCCGACGTACCCCGCCTGAGCTAATATTCCCCAACTCTGGCCACAATGCCCGTGCACACCTGGTGCACCCGCTTCGCGATGAACTGTGGACCGGCACCGACAAAGTCGCACCGGTCCTTCTTGTACTGCATCACCTCCGCCAATCACTCCTCCATTATCGAGAATCATTCCACGTGTCTCTGTCGCACCAGTTCCAGTGGTGCTGATCTCTTGCATAATTATAACATGTATCTTCTCTTTTGCTCGAGCGCCAGCTGTTTGGCTGATCTTGCCCTGGCCTTTCTCAGGCGGCCTCGCCTTCGGCGTGGCGTCCCAAAATCACGTTTGAATTTGTCGTTGTAGTCGTTCAAACTGAACCAATGCCGGGTTTTGGCATGACCAGTGGCATTTTGGTAACGGGATACATGTACACAGTATCCTTGAACTTCTCCATTCTCGTCCATGTCCGCAAAGGTCGCGCGTCGCGTCATAGCCGCCATCCGTGGCCGGCCAGGCGCCGCCGCCATCGCTCGCGCGGCCGCCCGGCTCTACAATGGATTCATCTGCCCATGACTAGACCCTGCCATAGTTAACCCAGCCAGTATTGGTGCCCGACAAGGCTGGGCCGGCGGGCGCGAGAGCATAAAGGGGCGGTCCTATGGGATTGCCGCCCTTCCCGGTACCTCGGTCTCGATTCTGGGCGAGAATGTCGCTGGGCTCGCAGCCCCGAAGCGGCAGTGCCGCCCGGGGCGTTTTCTTCAGCTATCATGATTGCGGCATCTGCTGGAGAGTCCGCTGGGGCGGCCTCTGTGGGTCTGTGGGAGGGTCGGCTGGGCCGCTCTCCTCCTTTTTCTTCTTAAGACAGTTGGTGAGACCAATGGCGTTCTGTGCGGAAGAATCAAAAGCGGCTGTTGGCTAGACAAACCCTGTCAGTAAATTAAGGTTCCGTAGACGTAGCCATGGAAACATCAGCATCTTGAATACTTGTGCAATTTTGTCCGGCGGTCTCTGATTCTTCATTTCCCAATCCTTTGGTCCATGCGTGAAGTAGGTCGAATGATTCAATGGCGGATCTAATTCGACAATCCAAAACATGTGCATCGCGCGTTGCTTCTAGAGCTTCATTCGCACAGTTTGTGTCGCGCTGCACCTCGTACCCCGGAAATGCAACGGCGATGCCCGCAGACGTGAACAATAATACTACTTCTCGCACAGCTAACAATATCCGTCCCCATCTCCCGCGAGTGGGGATTCGGTGAAATGGTTGGGCCCATATTCTATTCGCGGGATCGGACAACTCAAGCGGCGCATCATGAACGACGTCAGTGCCCAATGGCGCCGAAGCCGGGGATGTCGATAAATAATCAAGAATGAACTGCGTCGCAACTTTGATAATTTCGGGCCGATCATCTGATTCAACGTTGTACTTTGCACTGGACATGCGGCCAGACATAGAAATCAAATAAAGCCAAAAAGGCAGCGTTCGCATCGGGATAATCAGCCGATGTCGCTGGGCAGTGTTTTGATTGCGTGCGCCATTCGACAACGCAACTTTCCCTTCACGGGCTACTATCGCTTCATCAGTACGGCTGGGCCGATGATGGAATTCGGCAAGTACCCGGAAATCTATGTCTGCAACTTTGGTCGATGCGGAAACTCGGTTGGCTTCGTTCAAGTTGTCCGTTAACACATGGACCTATGGAATTGTTACTTCTCCTTCCGCCATTTCTCGTTTCCAGTGGTCCCAGCCCGTCTCAAGACGAATTTGCTCAGCACTAACATGATTCCGATCGAAAACAGCGAGGGCATAACATCTTAACGGATGACCGGATTGGTCCAAATCAGGCGCCTAGATTAACGGCCAACGGGGGTGAGGCATTGCAAACAACACCCGGAACTAACCCTTACAGCGTGGAGCTGCTGGCAAATAAACCTCCCGTCGTCAGTCCACATTTTCCGCATGCTGTGGGCCTTCTCTGTTTCTGACAGTGCACTCTGCTCAACATCGGCTACTTCTTCATCAGGAAATACCAATGTTCTAATTGTGCCTTGCGAACGGACAACCTCAGATGCAGTCAGTTCTGGGGCAAATATAATATTCCAGACCATCTGCTGGGTGTTTCGTGCATTCTGTTCGATCAGCGTCAATTGCACAATGCGAGAGATGTCATTAAAGCGTGCTTGTCCGGTAGTCACAAAAGTGCCGTCGCGGCAGATGCGATATCGTAGGCGGGTCACTACGCGCCCGTTAAAGGCAACGCCATATTGCCAGTCCACATTATGCGTCGCATGAGTTCCCCAGAGAGATGGGGCAATTTCGCGAGGCCGGGTTCCCTGGATCGGAGTTCCGCTCCCGGCAGGGGCAATGCCGGCGGATTGATAGACCTTTGCGAGTGGAAGAGTCGCCATCCTTCCGCTGGCTGTTCCAGTGAGGGATGTGCGCGGCATATTCAGCAGGGAATTCGCGCCTCGTAGGTATTAGTTTAAGAAGTCCGTAATCTAGTGCTTTGCACAATCCGCTGAGCTTGTTTGGGTATTTGATTATCCCTGAGTCCAGCGTGGAATCCTGGATGGCTTCCAAGCTCGTAACGTACAATCAGTGCCCATGGCATTGCGCCGTTCCAAATTCGTAAGGCGCATACATGCCTTCTTTGCTGTGGGCAAAACCAGAGCGTCCTTGACATGCACGGAAGAACACTTGCACGGGCCTGCGAGCCCGTTCAACTCGATCAATGGGAACAACTCTATTTCCATGTCCCTCACCAACGACTGTGTCGCGTGAGGCGTCAGGTGTCAGAAAAGATTGCCAGTGCTCCATTAGCTTTGTCTGGTCAAGAGGCATAATGTCATCAGCCATTATTCCAATGACGTCAATTTCTCCCGATGAAAACATCGTTGGGCCATGTGCGGGAAGAGCAGTCGTGGCATGAGCGATCCCATCGCTCGTCATCTTCCGAATGAGATCACCGACATGCCCCCACCCGCCCGATGATCGGGCATATTCGGCGCAATGTCTGGCCATGTACGCCGCGCATTCGCCGACAATTTGTGTGTCAGAGTGCGCTCGGCGATTACATGTTCTACTATGCAAGGAACTTCCCAACGCAACGGGCTTGTGGCCTTGTCTTGATATGTCCGCCTCCGCTTCCTCGGCTATGCCGGTGGCGTCATTCGGCAAAACTAGAGGGGTAAGTGCTGTATAGACCTCCTGAGGAATGAAATTTGGTCGATCATCTGAATCAAATTCGGCTCTGAGAATTGAAACGCTCGATGAAACCCTGCCGCAGTCAGCTCCCCTAGCAGCGCAAAAAATGGGCCATGCACCATGCGTGCATTTTCCTTGATCGCGTTATAGGCGCGCCCACGAATGGCTGCGATGTGGGGCGGCACCGGGCCCGCCCTGCGGGCTTCAATAACTTGCTTTCGAACTTCGCCGCTCGTCTCATCGCGAGTGTTCTCTCGCCCTTGTTGCCCCATGTGCAGGGGGGCCCCGTCAGTGGAAAAGTCTGCGCGGCTGACATTCCCAGCTCGCCGCGGGGGGTCTCGCTCCTCAGGGCGGAGCTTTTTCTGATCCAACGGTGGCGAAAGAGTTAGGCGCAAGAACATACTCGCGACTCCCAGGCTGACTTTTGCGTCAACTTCCTCCGTAACCGACGTGTGGGACTTCTCCCCAGTATAGGGGGTCCTCAGCCCGTCGTCTGTCTCTAACGGCGAAGCCGCAGGGCGCGAGCCAACTGGCTCTTCATTGATCCCGGTTGTACCGGTCAGCGCTGCAGAATCAGTTGCCATCCGGGCGTTTGGGAACTCCCCCGACGCAATGAAATCCAGAAAGCGAACTTGGATTACACAACCCGAATAATAAGCCAAATTTGTACAAGGCAGCGAATCATCAGTAGGTTCAGTCCTCTTTTCTTCTGCTTGCGTTAAATAGCGAATCGCCCAGGTGGTCATGTTTGTCTCGATGAACTGAACTTCTTCAGTAGAGAGCTCCCTGGTACCTTCAGGCGGATCTACGCCGGGGCGAAAATGCCAGAGCCATTTCACCTTTCTGAAGTGACAAATGAGCTCGGCTCGATTGCGGTCCAAAGAGCGCACTCAAAAGATCTCTTACAATCTTAACGACAATCGACACACAGTAATCGCCCCACCACCCTCTTCGAGCCTTTCCGGCTGAGAGGACTGCGGGCCATGCAAAATAGGTACCGCAGTATGGGGGGTCTGGTAAGTCAAGCGCGAAAGTTCTGAGCCCCCCTGGGGCATCCACCTCAATAGTTTTCTTGCTAACGCTGGCTGTGCCAGGCTGCTTATTTTGTGCATCCGTCGCCGTCTGCATATTTGCGCATCCTGCACATCGATTGTCGGAGGATCCCTCGGGGGGGGGGGCGTCGGAGGTGTAGGAGGGGTCTTCGAACTTCCGGCGCCCGGCGCCCCCGTTGGCGCGGGAGGCGGAGCATCCCTCATATAAGGTTGCCATTGATGTTGAATATTGGGCGGAGGCGCCTTCGCCCCTCCCTTAGGCATCTGATCTAAGTCACTTGGTTTGGCCAACGACTTCGAAGAAGGCCCAGGGGGGGCGGGAGCGGCTTCGGCACGTTGTCTGATAATGGTTCCCAGGGATTCCTGTCTCCCGGCGGCGGTGCCGTGGGAGATGGGCCCCCTTCTTGAGAGTCGTCGCCCGACCCAGCAGCCGTCGTGCCTCCTTTGCCTGCAGGGACAGGCGGAGCAGGAAGTCTGGCTAGTCTTCGCGGCGAAGGCTTCGGCGCCTTATTAACATCAGAAGATGGGGGCGGCTTGGCTGCGCCTGAAGCAAGCCCGCCCGCCGGCTGTGCCGGTGGCCAGGCCTTAGCTTCGTCGTTGACTTGGCCATCGGCCATTCGCTTATGCCCTTCATTTGCTCAGTCCAAAAGCGAGTGTTCAAACTTAAGGTGGCGCCCTCTGCTTTTCAAATATTCCCAAACATTTTCCATTAAAGGATTGCATACAAAGTGCGGCGAAGCATTTTCCTGCCAAACAATTAGAAGGAGTCCAGGAACCCATTGGCATTGCTGATTCCTGACTTTGTTTATCATGTCAGCTCTCTGTTGGTTCCTCGTCCTCTCAGCGTTGAAGTCTTTGTCTGCAGCTTCGCCGTCCTCCAATAGGTTTCGCATCAGCGCCCAACTGCCAATCCCGTTCGCAAAGAATGCGGCGGGGTGCCAATGGTAAATGCGTATCTCTGTCTGTACTACCTGATCCGCATGTTATGTGCGTTGCTGTGTTGTACCACCATCGCCAGCAACAGGTGTCGGACAACTCCACAGTACGACCTCTACAGCGTTCCAGTATCCATCGTTGAATGTCTCTTCCGCCATCGCGCATCTCGCGCGGGTCGAAGGGTTCTCGTCAGCATATGCGAAAGGATAGATGCCGACGTTTGACTTCTTCAAGTTCCCCCGTGCTCAGGGTCCAAGGGGAGAATTGGCATCCCTCTAAGAGTTCATGAAGCGTCCCTACGGATGTTCCGCGGGACTGCCTCGTCCAGCTCTTGTCTGGAATAATTGATCCAAATTGATCCTCACTCTGAGACGTAGCGTCAATTGGACGCAGTGGTCCTTCTCTGCGTGCCCATGAACTGCTGCCTTTTCCCCCATGGTGCGGTCAACAATCGTTCTCGATTCCCCTGCCGCCGAGCGATCTTGTCGCGTAACAAAGAACTTCGCCCAACTTGGGATCGCATATTCTGCAGATAGAACCGGTCGCTTCGTATCTCTTAAAGCAGTTGATCCGCCAACCGCGCTTCTCCGTTACGATGCACGAATGTTTCAAGATTCTTTGCCTTCTGCAACAGTTCATCATAATTTTCTCCTGGCCACAAATTGTTCTTGCTGTGGGGGCGATTCGCCAGCTCTCTAGCATTCGAGGGCTTCAGGGCAATAGTTCTCTCATTTCCCGCAATCGCAGTGGTCGTAAACTGATGCGCCAGCTGAATGGGCCATCTGCGAACATTATCGTGGCCAACGGGCGGAAACGACTTCTTTCTCTTGCCAAGCAGTGTTCCTTTCTGAAGCCCAAGGCACTTCTCCTTGATGCATTGCTCCCAGTGAACTGGGTGGGGATGCAGCGGCCAACGCCCTAGTTGGCTCAACTGACCGCGCCCGATGCTTGGTTGGACTCATGGCTGTGCGAGGTCCAACCAGCCCCCCCCCGTCGCCCGGGCCCCGGTTGGCGCCGCTCCTGCGGTGCTGACTTGCATCTGATCATCTTGCCTGGCCACGGGCTGCGCCCCCAATGCGCGCCAAACGATCCGTTTATAGAGCGGCTTTGGCGGGGGGCTGGAAGCTGGGTTGAGATGCTTCCAAAAGTCCTATCGCTCGTTGCATGTATTGATCAATGATGATCATTTCCCCAGTGCGCCGCGCATCTCTTCCCTCGGGGGGCACGCCGGGAACATATGGCAAACTCCTTGACAACAAAGAAATGGAAGTCGATCCATTTATTGCACATGAGCCTGGTGCCCTGGTTCCTTCGAAGTGAAATCTCGCCCCCTGGGAGAACAATGGATGTCGCGCGCCCTGCCCCGCGCCAGTTGGAGCGGCGGGTCGCAGCGACTGCCAATGACATGCAGGAACAAGGGCCAGTGGGGGGGGAACTGAAGATGCCGCACGAACGCGGGGGAACTCAAAGAGGGGGGCGGCTCTAAGCCTACCCATGGGGGGCAAGGGGAACAGCAGTAGGAAGAAGGAAGGCCCTCCGAGCAGCGGGAACCAGACGGAACGACTGAGGCGCTTCCAGCAATTTGGGGTGACAGAGAGACAAGTACCTCAACCGCAACTTGACGGGACAAACCCCAGGGACCTGGGAATTCGTCCGACGCGCGTTGTGGGCGGCCAGGCAACCGTCTATTAGAGCGCGCGCCGCTGCCAAGATCTTCCCCAACTTGGCCCGATACAGCAAAATGCCCATAGCCAAGCCTCAGGGGGTTGAGGAGGAGGAGACATACAAGCGGGCAGAAAAGTGAGACGGGAGAGGAACAGGAAACGTAAAACGAAGGAAAGTGCGATGGCGACGATGGAAGTGAATGTGAACATGCAGATGCAGATGAGCATGGTGACGAATATGCAAATGATAACGCTGATGGTGATGATGACGATGACGTTGATGCTGGTGATGTTGATGACGATGTTACTGATGATAATGATGCTGATAATGCTGGTTCTTATACTCAGTCGTATTATAAGTCATAGGAATATGAAGGTGAATCTTGCGATGAAGATGATGACGCTGCTGCTGATGATGGTGGAGGGGGGTGATGGTTATGGTGATGATGGTGATTATTGTGAGGATGATGATGTGGGTGGATCAGGGCCATCTTTTCCTTCTTGTGCAATCGGCGGAGGGCAGCCACGAGCTCGAGGCGGCCTCCGGTGGCAACTTGAGCAAACACGTTGCAGACACGGTTATTCCGCGCATGCCGACAAGTCGCTGCATGCGGGTGGATCGGGGGCATCTTTTTCCTTGTTCTGCAAACGGCGGAGGGCGGCCGCGAGCTCGAGACGAGAGCTGGTGAAGCACGGGCTCGGCGCCGCGCGCTAGCCCCAGCGCGCGGCCACAGCCGAACAACTTATTGACCAACAACTTTATTATATCTGGCGGCGCGGGGCAACTGACGAGCGGCGGCCACTGTCATGTTCGTGCCAGCGCTGGCCACTTCAAAAGGGGGGCCGCTCGCAGACTCTCGGGCGACGGCGCCCAGCGCTGGACGACCGAGGCCCGCCAAATGGCGACGCCCTGTGCGGTCGCGCAGGCCGCGGGGGCGGCGGCGGCGGCGCGCGGGGAGGTCGAGGTCCGTGACGCCCCGACCTAAGATGAAGATCCTCTGCCTGACTCGGCCAGAAAACGCGCATGAGTCGAGGGGGCAGGAGGGGGGGGGGGGGGGGCGGAGAGGAGAGGGGACAGGAGGGGATGTTTCCATATCAAGCCCGATTCAGGGCGCGCAAAATTGATCGGGGCCCCGTGGGAAATGCACTCCGGGAGAGGCCTGATGGCGGCAGCGGCAAGGGCGTTCGCAACGCGGATGGCTCGCCTATCGGCCTCCGCGCCCGTCGCCCCCCCCCAGCGGCGAGTCGAGGCGGCGCGCCCGAGCGGCCCCCGCCCTCCACGTGGCGCGAGGTAGGGGTGCCCACGGCCCGAGGACCGCCGAATAGCGGACCCGCCCTATCAGAATCTTCAGTACCTGAGGATCACCAGCATCGCCACGGCGGTGCCGAGCAAGGTTGATGGCCGCAGTTCCGAGCCCACGGGGTTCGCAATCTCGTCGAATACGGTTCGGCGTGCACGTGCACAATGACATGACACGGCATGATGGCAGCATGTTGTCGAGCCCGTCTCCGCGGCCGCCTCGCGCGAAGGGCCGCTGGTCGGTCAGCGCGGGCGCCGCCCTTGCCGGTGGCGGCGCGGTCGCGGGGAGGTGTTGCGGCAGTGGCAGTGGGAAGATGCCCGCCCGCGCCTTCGCCTCCACCAAGCCGAGCAAGTCCTTCTCGACCTTGTCCCCGAAGTCCACGCGGGTTGGTGAGAGCTGACCCAGACGCTGCTGCATCCGGACGCGCTTGGCGTATCTGTTCAACGATTGATGTGTCCCCCATCGGCCTCGGTCACCTACTTCCTCGTCCGACGACCCGAGAGGAGGTCGTCGTGCGCTCCCCCGCGGCGCATGGATCGCAGCGAGGTCTGCTCGCCGTCGAGCTGGAGCTGGGCCAGGGACTTCTTGAAGGCATGGCGCACCTGGTCGGGGGAGACGCTCCACAGGCTGGCCTCTGGACGCCGACCCTGCCGACGAGCATCGAGAGGAGGCGCAAGCTGCGGGTCGTCGACGATCGCGCTCTCGTCCGTCGCTCCCGTCTTGCCAGGCCGGCCGCTCGCCGCGTCGTTGGCGAGGGTGGCCCAGTGCTGGTGGCCCTCCGTCGACCCGACCCGCGGAGCGATCGGCGAGGCGGCGGTGAGCCGGCAGGCCTCGCTCAGGCGGAGGTAGGTGTCGAAGGCGAGCCTCGCGAAGGTGGCCTCCGCGATGCGCCCCCGGGCCAGCAGCGCGGCCGCGATCGAGAACATGGCGACGCGCGGCAGTGGCAGGCGCGTCTGCGGGGGCACGAGCTGCCCAGCCCTGGAGGGCCCGAAAGGTCCTGGGCAGCGGCCTGCCCCCCGCCAGCATCGAGGGGAGGTGGTGCCCGAGTGCGGCCATCGTCATGCGGCCCGTCGCGCTGTCCTAGCCGTCGAGGAACAGGTGGGCGCAGAACGCAACCAGGGCGGCGTCGAGCTCGGCGGTGTCCTTGAAGCCCCGCGCGGTCCACAAGCGCCAGCTCAGAAACTTCTGGGCGCAAGCGCGGTAGTTTCTGCCGGGCGTCGCCGAGACCGCGGAGTCCTCCAGCACTTCCTCGCAGGAGGCCGGTGGGCCCAGGGTGGACCTCCCGCCCCCCCGTGGCCATGGTCACCTCGCTTGGGGTGCCGCGGCCGACGCGCGACCTGGTCCGAGGCGGAGCCCTCGAGACTCGGGCCGACGGAGAAGCCTTCCCTCGACGGCCTGTCGGAGACGTACCTCTCGGAGGGCGCCCGGCGCACCGGCGCGCGAAAGCCGCGCGGCAGCGCCGCGCCCGCGATGCGCCTCATGGCGTGCGCGAGGCACGGGCTGCCGGATCGCCCCTTCCCGACGGAGAGGGCTGGGGCCAAGTTGTCAACGATGCAGACGATGCGATGGCGATGAGGTCCTCGGGTCCTGGGCGCGCGCTGGACACTGAACCCCAGGGCCTCGGCTTCGCACTGCAAGACATCACGCCCCGCTCGGGCGTGCCGACTCGAATGAATAAAACCAACTGGCTTGATTTAGGGCTGGGTTTTCGGACTCAACCGACTCAACCTGTTTTTTCATCATCGTCATCATCGTCGTCGTCCTGATATGAAGCATCGTCCGCGTCATCGCCATCATCATCACCATCTCATCATCATCGTCATCATCATAATATCCATCATCATCTCCTCGTCATCGTCATCATCATGTAGTGATGATGATGATTAAATCAAGACCCGCATGACGATGATGGCGGCGTGAACATGTTGATGCTGATGGTGATGATGATGACGATGATGGTGAAGGCGATGATTGCGATGATGATGGCGATGAAGATGATAATTTCGGACTGCGCGGGCCGTGCTGAGTACTAATCGGAAAGCCCCACAGCCTCCGTGGAAGCGGGCCACCGCATTTCGTCAAGCACCTCCGTGAGGTCGGGCAGCGCCACGGGGACCCGCGCCAGGTGATCGGCCACGACGTGGTTCACGACGTTGAAGAACTCCTTCGGGCCAAGCGTGGCGTCGATCCTGCGCGCCCTGAACTCCCGAAAGACGTCGGAGCGGGTCATGACAGCGATCTGCAGCCTGCTGTCGTCTACGCGCTGTTGCAGCTCGTGGTGGGTCGCGTAACAGTCCTGGCAGTCCGCGGAGGCGTGGTGGTGCACGTTGCGCTCGAGGGAGGACAGGGTGCCCATGTAGAAGGACCCAGGCTTTTGCTCGAGGGTGGCGACCCTTCCGCAGGAGGCTGTGCTCGAGGGTGACGCCCCATCATGTGCTCCCAGGACCCCTGGGATCCTCACTTGCACGGAGCGCGTCCCGAAAATCGCCACGGCCGCGTGCAACAGGGGGCATCCGCCATCCGTGTGCCAACCATCGTCCCGTGCGCCTGGTTGCATGAGCTGGATCGATGCGTACGCGAACGCGTTGTCGGCGAAGTGCTCTGTCATGATGGGCGTTCCGTTCTGCTCGACGATGGCAGGTGGCATGCCGTCGGCTTTGACAGCCTCGCGCATTTTGTCTCCCAGCTGTTGCAGCCACGGGCGCATCTTCTTCCGCAGCGCTCGCACGAAAGCGGCCATGTGGGGCGAGGGGGTGATCTGCAAATTCCCGTCCTTGTTGAGGCTGCGGCACTTCGGGGGGCTTTCGTCGTCCACGATGCCTGCGACCTCTGTTTTCAAGCCCTTTGCCGCCTCGTCGCCTCGGGCGCATTTGGAGACGGTTGCTCCCGTGTCCAGGCGCTCCTCGGAGAAGTTCTGCCAGCGCGGGTCTCTCTGCAAGAAGCGGAGCAAGTCTGGGTCCAGCTCCGCCTCCGCTATCGTGCCCGTGCCGTTTTTTTCCTGCGCCATGGAGATGCGCGCGACGAGCTGGGCGCCAGCCGGCTGCAGGAAGCGACGAGCCCTTAGACGACTGATTGTCGCTCTGGCGCCAGGGTGCCAAAGCAGGCAGCTCTCGGCGGCCTTCAACCAGTCTGGGGGCCAGTCTGCAAGTTCGTCAACGGGCCAGCGTCCTCGGCCGTCGAGTGCCTTCGCTGTTTCAGCCTTTAGCCAATCCTCGCCCGACCGCTTGCACCACTTCTCAAAGAAAAGCAGGTTGTCCAGCCACGGGGCGGGTTCCTGGCCCTCGTAATTGTAGAAGTCTCCCGACCCTGGCTCCTTGCCTGGGATCCCCAAGACCTCCCTGCAGAAACCACGAAGTCTTCGGGTGCCCCCCTGGAGGATGCCCGAGCGCGCCGCAAGGCTCTGGTGGTTGGAACAACACCTTGCGCGTGTACAACTCCGCCATCAGGCACCCGATGGACCACATGTCCAGGTCCTCTGAGTAGCGATGGTTCCCCAAGAAAACGTCTACCGCTCTGTAAGCGGGCGTGCATGCTCCGAGGTCATCGCAGGTCGGGCTGTGGCGCAGTTTCCTCTTCAACCTGCCGTGGGGATCCGCCATCTCCACACAGCCGAGGTCGGCGAGCACCACCTGCGGAGAGGGGCGGATGGAGGAGAGGGGAGCTCTAACATAATATGTTAACGCTCCCAGGGAGCTCTAGTTAGACGTCGAATTGTACTACAGCTCCTCCAGTTTTGGCTGGTAGGAGCTGCGTGGGAGCTCTAACATGGGATGTTAGTAGAGCTCCCATCTTCAGCGCAAAGGCTTGCGGAGCCAGAGGGAGCGGTGCGAGTTGAATATCAGGTTAGCGCGTCAAGAGGACGAACACGATGAGGCGTTGGATCATGAGCGCCGCCTGCGCCGGGTCCAACATAAGCAGCAGCAGTTGGACAATGACGGCATGATGATCTTCGACCGTCCAGGAGTCTGGGAGGGCCAGGAGAGACCCTACGGATGCCTGGGCGCGACCGCACGCAGGCAGTTGAGCGATGAGGAGATCAGGTGGAACACTCAGATGATAGACTGGGAGCGTCGGAACCCGCCACGGGCGACTGGGATCGAAGACTGTGTACGGTACCACTGGGATCTGCATCGGTGGGTGAGGCAGCAGCGGCGCCTGTCAAACGCCCAGAGTCGCCAGAGAGAGGCGTCGCCGCGCAAGCGCCAGTTGGCTGCAACAGCGTCATCAAGCGGGCGGCGAGAGGCAGCAACAGCTCGTGAGGGCGCAGGCGCTAATGGCCCGCCGATGGCGGCGAGGAGCGGGCCCAAGCTGACGGAGCTTCCGTCGGAAGCCGACAGAACGCGGGCCCAGGCCGAGCAGTCGGGTGATCCGCACCACACGATTGTGATCTCCGACAGCGACTCCCCCCGAGAGGCTGGTGACCGTACCCGCAGAGGCAGAGAGCGCACCCGCAGCACGGCGCGGGATGCTCCTGTCACGGCACGGCGCGGGATGGGTGTTCCTCTCACATCTCCGCTTCGGCAGGAGGAGGATGATTGGAGACAAAAGACTCCGTGGGCCAAGCACGCGCCACCGAAGAGGGTCAGTGACACGCCCGCGGAGGGCCAGCCTCTTCCGAAACGGATGCCCTCCCGCCGCCGCCGATGACGAGAGAGCAGCTGCGACAAGAGGCGGACCACTACAAGCCCGAGGCAGAGCGAGCGCGGCAGGAACACATGGAGGCTGAGAGGCGCCAGCTCTTATCCCAGGCTCCACGGGCGACGACGGTTTCTGCCGCCACGAAGCACGGCGAGGAGCCCATCGAGCGCGGGAAACTTCTTAAGCGGCAGGCGGAACAGACGACGAATGCCCGCGTAGCTGCAAGAGCCATGTCAGCCTTCCCGCTACGTGCAAAGGTCGGTCAGACGGCGGAGCAGTCCAAAGGTTACAAGTCCATCGCCAAGTTGCCCCCCGAGGAGGCCGCAGTCGTCGAGCAGAGCAAGCCGAAGCGCCGTCCACCCTTTGTTTTGTCGCCCCCGCACGAGGCCATTCCCGTCCTCCACAAGGACTGGACGCTGGTCGAGGGTGCATGGTCGGACCCCGACAAGCTCGTTCTGGAATTAAAGCTGCGGGCAGAGAGGAACAAAATGATACATGAGTGCCTCCTGGCCGGCTTCCCCGTGTGGCACCCGAGCTCGGGGAACTCCATGTGGCCTCTGGTGCGATCGCACGACTTCTGCACCTTTCACCCCATCCAAGCTGTAACAGCGGAAGCGGGCCCTGGCTGCGTCGTGAAGGAGGCGTCCACCGTGCAGAAAGGAGACATCGTCTTCTGCCTGGTGCAACCGCAGCACCAATACTACGCGCACATTGTGATCAAGGCAGATTGGGACTTCCACAGGCGCGAGTACAAGTACTGGATCGGCGGCATCAGGCAGCACATCACTGGCTATTGTTTCAGGGAGCACATCTTCGGGATCCTCGTGGACGTGCAGGTGCAATGCCATGGCAACTACTACGGTCACCCGCACCCAAAAACGCTGTACGACAGAGTCGCGCCCATTTATTACACG
This sequence comes from Prorocentrum cordatum, assembly GCA_963575745.1. Taxonomy (NCBI): domain Eukaryota; class Dinophyceae; order Prorocentrales; family Prorocentraceae; genus Prorocentrum; species Prorocentrum cordatum. Next base: position 63,357 of record CAUYUJ010022008.1, read on the forward strand.
AACCCTGACGAGGCAAAACAACTCTGTGAGCCTCGGTGGGACCAGCCCGCGTCTGGGAGCAGCTGACAGCTTGCACAGACTGTCACAGTAAATCGCGGGGCCTCTCCGAGCGCGCTTCTGGTAGACTGCAACAGTCGACTGCGACACGCCAGTTCTGGTTTAGGCATTGCTTCTGTCAGCGCCAGTTTTGGCCGACCTGCACAGATGCGCCTCTCGGATGAGCCCTGCCTTCCGCTATGCAACACATGCGCACGCAATTCGAGTACGCGGCACCCTCGCACACATTTCGAACGGGGGTCGTGGGCGGCCAGCATGACTGCTGAACACCGCAAGTTCTCGAGCGCCTGACCCAGTCGGCGAAGTGCTTCCAGTCGCGTCGGGTGGTGACTGTCTGTCAGATACCCTTCGGCGCGGGTAACCTGAAGTTTACCTTATACTGTAACAATGGCACGCCTGTGCGGCCGCCCGCATACGCTTTGACGCTGTGCGGACTGGGTTTGTCTTGCGGTTTTCCTTGATGCTGAGCCGGCTTGGCTGCGCGAATGAGGTGTGTGTGTGTGTGTGTTTGTAAATGATTAGCACACATATCAACACGAAGTACATGTCTTGGGTGTGGTATTGTCCTCTCGTGCGTCTCATCTTAGGAGCGTGCCGCTCGTTCAGGGGCCCTGGCATCCAGCTCGCTGGCCTCAGGTTGCCAGTTGACTTACTCAGGGGGATGGCAGTGGTGAGGGGAATGGGAAGGGGCTGGGACGGGGACGGTTGTGCGGAATCGGCAGAGTCTTTGTGGCCAGCGCTCCGCTGCAACAACCGCACACATTTCGAGTGGGGTTCTGGGCGGCTAGCATGACTGAACACCGCAAGTTCTCGAGCGCCTGACCCAGTCGGCGAACAGCTTCCAGTCGCGTCGGGTGGTGACTGTCTGTCAGATACCCTTCGGCGCGGGTGACCTGAAGTTATGCAGAGAAGCGTGACAACAAAACGGCGAGCTTCTCCGACTCGTTTCCTCTCGCCGTCTGCTGCGCCTCCGCTGCAACAGCTCCTGCGCCTCCCCACCCCCCAGGTCCCTGGTGGCGGGCGGCGCTGCCGCGGGCGGCCGCGGCGCCCCCGCAGGCCCACGTGGGGGAACCAGGATGGCGATGACGAGGAGGGCGAGGCTAGGAGGAGGAGCAGGAGGAGGAGTCCAGGCGGGAGGGGGGGGGTGGAGCGCATCACGCTCTGAGCTAAGGTGCCCGCGAGAGCATCTGTTACTGGCGCGAGTGGGAATGGGCCCACGATGAGACTCTGCGCATGTGCTGCGCATGGCTGGAACAGCGAGCGCAGGCGCCCCCATGCATCCCTGAGCTCAGAGATGGGGAGAAAGACGCCCATATTCAGATCAACTGCGTTCCTTATTATGCAGATTGTCTCACTCTCCAGGCCGCTAGGCGCTAGGCGCTTGGATGCTTGGGCTGCCTGGTTCGAATTGTTATAGCCTCTAGCCTTCGGCTTTCTGGTGCCCAGTACCTCCCAGGTCGCCACCAGCTGGGCGCAGCAAGCGAGGGGGAAGAGGCCACCAGAGAAGGCCCTAGGGCCCTAGGGCACCACGCCCAGGACCCCACAGAGCCCCGAGCACCCCAGCAGATCCGCGACAGGATTCGCATCCTTACATCATCTTGGCATATTGGCCCAAGCTAGTTCCCCATGGCTGGGGCAAGAACCGTGGGGGATCCTTTATTCAGCACCTCATCCCAGGGGTCTCCCAGCGCGGACTCGCAGTCGGTGTTTGCCTGCCTTCTGCGAGACATGTTCGGTGGCTCGTATGACGAGGCCACTGAAAGTATGACGCTCTATGTTGAAGCCAGAATTGCCGTGGACGTTCGGACCGTGGCCGCCGCCGCTGCGAGTCCGCAACAAGCCGACCAGGGAGGTTTTGCAGCGGGCGCGGGCGCCGCTGGCGGCACCCACAGAGCAGCGCGATATCCAGACAGCATCGCTTCCTCCAGGGATAAGGGCTTGCAAGAGCCGTCGGCATCGCCCCAAGAGATCAGGGCCTGCGAGATCCAGACAGCATCGCCCTCTCCAGCACAGGTTCATCCAGCATCAGCATCGTCGCTTCCTCCAGGGAGCGCCGGAGACGGCGGGGCAGCTCGAGGGCCTTGCGGCGTGAACGTCAAGGTCAAGGTCAAGGTCATGGCCAATGACACCATCAGCGACGATGGCATGGGCAATGGGAACAATGGCGCATTTTCGTTCATCACAGATCGCCTGGGGCTCGACCTTTCACGCGGGGGACCGCCTGCCGACGCTGTCGAGGGCCGAGCAGGATGCGGCGACGGTGGCGACAAGGCCTCTGGAGTTCGGAGCCCGAGGGCCTTTGCAGGGGTCGATGGCGGCAACGCATTTCAGTTCGCGAAGGTCGCCTGTTTCGACGACAACGGCAAAAGTGTGACAGCGCCTGCCAGGCGTCGCATGCGCTCGCGCAGCCGAGAGACGCGGCTTAAGATGATGTGGGACGGCGCCCGGGAGAACGCTCGACAGGTGCTTAGTGATTGTCGCGGCATGCAATCGATGTTTGTGCACCAGTCCCTCGTCGACATCGACGTTGGTCTAGTGATGAAGCACGCGCGGCACCTCCACGATCGCGCCATCGCCCCTGGGCGCTCCGTCTACATCGGCACGACGAGCGACCCTTCATGGCGATGGAGTGGAGGATGGGGGTGGCGAGGAAACGACCGAAGCTTCATGCGCGGGCGCAAGCTCAGCTACGATGAGATGCAAGTGGTCGCGTCCTTTCCCGACAAACAATGCGGAGAGGTTGAGAAGCATGTGATCGCGCACTTCCCCCGTGCTGACAACGAGGTCGCGTCGCAGCAGGGGCTTGCGGTCAGGCGCTGCGCATACAGCTTCCTATATGTCTGTAGGACATTATGAGCGCCATTTGCGAAGCTGCCCAGCTCCGCTGTCTTGTGCGTGCAGTGGCCACTACCCAGACGTGGTACGTGGTGGGGGCGACTGAGGCTGCGATGCAGAAGTGACAGAATCGCCAGTACGCTGCAACAGCTGCTGCAACAGCCGCTGCAACAGCCGCTGCAACAGCCGCTGCAACAGCCGCTGGAACAGCCGCTGCAACAGCCGCTGCAACAGCCGCTGCAACAGCCGCTGCAGTAGTAGAGCTCAACCCAGAAACTGGCGAGCGTGAGGGCGATCTCCCGTTTCGACCTCACTTCTGGGACGACTGAGGCTGCGATGCAGAAGTGACAGAATCGCCAGTGCGCTGCAACAGCCGCTGCAACAGCCGCTGCAGCAGCCGCTGCTACAGCCGCTGCAACAGCCGCTGCAACAGCCGCTGCAACATTCGCTGCAACAGCAGCTGCGACAGCCGCTGCAGTAGTAGAGCACACCCAGCTTTCCTGTAGCGCAGGCACCTCGGCTCAAGGCATTTCTTCTTGCAGCGCCTGCAGGCTGCCATGTCAGAAATGGGGGCCAGCGCAGGGGGGCCTCCTGGCCCATGTCCAGAAACCGTCATCATGGACCCTGACAACACTGGACGCATTGATGCTCCATGGCTACAAGTTAAGGGGTACGTTTCGAAGACGAGTGGAGAACCTAATGAGCCCTGGTGGCGTTGTTCACCGTGCGACAAATGGGCAGCCCCGACGCACCAGACTTCGCAGGACCACATCAAGAATGTAAAGAATAAGTATCCCTGGTTCCATGATGCTTGTCCACAGGGTTCTGATGAGGACAAGACCGCATGGTGCTCTACCATCGTGAGCACTGTGGAGCTCCACCCGAGCTACGTCCAGAAGAAGCGGGAAGACGACGAAGCGGAGGACTGGAGGTCGACGGGGAAGGCCAAGGTCAAGGCGAGAGAGGGCAGAGGAGAGCAACGGCAAAGTGAAGGCCACCAGCAAGAAGCTGGAACAGCTGCAGGAGCTCTAAACAACTGAAAAAGCTGGAACAGCTCAAGAGCTGCGTCACCAGGAGCTGCAACAGCAGGAGCTGATACAGCAGGAGCACAGCAGTGGCAGCAGCAGGACGGGCTAACCACCGCTATCACCACGATGCTCAATTTCTTGACCAACGCACAGAACAAGGACGAGAAGATGGATGAGATTCTGGCCCTCCTGCGGGCGCATGGACAGATGCTCGCGGATCTCATGCAGGCACATGACAACCTGCAGAAGAAAGCCGAGGAGCTCGATCAGAAAGTGGAGGAGCTCAAGCAGAAGGACAAAAAGCAGCACCAGTGAGCTCAACAGCAGGGCAAGTGAACTCGCATGGGCGTCTGGTAGCCGATGTCGGAAGCGTGCAGCCTGGCTCGCGCGCTGGCTCTTACGCCGCGCTGACGCGGCGCAGGGGGCTGGAACATGGCTCCTGAAGTTTCGGAAAGCTCTGGATTTGTTCGCAAATTGGGTATGCTCCTTATGGCCCCCACAGCGCCCACCTGTCGGAGCCCCACCTCGAGCTCGATCCTCGACTGCTTCGTTTTGGGAGCAGGTGTTGCTATATTGATTTCAGGCGCTGACTTCGTGCGCCCGCGGGGTTCTAACATATCATGTTAGAGCTCCCACGGAGCTCTAACATACGATGTTAGAGCTCCATTGGGGCTCTACCATAATCTAACATGCTATGTATGTTGGAGCTCCACAGGAGCTCTAACATGCCATGTTAGAGCTTCCAGGGAGCTCTGATATAATCGAACGTGCTATGTTAGAGCTCCCTGGGAGGTCTAACATGCAAGGTTAGAGGTGTCAGGGAGTTCCCTGGCATCACATGGTTCAGCTCCCAGGGGGCTATATAAAACATGACATGTCAGAGGTCCCACGGAGTTCTAACATGCGAAGTTAGAACCCCCAAGGAGCTCCAACATACTCTAACTTGCTATGTTAACAGCATGTTAGACTTGCCTCCCATACTCGATGGAGCCTCTAACATAGCATGTTAGAGCTCCCATCGAACCGTCCCCCCCGCCGTCGTCGTCGTCGTCGTCGTCGTCCCATTGGGCGCGTCCGCATGCCGTCCCCCCGCCATCGTCGTCGTCGTCGTCGTCGTCGTCGTGATGATGATGGTGGTGATGGTGGTGATGATGGTGATGGACGATGGTGATGATGGTGATGGAGATGATGTTGATTGTATATATACGATCGGATAGTCGCCATTCGAAAGTATCATTATCATCGTCATAAACATCGTCATCATCATAATCAGAAAAACATGACATCGTCATAATCACAATCAATTAAACAAACATCATACAACAGGAAAGACCATAATCACATCAAAGACGCATCAAACACATCAACCTAGACCAGCCCTAATCCCAGCCAGTCGAGGGGGCCGCTTCCGACGAGGAGGCCGGGAGCTCTAACGTGCCATGTTAGAGCTCCCACGGAGCTCTAACATACCATGTTAGAGCTCCCAGTGAGCTAACATACTCTAACATGCTATGCTAGAGCTCCGTGGGAGCTCTAACAAGCCATGTTGGAGCTCCCAGGGAGCTCTAAGGTCTTCTAACATGCTATGTCAGAGCTCCGTTGGAGCTCGGTATGTTAGAGCTCCCAGGGAGCTCAAATATGGGAGCCCTAACGTAGCATGTTAGAGCTCCCTGGGAGCTCTAACATGCTATGTTAGAGCTCCCTGGTCGCTCTAACCTACCCGCCGCCACCGCCACCGCCGTGTTAGAGCTCCCACGGAGCTCTAACATACGATGTTCGAGCTCCCAGAGCTCTAACATAATCGACCATGCTATGTTAGAGCTCCATTGGAGCTCTAATGGAGCTCTAACATACGTTGTTAGGGCTCACAGGGAGCTCTAACATAGCATGTTAGAGCTCCCAGGGAGCTCTAACATATTCTACTTTGCTATGTTAGAGCTCCCTGGGAGCTCTAACATACGATGTTAGGAGCTCCCATGGAGCTCTAACATGCCATGTTAGAGCTCCCACGGAGCTCTAACATACCATGTTAGAGCTCCCAGGGGGCTCTAACATACTCTAACTTGCTATGTTAGGGCTCCCTGGGAGCTCTAACATAGCATGTTAGAGCTCCCACGGAGCTCTAACATACGAGGTTAGAGCTCCCAGGGAGCTCTAACATGATATAACATGCTATGTTAGAGCTCAATTGGAGCTCTAACATACGATGTTGGAGATCCCAGGGAGCTCTAACATACTCTAACATGCTTTGTTAGAGCTCCGTTGGAGCTCGGTAGAGCTCTAATATGGGAGCTCTAACATAGCATGTTAGAGCTCCCTGGGCGCTCTAACATGCTATGTTAGAGCCCCCATGGTCGCTCTAACCTACCCGCCGCCACCGCCGCCGCCGTGTTAGAGCTCCCACGGTGCTCTAACATACGATGTTAGAGCTCCCAGGGAGCTCTATCATAATCTAACATGCTATGTTAGAGCTCAATTGGAGCTCTAATGGGGCTCTAACATACGATGTTAGAGCTCACAGGGAGCTCTAACATACTCTAACATGCCTTGTTAGAGCTCCGTTGGAGCTCTAACATGCCATGTTAGAGCTCCCTGGGAGTGCCAACATGACATGTTAGAACTTCCTGGAGCTCTATCATGCCATGTTAGAGCTCCCTGTGAGGTCTAATATGCTAGGTTAGAGGTGCCAGGGAGTTTCCTGGGAGCTCTTACGTGACAGGTGTCAGCTCCCAGGGAGCTATAACCTGACATGTTAGAGGTCCCACGGAGTCCTAACATGCGATGTTAGAGCTCCCGCGGAGCTCTAACATACGATGTTGGAGCTCCCATGGAGCTCTAACATAATATAACATGCTACGTTAGAGCGCCATTTGAGCTCTAACATACGATGTTAGAGCCCCCAGGGAGCTCTAACATAGCATGTTAGAGCTCCCAGGGAGCCCTAACATACTCTAACCTGTTATGTTAGAGCCCCCTGGGAGCTCTTACATAGCATGTTAGAGCTCCCACGGAGCTCTAACATACGATGTTAGAGCTCCCAGGGAGCTCTACCAAAGTATAACATGCTATGTTAGAGCTCCATTGAAGCTCTAACATGCGATGTTAGAGCCCCCAGGGAGCTCTAACATGCCATGCTAGAGCTCCCACGGTGCTCTAACATACCATGTTAGAGCTCCCAAGGGGCTCTAACATACTCTAACATAATACATAACATGCGATGTTAGAGCTCCATTGGAGCTCTAACATGCGATGTTAGAGCTCCAGGGAGCTCTAACATACTCTAACTTGCTATGTTAGAGCTCCCTGGGAGCTCTAACCCGCCGCCGCCGCCGCCGCCGCCCTTAACCGTTTCGCAATCGATTGCGCACGGTTAAGACCCCCCCCCCTCTCGCCAGGGGGGGGGGGCTTAACCGTGCCACAATCGATCGCGCAACGGTCGGGCCCCCCCCCCTGGCGAGAGGGGGAGGGGGCCTTTACCATTTCACAATCGATTGCGCAACGGTCAGGGCCACCCCTCTCGCCAGGGGGGGGGCTTACCGCGCCGCAATCGATTGCGCAACGGTTCAGCCCCCCCCCCGGCGAGAGGGGGGGGGCCTCAACCGTTTCACACTCGATTGCGCAACGGTTAAGGCCCCCCCCTCTCGCCAGGGGGGGGTCTTAACCGTTGCGCGATCGATTGTGAAACGGTTGAGGCCCCCCCTCCGCCCCGGGGGCCTTGACCGCGTCGCAATCGATTGCGCAACGGTTAAGGCACCCCCCTGGCGAGGGGGGGGCCTTAACCGTTGCGCGATCGATCGAATCCTGGTTAAGACCCCCCCCTCGCGACAAGGGGTCTCAACCGCCCCGCGAGCCCAGGGGGGGGGGGCCTTAACTGGCGAAATGCGGGGGCTCAACCGCTCCGCGATCGACCGCGGAACGGTTAAGACCCCCTATCGCGAGGGGGGGGTCTTAACCAGATTCGATCGATCGCGCAACGGTTGAGGCCCCCTCCTCTCGCCAGGGGGGGGGGGGGGGGGGGCTTGACCGCGCCCCCCCTGGCGAGATGGGGGGGGGGGGGGGCTTCTTAACCGTTTCGCAATCGATTTGCGCAACGGTTAAGACTCTTAGACCCCCCCCTCTCGCCAGGGGGGGGGGGGGGCTTCACCGTTGCGCAATCGATTGTCGCGCGGTTAAGCCCCCCCCCCTTGCGAGAGGGGGGGGGGGGGGGGGTCTAACCGTTGCGCAATCGATTGTGAAGCAGTTAAGGGGCGGCGGCGGCGGCGGTGGCGGCGGCGGGTAAGAGCCCCCATGGGGGCTCTAACATAACTAACATCGTATGTTAGAGCTCCAATGGCGCTCTAACGTAGCATGTTATATTATGTTAGAGCTCCCTGGGAGCTCTAACATAGCACTAATGTTATGCTCTAACATGCTATGTTAGAGCTCCGTGGGAGCTCTAAAATCGTATGTTAGAGCTCCAATGGAGCTCTAACATACCATGTTATATTATGTTAGAGCTCCCTGGGAGCTCTAACGTCGTATGTTAGAGCTCCGTGGGAGCTGTAACATCGCATGTTAGATTATGTTAGAGCTCCCTGGGGGCTCTAACATCGCATGTTACAGCTCCGCGGGAGCTCTAACATAGCATGTTAGAGCTCCATGGGAGATCTAACATGCCATGGTAGAGTTCCACGGGGGCTCTAACATAGCATGTTAGAGCTCCACGGGGGCTCTAACATCCTATGTTAGAGCTCCCAGGGAGATCTAACATAGCTTGTTCGAGCTCCCTGAAGCTCTTCTAAAATGCCATGTTAGAGCTCCCTGGGAGCTCTAACATGTGAAGGACATCGGCCAACGAAGGGGGATCCCTCAAATCGCCCTGCCCCTCGGGAACCCACAGAATAGCCTCCGGGACCCCTCTTGGTTCGACTTATCAGATCACCCGGCTTTCCTGTAGCGCAGGCACCTCGGCTCAAGGCATTTCTTCTTGCAGCGCCTGCAGGCTGCCATGTCAGAAATGGGGGCCAGCGCAGGGGGGGCTGGCCCGTGTGCAGAAGCCGTCATCATGGACCCTGACACTGGACCCATTGATGCGCCATGGCTAGAAGTTCGCGAGTACGTTTCGAAGAAGAGTGGAGAACCTAAGGAGCCCTGGTGGTTTTGTTTACCGCGCGAGAAATGGGCAGCCCCGACGCGCCAGATTTCGGCGGACCACGTCAAGAATGTAAAGAAAAAGCATATCTGGTGGCATAATGCTTGTCCACAGGGTCCTGATGAGGAGAAGGCCGCATGGTGCTCTAAGATCATGAACACTGTGGTGCTCCACTCGAGCTACGCCCCAAAGCGGCAAAACGATGAAGCGGATGATTGGAGGTCGTCGAAGAAGCCCAAGTGGCAATGGCAAAGTGAAGGCCAGCAGCAAGAAGCTGGAACAGCTGCAGGAGAGAACACCTGGAAAAGCTGGAACAGCTCAAGAGCTGCGTCACCAGGAGCTGCAACAGCAGGAGATGCAACAGCAGGAGCACAGCAGTGGCAGCAGAAGCTTACGCAGCAGCAGCAGCAGGACGGGCCAACCGCCGTTATCACCTCGATGCTCAATTTCTTGACCAACGTTTTTGCAAACCTTATGGCACATAACAACATGGCCGAGAAGATGGATCAGGTTCTGGACCTCCTGCGGGCACAGGGACAGGCGCTCCATGACCTGCAGAAAAAAGTCGAGGAACTCGATCAGAAAGTGGAGGAGCTCAAGCAGCAGGACAAGAAGGAGGGCCAGTGAGCTCAGCAGCCAGACAAGTGGCCTCGCATGGGCGTCTGGTAGCCGATGTCGGAGGCGTGCAGCCTGGCTCGCGTGCTGGCTCCTTCGCCGCGCTCACGCGGTGCGCCCGTGCAGCGGGCCAACGAATTCGAAAGAATAACAAATTTATGGGGTTCTGCATCTAGTAGGACTGAAACAATGAGTGTGTTGAAGATTGGGATCTCCTCTTAACGCCCTGAGGGGCGAGGAATTTCTGGCAATCTCTTTTGAGGCCCTGTGGGGAGATGGAACTTCTGGGATCCCCTCTTGAGGCCCTTAGGGTGGTCAGATGTTGTTAGAGCTCCACGGAGCTCTAACATGCGATGTTAGAGCTCCCAGGGAGCTCTAACATGACATGTTAGAGCTCCCAGTAACATGTCATGTTAGAGCTCCCCGGGAGCTCTAACATCGCATTTTAGAGCTCCGTGGGGGCTCGAACATGTCAGGACAAATGCCAGCAAAAGAAACCAAGCTACCATGATAGGCTGCTCTACCATAATAAGAAACCCAGCTACCATAAGCGACCAAACTACCAGGAGAAGCCAAGCGACCCTAAGAAACCCAGCCACCATAAGAAACCAAACTGCCATAATAAACCAAGCTACCATACGAAGAGGGATGACCGAGTGACCTCGCGCGGGCCGCTGCCTGCGGCAGTAGCTTCTCGCACGGGTAGCGTTGTCCTATAAGTCTTCTCACAGCGGCGTGCCGCCGCATTCCCTTGTCACAGTCTCCATCGGGCTTCTCGCAGCAGCCTCGCGCAATTATGATGAGGCCTTCCTGTGCTGGCTCATCCTTGGCCACCCCCAGTAGGCTCTTCCAATGCTCATCCTGACCCTGGCCTGAAGTATCCGCAACCGCTCTGGGGTCTTCCAGTTTCCTGGCCCGCACCATCTGATTGTGCGTAGTCTCGCTTGACTCGAGAAGTTGTTGGCGAGTTTGCTCTATCGAGGGCCTGCCGCCTTTCTTTCCGATGGCCCCGAAGGTCTTGAACCTCCGTGGCAAGAGCGAAATCGCGGTACACCGCGCTCACGGCCAAAAACCGATCTCCCCTCAGGCGTTGACGGAGCTCAACGAGAAGCGTGTCTTCATATTGCCAGAAGCGGGTACTTTCTCAGCGAAGAGCTCGCCAGCGCGGGGCGGATGCATGATGAAAGTCGGCTGTGCGTGGAGGGCGGCGAAGCCTTCCGCCCCCTCCTCCTTCTCCTCCCCCTCCCCCTCCTCCTCCCCACCTTCTAGTTCTAATTCAGAAGTCCCTGAATCCCCTCCGCCCCTGATCCCCGACCGCGCCCCAGGGGTCAAGGCCGCCCCGCGAGGGCGGGGGGGGGGGGGGGGGGCGCACCACCCAATGTTTCACAGCGGTCGAAGACAGGGCCCCACACCATGTTTCACCGTGGTCGAAGACAGGGCCCCACCCCTGTGCCCCCGCCTTTCAAGGGTGAAGCCTTCGTTCTCGAGGTGGCGGGCCAGGGCAAACGGGCGGCCAGAGCGCGGCCGTGTTCGGACAATGTTTCTTATTCTTGTGCGCGCTTAAAAGGATTGGGGGGTGGGGGGAGGATGGGGCGACGACGACGACGACGACGGACGACGACGACGCGGCGGGGGGGGCGGCTCGATGGGAGCTCTAACGTGCTATGCTAGAGCTCCCATCGAGCTCTAACATGGCATGTTAGGAGTTCGCAACCCTCACATCGAAATCTAACATAACACGTTAGAGCTCCCAAGGAGCTCTTACATAGCATGTTAGAGTTCCATGGGGGCTCTAACATGCAATGATAGAGCTCCAAGGGATCTCTAACAACATCCTATGTTAGAGCTCGAGGCTAACATGCCATGTTTGCACTGCCTGGGAGCTCGAACGTGCCATGTTCGAGCTCCCACGGAGCTCTCACATGCCATGTTAGAGCTCCCGCGGAGCTCTAACATACTGTAACATGCTATGTCAGAGCCCCGTTGGAGCTCGAACATGCCATGTTAGAGCTCCCACGGAGCTCTAACATGCCATGTTAGAGCTCCCAGGGAGCTCCCTCTGAGCTCGAACATGCTATGTTAAAGCTCCGTTGGAGCTCGGTAGTTTAGAGCTCCCAGGGAGCTCTAACATGGGAGCTCTAATATAGCAAGCATGTTAGAGCTCCCTGGGAGCTCAAACATACTCGAACATGCTATGTTAGAGCTCCGTCGGAGCTCTAACAAGCCATGTTAAAACCCCCACGGAGTCTAACATACCATGTTCGAGCCCCCCAGGAAGCTCTAACAGACTGGAACATGCTATGTTAGAGCTCCGTTGGAGCTCTACCGTGCCATGTTAGAGCCCCCACGGAGCTCTAACATGCCATGTTAGAGCTCCCAGGGAGCTCTAACATACTCGAACATGCTATGTTAGAGCTCCGTTGGAGCTCTAACATGCCATATTAGAGCTCCCAAGGGGCCCCCAATGAGCTCTAACATGCCGTGTTAAATCTCCGTTGGGGCTCGGTATTTTAGAGCTCCCAGGGAGCTCTAACATGGGAGCTCTAATACAGCATGTTGGAGCTCCCAGGGAGCTCTAACATACTCGAACATGCTATGTTAGAGCTCCGTTGGAGCTCTAACAAACCATGGTAGAGCTCCCACGGAGCTCTAACATACCATGTTGGAGCTCCCAGGGAGCTCTAACATACTGGAACATGTTATGATAGAGCCCCGTTGGAGCTCTAACATGCCATGTTAGAGCTCCACGGAGCTCTAACATACAGTGTTAGAGCTCCCAGGGAGCTCTAACATACTGGAACATGCTATGTTAGAGCTCCGTTGGAGCTCTAGCATACCATGTTAGAGCTCCCGCGGCGCTCTAACATACCACGGGTTCGAGCCCCCAGGGAGCTGTCCCGCGAGCGCCGTTGGGAGCTCGGCATGTTAGAACTCCCATGGGGATCTTAAATGTGAGCCTCTTAACATTGCATGTTAGAGCTCCCGGGAGCTCTTACATACTCTAACATGCTTGTTAGAGCTCCGTTGGAGCTCTAACAAGCCATGTTAGAGCTCCCACGGAGCTCTAACATACCATGTTGGAGCTCCCAGGGGGCTTTAACATACTGGAACATGCTATGTTAGATCCCCGTTGGAGCTCTAACATACCATGTTAGAGCTCCCAGGGAGCTCTAACATACCATGTTAGAGCTCCCAGGGAGCTCTAACATACTCGAACATGCTATGTTAGAGCTCCGTTGGAGCTCTAACAGGCCATGTTAGAGCCCCGTTGGAGCTCCAACGTACCATGTTAGAGCTCCCAGGGGGCTCCCACTGAGCTCTAACATGCTATGTTAAAGCTCCGTTGGAGCTCGGTATTTTAGAGCTCCCAGGGAGCTCTAACATGGGAGCTCTAATACAGCATGTTGGAGCTCCCAGGGAGCTCTAACATACTCGAACATGCTATGTTAGAGCTCCGTTGGAGCTCTAACAAACCATGTTAAAACGCCCACGGAGTCTAACATGCCATGTTAGAGCTCCCAGGGAGCTCTAACATACTGGGACATGCGATGTTAGAACTCCGTTGGAACTCTAACATGCCATTTTAGAGCTCCCACGGAGCTCTAACATGCCATGTTAGAGCTCCCCACAGGGAGCTCTAACAGACTCGAACATGCTATGTGAGAGCTCCGTTGGAGCTCTAACATACATATTCGAGCTCCCAGGGAGCTTTCCAATGGTTTTCTAACATTGCTAGATGTTGTATAAAAAGCTCCGTTGGAGCTCGGTATTTTAGAGCTCCCAGGGAGCTCTAACATGGGAGCTCTAATACAGCATGTTGGAGCTCCCAGGGAGCTCTAACATACTCGAACATGCTATGTTAGAGCTCCGTTGGAGCTCTAACAAACCATGTTAAAACGCCCACGGAGTCTAACATGCCATGTTAGAGCTCCCAGGGAGCTCTAACATACTGGGACATGCGATGTTAGAACTCCGTTGGAACTCTAACATGCCATTTTAGAGCTCCCACGGAGCTCTAACATGCCATGTTAGAGCTCCCCACAGGGAGCTCTAACAGACTCGAACATGCTATGTGAGAGCTCCGTTGGAGCTCTAACAAGCCGTGTTAGGGCTCCCACGGAGCTCTAACATACCATTTTAGAGCTCCCAGGGAGCTCTAACCTACTGGAACATGCTATGTTAGAACTCCCAGGGGGCTCCCTGGGTGCATCGTGGGCATCGTACATGATTTGTAAAAGCGCCGTTGGAGTCGGGTATTGTTAGAGCTCCCAGGGAGCTCTAACATGGGAGCTCTAACATCGCTTGTTAGAGCTCCCAGGGAGCTCTAACATACTCGAACATGCTATGTTAGAGCTCCGTTGGAGATCGAACAAGCCATGTTCGAGCTCCCACGCGGCTCTAACATACCATGTTAGAGCTCCCAGGGAGCTCTAACATACTCGAACATGCTATGTTAGAGCTCCGTTGGAGCTCTAACATACCATGTTAGAGCTCCCACGGATGTCTAACATATCATGTTAGAGCTCCCGACAGGGAGCTCTAACATACTCGAACATGCTATGTTAGAGCTCCGTTGGAGCTCGATAAAGCAATGTTAGAAGCCCCACGGAGCTCTAACTACCATGTTAGAGCTCCCAGGGAGCTCCCACTGAGCTCTAACATGCTATGTTAAAGCTCCGTTGGAGCTCGGTATTTTAGAGCTCCCAGGGAGCTCTAACATGGGAGCTCTCATATAACATGTTAGAGCTCCCTGGGAGCTGTAACATGCTATGTTAGAGCTCCCTGGTAACTCTAACCTGCCCGCCGCCGCCGCCGCCGCCGCCTCAGAGCTCCCACGGAGCTCTAACATGCGATGTTTGAGCTCCCAGGGAGCTCTAACACAATCTAACATACGATGTTAGAGCTCCATTGGAGCTCTAACATGCGATCGGATTCTCGGGCCCTGGCTGTCGACTCCCGTCGGGAGGGCCGAGTGGTCGAGGGGCCTCCCGACGGAGGGCCCGCGCAGATGAGTCGTCGCGCGGCGCCCCCCGACGGTCCGACGGTCTCCCCCGTGGCCGGTGGCCCATGGCCCGTGACCCGTCGTCGTCGTCGTCACCGTCCGTCGGCGTCGCTGCCTCAGCCTCAGCCGTCTGCAGTGCGAAGGTCCAGTGTCTCGGCTGTACTCCTCCTCAGCCTGAGCAAGCGACCCCCCCCCGCCTCGGACTCAGGCGCCGACGCGGCGTCGACGCTCGCCGCGATGGCCGCGATGGCGGCATCTGGGCCGTCGACGACGATTCGCATCCAGCTCCAGCTTCGTGTGACCATCAATGGAGATGGAGTCGTGGTGGGCGGCGTGACCATCAACAGTGGAGATGGAGTCGCGGCGGGCGGCGGCGGCGACGACCAGCGCGCCCCGGGGGCCGCCGCCGTGTTCCAGCATGCGGTTCATGTGCCAGCTGCTGGTGGTGGTGGCGCTGCGGCCGCAGGCCCTGAGGGCGCCGCTGCAGCTCCGGGTGGCGCAGGGGCCGCACTCCCACTCCCACCCCCAGCACTTCCTGTCGCTGCCGCTGGGCAGCCTCCTCCTGTCGCTGCGCAGCCTGGGCAGCCTGGGCTGCCTCCGCCGGCACCAGCGGGGCAAGCCTTGGAGGTGCCCGAGGGGTCTGAGGCCAACGAATTCGGCTGGCCAGCCACTGCGCCGTGGATCGCACCGCACTTCCGCCGGATCTTGCCCCTCGCGGCTGGCGCGCTCGGGTACCACAGCAGCCACGTGATGGCCCGCTATCGCAGCGTTGACATCTGCACCGTATGCGGCGGCTTCTCTGAGCGTGTATGTTCCGGGAAGCTCTGCGCGCCCTGTTCAGGGATCCGCAGTGATCACTATGGCAGGCGCAACCTTCTTCACATGCGCGTCGGCCACCACCCCAAAACTAACCGCGATTTTGCGGGCTGCTAGCGTGGTGAGGGCCCGCCACGCGCCGCGCGTTGGAGTAAATGGGGGGAGGAGGGGTGGGGGGAGATGGGGGCGAGGCGATATGATCAGAGATTTCGACGACCGTGACGACGACCGTGACGACGACGACGACGCGACGACGACCCGACCCGACTCGCCCTTAATCCTTAGGCCTCATTTGCATTCTGTGCCCTGCAGGACGCCGCCCCCGCGGCTGCTTCCCACGGTCCGTCGGCCCGATGCCACGCGCGCGCTCCATGCGAGGCCGCGCGGGCTGCAGCATGCGCGCCGTCTCATCCCCCGCCCCGCGGCGCGCCCCCCCCCCCCACCCCCCCCCACACTGGCACCGCTGGACGTTTGCGCAAGTGTCGGGCTTATGCCGATCGGATCAACGCCCCATGGCTCCAGGGCCCCCCAGGGTTTCCCCGCCCCCCCCCCCCGACTACATGAATTATCCGACGCTGTCCGCCGCGAGGGCGGGGGGGGGGGGCGCGCTGTAGCTGTTCTCTGGTCTATCGGCTAGCGCAGTCAGTCGAAACCTTCGGCCTGGCAGCGAATCTCGAAAGCATAACAGATTTATGGGGTTCTGGATCTACTAGGACTCAAACAATGAGTGCGTTGAAGATTGGGATCTCCTCTTGACGCCCTGGGGGGCGAGGAATTTCTGGCAATCTCTCTTGAGGCCCTCTGGGGAGATAAAAATTCTGGGATCTCCTCTTGAGGCCCTTAGGGTAGTTAGAATTTCTTGGTGCCGTTGGGGTCTTGCATAATCTCTGGGCCCACCCATCAAGAGCTGGTAGGCCATCTGGGGAGAACTCGACAGGCTCTTGGCGCCCTCGCTCGCTGAAAATGCATTAATCTTCGCATTGCTTCGAGGGAATGGGCGACTTCCGACGTCCGTGAGTTCGTTTAGAATTGGTTGCGGCTATTTTCGCTCTGCTTCCTATCCGCCCTCTGGACGTTCCATCGGCTGCAACGGCCCCTGTTCTTCCATCATTGCCCAATTCCATTCCCACCACGGCTCCAGCCCGACCTGCAGCAGGCGCGCGAGGTGGAACGGCCAGCCCGCAGCTGAACCAGCCCGCCTGCGCGCGATGAGCGGCTTCGCGGCGCAGCCGTTCAAGGACTTCTGGGCCGACAAGGTTTCCCCCCTCATCGAGACTGACTTCAAGCGGCTTCTCAAGACCATTCAGAAGCGCGTCGCCGAGAGGGCCGAGAAGCCGAAGAGGGAGAAGCCCGACAAGTCGCAGGAGGACCAGTCGAAGAAGATCTCGAAGAAGGACAGCAAGGAGAGAACTCCATTGCAGGAGAAGCTCGCCAGGATCATCGAAGAGTGTAACGAGAAGGGCGAGCGCAGGAATGCCCATCTGAACCTGGCGTATACGGCGCCCATCAACAACAGTTTCCTGGAGGAGAATATCACGGTGGGCAAGGTGGAGAACGTGGCTGCGGACATGTTCACGTCGAACGTGCCGACGGACGACGCGGCTGAAACAGCGAACGACTCTCTTGAGGGCGCTGGCGACGTCGAGCGCACAGCCCAGGGTAACCCGCAGCGGCGCATCGTGGAGACGCTAAGCCAGGTCAAGGGTGGCAGGCGTTGGAACATCCCGAAGCAAGTTGAGAACGGGTTCGAGATCCCCATCATGATCACCAACGTGAACCAGACCGCTGTGCCCGAGATCGGCAAGTTCAAGTGTTTGGGCAGTGACGTCGTGGTCAACACTGTCTGGCTGGCCTGCTACTGGGCGAAAGAGGAAGGCAACAGGCAGGCCGTAGAAGCGGTGGAGGACTTGATTCTGGATTGGCCCTTCGATTTCGCGCTGATCCCGGGGCGCGCGGCTGAGGAGGTCGAGGAGAACAAGTTCAAGTGGTCTGTCAACCAGAGAGCCCGCCACGAGCGCCTGCGCGATTTCCTCGGGGTCGAGAACCAGAACCTCATGCGCATCGTGGCACGTGCGACGGACATCTTGAAGAGCGGCGGGCCAGGTGGCGGGAACCCCTCGGCAGAGAAGGTGCAGGCGTGGTTGAAGAAAAACATAAAAGTGGGGACTTATGCACTGCCCCAGCCTGAGGACCGTCAAGACGCACATGATCAACTGGCTCGCTCCCGAAAAGTGCCAGGGGGCGTTGCTGTTTTTGGATGCCGCCGTGAACCGTTGGGGGCGAGACAACCTGCTGGACAGGCCCACGCAGCTTGGGGCGATCATCGCGAAGACGGACGCTACCTCGCTGGGGCACGTCGTGGAAAGCTCGTGCACGCGGATGTGGCGGAAGAGCGTGAAGGACCCGTGCAGCGCCTCCACCATCGGCCAGGCGGTGGCCGAGATCTTGTGGGCGAAGAAGTACGTGGCGAACTTTCTGAAACAGTGCCCAAATTTGTTGCAGCAGCACTGAAACAACAGGCACACATGATAACGCCGCCGAGAGAAAAGTCATGGTCATGGCGAGGCAATACCTCGACTCGCCGCTCAAGTTCTTCGAGAAGACTGAGGGGCCTGACAGGGGCCCGACCTGGGTGCAGTCACTGCCGACCGACGCGCAGCGCCTGGCGATGAGACGCTTCCTCGAAATAAGCCAGGAATTCTACAAGCAGGAGATCTCTGGCGCCCTCACCCAGCCGCGCGCCGAGCGCTACAACATGGACAAGTTCCACAGGAGCGTGCGAGTGAACAAGAGGTTCTTCGAGAAGTTCCAGATCGCGCACGACTCCCTCGTGGGAACCCCCCAGGAACCGCCAGAGGAAAGGCCTGCAGACAGCGACACGGTCGGCGCTGCAACAGCGGGCGGTGCTGGAACAGCGGAGGCGGCCTCCGAGGACAAGAAGAAGATCGACGTCTCCCCGGGCGACGTGAATAACTTCCAGGCGCTGTGCGAGCAGCAGTTCTCTACCGTGCTGGATACGCGGGTCGTCATGATCACGGCAGAGGGCAGCGCCATGGATATCAACGCTTCGGTTACTAAGGCGCGCCGGTGCCAGAACCTCGCAGAGAATGCATCAGTGATGGGCTTCTACGATGTCAAGAATGCGAAGTTGTGCTGCGTCTTCGAGGGGCAAGGCCTCGCGCACTGTGAGCCCGCGCTGGACGAGCAGGATTTCACACGCTACCTCAAGTCCCTGGAACCGCTGATGGTCGGTGGACGGGACGTGCTGTGGGTGACGACGGGCCGCGCGCAGTCGAACCTCCCGAAGATCCAGAAGATCCTCGCCGCAAACAAGTTCCGCACGGTCACATGCCACCTCGCCTACAACGCGAAGCAGATGCAACAGTACGGCCACTTCCAGAGGCAGCGAGGCCTGGCGAACTCGCGCTCGCACGAGGTCGTGTTGCTCTGCTACAAGGGGGGAAGCCGAAGCAAATGGCCAAGATCAGGCAGTTCGTGGATGCGGGCAGCCCCCCTCTTCAACGAAGTGATGAGGAACGTGCCTGTCCTGCCGCAGAAGAGCCGCGCCCTCGTGCCCAAGCAGGTTCGGGAGACCAGCTTGGCCAGCATGGTCGGCCAGTGCGTCACCGAGGTAGAGGCCGAGGAGCGAGAGAAGCTGGGGTACTGCCACCCTCTCCAGGAGGGCGAGGGCGCTGAGTGTGGCGCCGAGGCGCCCGACGAAGCTGCAACAGCCGTCCGCCCCGAGAAGGCCCTCGTGACTGCGGCCGTGAAGAAGCGGAAACTCTACCGCCAGCTCACGGGAACGGAGGTGCCGTGGTTCCCGCACGACAACGACATCGAGCTCCTCAAGGAGCTCTGCCACGGGGCGGGGAAGCCCAGGTGGGTGTACTTCGGCACGCCTGCGGGCGGCGCAGGCATGCACGGCTGCATCGAGAGCGGGCGCAGTGCGGTGGCCTTGACTTTCGACGACCACCACGCGAAGGTGCTCAAGCCGTTTCTCGTGGGGCGTGCCGTCGAGGCCATGCTCGGGAGCAGCGCCGTGGCGTTCGTGGACGAGGACCTGCTTGCACGCTCTGTGCAGTTGCGCCTGACAAAGGAGGGCCCGAAGGAGGGCCCGGGGGATGGGAAGAAGGACGACAACAAGAAGGATGACAAAAAGGATGACAAGAAGAAGGACAAGAAGGATACTAATAATAATGACAATAAGGATGACAAGAAGAAGGGTAATAGGGGTAAGAAGCGCGACTCCGACGCGTCCTCGACCTCAGACTCCTCGTCCTCAGACGACTCCTCGGCCTCGAAGAAGAAGAAGCCGAAGACAGGCTGAAACAGAGCACAGGCTTGAGCACAGGCTGCAACAGAATTCGACAGCTCCGACGCAGGAGCCAGCCCGCGCGCTCCTGTTCCCGTGGAGCTGCCACTTGTTTGATTTTGGATTGCAACAGTCGCGCGCTGGCGGCGTCGCCTCCGTTCTCTGAATGGGGCGCGCGCAACATTCTGGCCTGTGCAGTACGCGGCACCTTGCGTACATATAGGAACATAGTCCTCCGTCATCCCTTCGTCGCCATCCGTCGCACTTGGCCCGCGGCGCAGGCGAGGCGCAGAGTCAGGATGCTTGCCTTTCCAAAGGGTACCCTTGTTGCATCCTACGCTTTCCGTTCCGAAGCTGGGGGGCTGGATAAACAACAGATGCCATGCCGCCAAGGCCCTTGCATCCTTACGGCGCTCTGCAGGGGCGGGCCAGGATGGGGGCGCAGCAGGGTAGGGGGGGCACGGGGGGCAACGCTCCGAGGAGCGGCCGCAGGGGGAGGAAGAGGACGGAGGAGGGGCCCGCAGGCGTCTCGGCTCACTGAAACTTAGCGGGCCCGCAGGGACGACACTGCCGTCGGCGGGCCTCCGCGGCGATGGCTGCCTCGGGCGGCAGCGGTCGCGACAGGAACAAGGTTCTCTTTTATAAGTGGGGCCGTTACCTGCAGGGTGGCGGGTCGAACAACGACAAGATCAACAAGAAGCTGAGGGGGGCCTGCAGCAATAGCATGGCCAGGGTGGCAAAAGGGGCCCCGACCGCAAAAGTGACGCTGGAGAAGGTAACGAGGCACAAATGTGTGTTGGCGTGGCCAAAGCCAGTTTCGCATGATACCTGCACGCGGCTCCTCAAGATTGCGCCGGGCGCCAACTGGAAAGACTATGCGAGCAAGCCTGCGGGGGTGCCAGGGTGCGCGAAATGGGCTGGAACAGCTGACGCTGCAGAAGATGAGCCAGCTGTCGCCGAGGGCCACGGTGTCGCAGGAGAAACCCTAGAGGACGCGCTGGAGAAGGTGCTCGTTCCCGCCGCGGACGGGGTATCGGAGCCCACGCCGCCGGCAGCTGCTCGTCGCGGGTCTGCTGGCCCGAGAGCGGTGTCCCACGACGAGGGTCGCGTGAATCTACTTGCACTGAAGCTTGACGCGGTCGGGCACGCGCACGAAAACAAACAGAAGGGCAAGTGCGAGGAACTGCCGCTCGAGTACGACGTGCAGTGGGAAGGAGGGGAGCTCGGTCAGGGCTCTTTCGGCAAGGTCTACTTGGGCACGCGACGGGGCGACAAGACTGGCCTTGCGATCAAGATGCTGCGGGGCGACCCCAGCGATGCGCAGAAGGGGTTTAATACGGATGCCGTCGGAGGGGCTCTGGATGAGGTCATGCGCCACGGTGCTGTGGGCACGCGCCCGCGTCTCGTTCGCTTACTCGACGTGGGCCTTTTTCAGGAGGTTGTGCCCAGGAGCTGCAACGGTCCCGAAGAAAGCGCGCCGAGAACTGCAACAGTCAGTACCAAGGATAGATTGGAAATGGACGGAGCACATCGGCCTCGTGCACGAGTTGTTCGAGATCGATGTCCGCCAATTCCTCAAGAAGTCCTCCTTCACGCAGACAGGGATGCGCCGCGTCCCGAACAGCGTTCTCGAAGGGCTCCAGTACATGCACGACAGGGGCCTCATTCGCTGCGACATCAAGCCCGCAAACATCCTGATGCGAGGATCGCCGCAGACGCGCGGCTGCTTCGAGAAGCAGGCACTTATATCACGTGAGCTTGGCGAATGGGATCCCGTCGCGCCGTGCCCAAAGAGCAAGCTGCAGTTCGACTGGCAGATCCCGAGTTCCTTCGAAGCGCTCGTCGTCGACGTCGTCGTCGCCGTCGTCGTCGTCGTCCTCCTCCTCCTCGTCCTCCTCCTCCTCGTCCTCCTCGTCCTCGTCGTCCTCGTCGTCCTCGTCGTCCTCGTCGTCCTCGTTGTCGTCCTCCTCGTCCTCGTCGTCGTCGTCCTCGTAGTCCTCGTCATCCTCGCCATCCTCGTCGTCCTCGTCGTCGTCCTCCTCGCCCTCGTCGTCGTCGTCTCCGTCGTCCTCGTCATCATCGTCATCCTCGTCATCCTCGTCGTCGTCGTCGTCATCCTCGTCATCATTGTCGTCCGTTCCTTCGGCTATGATCCCGAGTGGTCAGGGCTCACATGGGGCTCGAACATCGCATGTTAGAGTTCCCAGGGAGCTCTAACATAGCATGTTAGAGCTCCAAGGGAGCTCTAACATGCCATGTTAGAGCTCCAAGGAGCTCCCTGGGAGCTCTAACATGGCATCACGTGCCATGGGGTGTAACATATCACGTTAGACGTCGACTCGTGCTACAGCTCCCCCAGTTTTGGCTGGTAGGAGCTGCGTGGGAGCTCTAACGTGGTATGTCAGAGCTCCCTGGGAGCTCTAACATCCTCTAGCATGCCATGTTAGATTTCCATGGGAGCTCTAACATGCCATGTTGGAGCTCCCAGGGAGCTATAGCATGTTAGATTTTGCTAGAGCTCCCTGGGAGCTCTAACATGGGCATGTTAGATCCCCCATGTGAGCTCTAAAATTCATGTAGCATGCCATGTTCGGCTCAGGTGAGCTCCAATGTAGCTCTAACATCCTCTAACCTGCCACGTTAGAGCCCCATTGGGAGCTCTAACATGGCATGCTAGAGCTCCATGGGTGCTCTTATCAGACAGGGGGGGGGGTACTACAGCTAGCCCAGATTTGGCTGGTCTGACCTGGCGCCCTTTGCCCTTGCCCTTGCGCCCCATCATCTCTGGCATGGCAGCCAGCAGGCGCTGCAAGGAATGCCTTGAGCCGAGGTGCTTGCGCTACGGGAAAGCTGGGTGTGCTCTACTACTGCAGCGGCTGTTGCAGCGGCTGTTGCAGCGGCTGCTGCAGCGGCTGTTGCGCTGCGGTTTTGCAGCGGGCTGTTGCGGCGGCTGTTGCAGGGCTTGTTGCAGCGGCTGTTGAAGCGGATGTTGCCAGCGGCCTGTTGCAGCGGGATTGCTGCAGCGGCTTGTGGCTGTTGGTCTGCTTTTGTCGCTTTCTTGCAGCGGATGTTGCGCGGCGTTTGCAGCGGAGTTTGAGCTGCTGTTGCAGCGGGGGAAGAACGGGCCTCGTCGCTGCTCCTGCTCGTTCCTGCTCCCCCCTCCTCCTTCTGCCCATCACCCTTCTCGTCCCTCATCTACCTGAGGGCGGCCCTGGGGCCCGTTGCTTCCCGCCCCCGCACTCCCACCTCGCGCCGGCAACCGCGCCGCGGGCAACGGCAGCCCCCCCCCCCCCACACCCCCCCCCCCCCCCCCCCTATCGGCGACCTTCAGGTCCCCAGCGGCGGGCAGCGCCGCCCGCGGCAGCGGCGCCCACTGAGGGGCGCAGGGGGGGAGGTAAGGTCGGACGACGTTGGGCGGCGCTCTCTTTCAATAAACTATGGCACGGCCTTGGTGCCTGGGCACAGTGCTGCGACCGTCGCGTCGAAACGCAGAACCCAGTTCCTCGGGCTGTTGTAGAGCTGTTTGGCGGCTCTGTCGACACCCGCTTCTTCTCCCGAGCGGCGCAGCGCGCAAGTTCGCTGCGCCAGGCGGGGCTTGGCCTGCCTCTTGAAGAACTTGCAGGGCTTCCTGGGGCTCTTGTAATATATCACACACCCACTCGGCGCCTGGGCAAACGCTCGCAAAACGTGGGGCAGTGTAGGCAGGTCTTCCGCGAGAGCCTCTGTTACAGCCACGTGGTAGCTCTTGCTCGAGTTCCGAAGCTTCTCCGTGTACTGGATGCCTTTTGACGAAAAAAATATTATAAAAAAAGAAACATATTTTATATATATATATATATATATATTTAATAAAAAAAATGCTCCCGTGAACGCTGCTACGATCTGGGCGGCGATGCAATAGTCGGTGTCAGCTGTTGGCGCCAAGACTACGTTCCCCTTCTTCTTCCCTGGGCCGCATGACTGGCAAGATAGTCCGGGAAGCCCACGGGGTCCTGCAACACCTTGAAACGCAAGCGCTGCGCCTTGTTGCGAGCGCCCCCATCTACCATGCGAGCCAGCATGGGCCCAGCGGGGCGCGGGGGGGGCAGCAAGTAGGCGTCGCGGCCCGCAGCTGGCCTGGCACTGCGCAAGACTTTCTTCTCTCGGGTACTCCTGGCCTTGGCAGCGGCCTTCGCCCCTCCAAGATGGCGCTCTCGGATCTTGGCCCCCCGCTTGGCGACGGCGGCGACGACTTTTGCAGCGGGCCCGACTGGATCTGCGCCGCTCGCCTGGGCCGCCTCCTGAGCCAGCGCAGCGAGATCGGGGGCGCCCTCCGCGAGAAGGCGGGCGCGCTTGCTCGGGCAAGCGGCCGCCATGGCGTCGACGGCAGCTGCTCGCCTGCGCCCGACGCCTACCTCTGTCCGGCGTGCTGCCCCAGACTCCCGCGCGCTTCCCCTGTCGCGCCTCTCGGCCCTCCTCAGCGGCATGATCTTCCCCTGCGCGACCTCATGTAGCTTGAGCACATGCCTGTGCCAACGACTGGCGGCAGAGCTGCTCTCGTCGTTGCCGCCCAGCCACGTGCGCAGCAACCTGCTGGAGGGCGCCTGGTCCACGAGCGTGCACTCCTCGACGGACACGTCGAGGAGCCGCGCCCTCTCGGGGCAATGCACATCCGAGAAACGGCGGAATCGCCTCTCCAAGTTGCCCGTGCTCGTTTTCCATACAAGGAAGAGCTCCACGAGGCGACGGCCGCTGGGGAGCTCGGGCCACTCCACCGCAGCGCGGCCCCAAGCCTGCCGCGCGGTGCCCCCGTCTCGATGATGCACCTCGGCACGGGGCAACATTTGCCGCAGCTGGGACATTGCCTTCTGCTCGGGGAGGTCTGCCGCCTGGCAGATGCGCTTCAAACAGGCCTCGGCTTCTGTTGCATGCTCTGCTGTTGCAGACAGGGACAGGGGGGAAGGCAAGCGAACGGCTGTAAAGGCGTGCAACCAAGAATGCTCTGGCCGAGATAGCTTCATGTTCTCCTTCACATTGGCCGCGATCCCCTGCACTCGTCGAAGAGCCGCGTGGACGGCTTCGCGGGCTCGGGGCTCCGTGCTCCAATCGCCGATACCAACGGTCTGAACGCCAGTGCCGCGCACGAGCCGCTTCGTGGCCTTCAGAAACTTGAGGGTGACGCCAGTAAACGTGTCGGGGATGGCC
This sequence comes from Prorocentrum cordatum, assembly GCA_963575745.1. NCBI lineage: Eukaryota > Dinophyceae > Prorocentrales > Prorocentraceae > Prorocentrum > Prorocentrum cordatum. The sequence goes on from CAUYUJ010022008.1 coordinate 88,337, forward strand.
AGAATATTCCCCTGTACGAACAATGTATCCAGCTTGGAGAGGAAAACGGCGGCCCTGGATTGAACGCTGGCAGCGTCGGGGTTGCTCTTGTCTCCGGTGGCGACCCAGGAGTAATGCTCCGCGCTCAAGTCGGCCAGCAACCCCCCCAGGAGCAGGCGCGAACTGTTCTCGCCCCCGAGCCCTTCCAGAATATGTCGGGCGAGAACGCGCCGATCTTTGTCATTCCCCTGGGACTCCGCTCCGAGCGCCTCGAAAATGACTTCCCAACGCCGACTTTCCCGTGCATAGGGCCTCGCCCGACTGTTGAAACGCTGGGGGGCCCAGCCGAAGTTTTTGACGAACGCGGCGCCGTCTTCCACCAGCTGCTGCTCCCCGAGTGTGTTGCGGAACACGGTGGAGGTAGTCAGGAACTTGGCCAGACTTGGCGGCTTCTTACCCGCTACCAGCAGCTCGTCCGTGGTCGTTATTTCGCTGTCTCCTTTCATCGAATTGGCCAGAACTTCTGGGGCGAGTGAGACTCGTCCCACGCGTGAAACGCCAGCCCAGGGAACGTAGCTGTTGCAGCCAGGGGTGCGCTTAGATCCGCCCCATCGCTGCGCCATGCCCGAGTCTCCTCTCGCACATGCTTGTACAAGTCCCCGTCCAGCTCCCCGCCTGCCGTCTGGCACGCGGGACGGACGCAGTCCTCCAGCATGGAAGCCTTGCCGTCGCAGTCCACGCCCCGCGGGAACTCCCGCATCCCGATCACCCGATCCACGATCCAGGGCCCCCTGGGGCCCAGCTGTTCCAGCCAGCCTGCCTTGAGACCGTAGCTTGGGAGGAAGTCCAAAGCCTTCGGGATCGACCGCAGCACGGTGCCAATTTCGACCTGGTACGTGCAGTCGAGGCCGTCCGCAGCCAAACGAATAAGAGCACCATGTTTGAGGACCCTCTGCGTGATGATCTTCTCGTGCTAAGCCATGGTGGTCACCAGCCTCCGGCACTGCCGACTAGACTCCAAAACTTGGCGGTCGCCCCCAACGGACGCATCCCGCCACGCGTCGAAACTACTGAAGGAACTGGTTGTCTCCGACATTGCACGGGTGGCGACCGCTGCGCGGCAACCAGGGCGCTGGTCGGCGTTGCGGACGACGGCGGGCGCAGGCGCCACGGCTGTTGCAGCTGCTGCAGCTGATGCAACCGTTGTGGAGAACACAGACACGGGGAGACCCTGGTGCGCACCTTCCGCTCGAATCCGCTCTTTCCACGCCGCTTCTGCTGCCTGGTGCTCCTCGCACTGTGCATGGCGCACGAGATTTTCCTTGCGTTGGAAACTCGCGGATCCCTGGCCTATGGTGGAATGGCAGCGAGCGCCCTTGAACGCCGAGCAGAACAAGCAGACTGCAAATCTACCACCAACGCAGCCTATCCAAGTTTCACTCTTCAGTATTACTGGATTCGTCGCAGACATCGAGGCGCTCCACTTCTCCTTGTTCTTCCAAAATTTGCAAGCGCCGCAGGTGGAGACGTGCTTTGGGTAGTCGTGGCTGGCGACGTGCTCCTCCAGGGTCATGGACAACGAAGGCGGGAACTTCTCATCGACTACTTTGCTCGGGGTGGCCTTCGCCTTCGCTCTTGCAGCCGCGGCTGCCTCGCTGCTGGAGCCGCTGTCCTCTTCGGAGCCGCTGTCGGTGCCGCTGTTGGAGCCGCTGTCCTCTTCGGAGCCCGCTGCGTCGGCAACTCCGTCGGCGCCGTCGGCGTCGGACCCTGCGTCAGCATCGGCGTCCGAGCTGTTGCAGCTGCCACGGCTTGGCGAAGCTGCCCTCGACGAGGCCGCAGGGCTCGGGCTCGGGCTCGGCGAAGCTGCCCTCGAATAAGAAGCCGGGCTCGGCGAAGCTGCCCTTGAAGAAGAAGCCGGGCTCGGCGAAGCTGCCCTTGAAGAAGAAGCAGGGCTCGGCGAAGCTGCCCTCGAAGAAGAAGCAGGGCTCGGCGAAGCTGCCCTCGAAGAAGGAGAGGGCGACGAGGCTGGAGGGCTCGGGGAAACCGCCCCAGCGGACGACGACATTATTTTAAGCCAAGTCCTACGGACCACAATGGTGACGATGGTGATGGTGATGGCGATGCTGATGGTATGGGTGCTGATGATGATGATGATGCTGATGATGATGGGGATGGTGATGATGGTATGGAGAGGGCGGTTGTGATGGTGATGATGGTGATGGTGATGATGGTGATTCTGGATGTGATGAGCACCGCCATCATCACCATCACCATCGCCACCACCATCAGCACTACGATATGATAACCACCATCATTGCAATCGTCGTCGGCATCAAAACACAAAAACACTCACCCGACTCAACCGAAATCCGCTCTAAATCAAGCCAGCCAAAGCAGTCCGTCGACGATGATGGAATAGACAGCGGTGGCGTGGCGTGATGACGAGCATCAGCGGCGTCGCGATGGGGGCCAGCCGCGTCGAAGGCATGGGGCCTGGCGAACACGCTGGCCCCTGGTGGTGCCTCCGCTTCTCAGCGACTCGGCCGACCTCCGAAGCTAGCTCAGGGGGAACGTCCTTGATGCGCGCCCCCTTCCCGAACGGTGAAGCGCCAGAAGCGTCGGCCCGTGAGTGAGTGCCGCCGAGACCTGGTAGAGGCACGCCAAAGCGGGATCAGGGCCACCGCGGCCCTCACCCTTCTGACTACTGACTCCCGGGGGAGGCCCAGGATGAGGCCCCGCGACGCCGCCGATGAACCGATAGACGGCATCGAAGATGGCCAGAACGCCACGACGTCTCAAGATCACCTTCCACGCGGAGTGACCGACCAGCACAGCGAGGGCCGCCCCTAGAGGCCCGCCCACGTCGAAGAAGCCCAAGAACAGCTTGGCGGGCGCGGGCGGGCCGATCAAGACGCGCGGGAATAAGCCCAGACAGCCCGATCTGTAGACCTGCGCAGACCCCCCAGCTGACGGCAAGCGAGAAGTCCAGGACGGACAGACCGCGAGCAGTGATAAGGTCGGCGACGGCGCGGGCGCGGGGCGCGGCTATATCCGGGCTCCTAGACACAGCGCAGAAGTTATCGACATCCTGCGCGCGACGCGTCTAGCGGGGAGACCAATGGGTGAGGGCTGCCACCGCCCAGGATCATCTCGCCGCCCTGGAATCCAGCGTCGGAGAGAGCTCTAGTTAAGGCACTCTCACAGACATGAAGAGTCCAGCTCCACCCCGTGGGGGTCACAGCGACCAACGGCCGGGCGAAGTCGCCGATGCCGATGGGGGCTCCGCTGATGCACTTGAAACAGATGTATCCATTGGAGATCGCGGGCAGCGAGAACAGCGGCTCCATCCCTGCAGGCAAGCGTCGACGATAGAAAGCGCGCTGGATGGCGCCCTGGGCGAACGCAAAACTGGCGTCGCAGTCGACTCAGTCGACGCTGGCCCGCGCGCTGGGCGCGGGGGGGCCTCGTGGCCGGCGGCGCCGCAAAGCTGCAGTTGGCCAGCCGAGTGTCGAGCGCGCGAGCCGGGGCATGTGGGTGGACTTCTCCACGCAGAACACTCTGGGTGTAAAAGGGGGCCTGGGGGCTGGAGGCCCGCCGTGAGATCGCGTCGTGGGCCTCCATCTTCTTCGGAAGCTGGGGGCGCGACTTCGGCCGATAGCGAAGCTCGGGGTCCACGTGGGGGCGCGGCACTCCCGGCGACTCGCGAAGCTCCGCCGCGACCGACTCGGGATTCAGCGCACTGTGCCTCCAACCCTGCAGCGCGACGGGGCCGGCCTCGGCGACGACGTCGGAGTTGGAGACTGCCTTCGTCGACGCGGGCCAGGCCGCAAGTGGCTTGCTGTTGGGGCGCGCCCAGCCGCTGTCGCCAGCTCTGCCAGGTGCCAGAGCGATCATCTCTACGAGGGATGCTTCGCAGGCGTCGCCCCTCTCCGAGTAGGCGGCGGGCAGCTCGAACTCGCGGTGCTGGCCCGCAAGGTACTCCACAGAGGCTGCCTGCACCGAGGGCGCGTGCGCGGTGCCCCTGGGCTCGCTCAGCTCGCCCTTGCCGCGGTGGGGCTAGTTGAGAGCGGACGACCCCTCGTTGCACCACTCCCTCCAGCCCGCGCCTTTGGCGGCACGCAGACGAGCCGCTCTTCCAAGGGCTGGTGACGACGCCCATCCACAGGAAGAAGGGGCAGAGGAAAAGCGTCGCGCTGGCGATGGTCGCCGCGCCTGGGCGACCCCGGACCAGGCGGGGCCCTGGCGGGGCTCTGGGCGTAGCTGACCAGGCTCTCGGGCAAGGGCGGCGCGCTCGCGAGGCCCATCCTGGCCAGCGTCCTCCCGGTGCGTCATGGCGCCCGCAAGGATCGCTGCTCGCGAACCTTGCGTCGTTCCATCGCCACTGCTTGCTGCCTCGTTCTTCATCTGATCCGCTATCCAGTCCATCGGGGCAAGGCTGATGCACGGGTTGCCCGTCGTTTCGCCAGTGCCGAGGAAGTGCCCGACCTCCGAGGCGAAGTCGGTCGGGCTGGCCTCCTTCGCCTGCGCCTTCGCCGCGGGCGCTGGCTGCGTTCTCCGCGCGCGCTCCTCGAAGGCCCGCCCCTCGACCAGTTAGAGCTGGCGGGCCAGGTGCTCGAAGGGGGCGAGCTCGCAGATCACGATCTGATCGTGGCACAGCGCGGTCTCGATCGCGCGGGCAGCGTCTCGTGGAGCTCGACGTTCTCGTTGTGCCCGCCGAGCTGCATCATCGCCAACCAGCGGGTGTGCCGTGCCATTGCCTCGCCAGCCATGCGCTCTATGAAGCCGAGGACCCAGGGCAAGGTCCTGGGCCCGTTCACGGGCCGGTCGGCACGGGCCGCCTCGGTCTGGAGCTTGAGCGCGTCGCCGAAGCTCAAGTCGCGCAGGCCCCGCCCGTCGAGCACGAGGGCCATCGCGCGGGAGTCGCCGACCGCTGCCGCCGCCGCGGGGGGGGGAGGGCCCCGCCGGCGCCCGCGGGGGCCGCCGCGGCCGCCGCGGGCGCAGGAGCTCCGCCTCCGAACGCGGCGGCTAGCGCGCCAAGGCCGGCGGGCGGCGCGGCCAGCGCGGCGGGGGCGGCAGCTGGTGCCAGCGGGTCGGGCAAGGCAAGAGCCCCTGCCGCCGCGCCCAGGACGTTGGGGGCGCGACGGGAAGGGAGCCATGCCCCTGGGCGACTCCTCGTCGAAGAGCTGCCCATGCATCTGCTGCGCAGGGGAGCTGCCGAAACTGGTAGAGGTGGTTCGCAGGAACTCCAGGAACCCCTTCTCCTTGCCCCACGAGAGGGTGCACCGAGCGGAGGTTTCCGCCTGCGACGCCGTTATCAGGGTCGTCGTCGCCATCTGGAGTTAATATGTAGCCAGGCAGTAGGGTCAATATTTCATGGTAGATGGCAGGTCCACCGATGTTATGTCGGACAAGGTGGAGCTGGCCAGGCAGAGGCGTCGCCATGATGACTCTCAGCGGCGGAAACTACGAGCCTGGGCGGCGTTGCCGACGCAAGGTCGACGGTGGTGATGGGCGCTTCCGCCGTGGGCGGGCTCGGCGCGCCTTGCGCCCCAGGCTCCTGGGTGGCCGAAGTCGGCGTCTTGCTGAAGTAGAGCCCGCCAATGAAGACGCCGTAGGAGCACGCTAGCAACACCAGCACCACCAGGAACTCCGTCGACCAGCCCGTGCGCGAGCTCGGCGTGAGCTGGCCCTCGCCGCTTGGCCAGTGGCACTCCAGCGCAGGGCAGGGGAACGCGGGAGAGCACACGCAATCTGGGCACGGGGTCGATACCAATGATCGCAGTAGTGACGGCACTGCTGAGGTCCTGTGCGGGGAGTTCGAGCTTGGTCTGCATACCCTCAAGGACTTGAGCAAAGGCATTACGGCCACGGTTAGTCCACAAATGCCGACAAGTCGCTGTATATGCTGATGATGATGATGAGGATGGTGATGATGATGCTGATGCTGATGGTGACGATGAGAACCGTGCTGCCGATGGCAGACGACGTCTCGAGGAGGGTGTGACTACGATGATGCAGATGCACATGAGGATGATGATGCTGATGGTGATGAGGAGGAGTCTGAAAACAAGGGGGAGGGTGGAGGTGGAGGAATAGGAGGGGGAGGAGAAAAAGGAAAAAGAGAAGGAAGAAGGATGAGGAGGACGAGGAAGAAGGGGGATGACACCTACGTGCGCGTCTTCACGCGCCGCGGGAAAGGAACACAAGAATGCAAGACGGGTGGAGAAGAAGAGCACGCGCAAGGAGGGAGGATGGAGGAGTGCGGCAGGAGGGAGGGAGAGGGAGGACGTGAAGCACGGAGGACGAAGAGGATTGCTCCGCTTCTGACCCGATCCCGGGCCCCAGAAGTGGAAGACGGCGGCGTCGAAAGCGATCTGCACGGCCCAGTTCAGCACCTCGGCCAGTCGCACGGCCCGGAGCACGGCTCGCGTCCGCCGCGCAGTCCTCTTTTTGCTACTCCTTCTCCCTCCTCCCTCGTCCCCTCCCCCCCTCTTATCCTCCTCCTCCTCCTCCCCCTCCTCCTTTCGGAAACTCGCCACTCCTCCTCCGACCTCGTCCTCGTCCCACTCCTCCTCCCTCCCTTCTTTTCCTCTCCTCCTCCTCCTCCTCCTCATCCTCCTCCTCCTCCAATGCGCCCTTTCTCTTAACTCCCCGACCTCCTCCTCCTCCTCCTCCTCCTTCTCCTCCTCAAAACCTCCTCCACCTGGGATCTGCAGCGGGTCAGCGAAATCGCGTACGTACATGGAGTCAGGGATTCAAAGAGGCAGCGATGGGCAGGTCCGATATCGGCTGAGCCTCGTGCGTGCATCATCGTGAGCTCCTGCGGCTTGATGAACATCGGCCGCAGGGCGTACGTGAGGATCTGGCACGAACACCAGATGGTCTTCGTGATCGGCCCCCGAATAAACCTTAGATGCGATTGGCTCTTTGTTTGCAACGTGCTAGCTTATTCCACTGCTCGCTTCATCCGACGTCTTCTCCCGACCTGCGAACTGGGACCGCAAGCTCCTCGATGTGAGACGAACGGGCGGCAAAAAACACGCTATGAGAAGGCGAAAAGCGATTGTCCAGCGGCCCTCGCTGAACTTGGATAGGACCATAATGCATGTACGCACACACACATATATATATATATATATATATATATATATATATATATAGACCCATTCATCCCAATGCCTGCAGAGGGCTAGCAAAACAACTCAACGTAACCTGCTTGAATTAGCCAGAGAAGAAAAGCGAGACATTTCGGGGACTGCCCCGATGTTTTGACCAACCCGACTGCCCTGTCGACCACCCCCAACATTACATGATCATTCGTTGACCTTTGCGACGATTGCACTTCGACCTGATGTCTCATACACGCATGTACAGGACGCTTGTAAACACATGTATGAATACTAGAACCATCGCGCGCGGTTCGCGCGTTCTCAGATTCTAGCTGGTCGAGTGCTGACCGCATTGAGACAACAAGGCCGTCATGAATCACGAGGTCAACAATATGTGTTTCCTCCTGCCTCGTCCTCATTCCTCCTCCTACGCTCCCATCGGCCGGTGATCTGTCGCCGAGCTTCTTGGGACCTCTTCACCCCTCCTGGGGGTCTCCTGGGGCGAAGATCTCGGGTTCTCGGTTCGCGTTCCCGATAATGACATTCTGCCCATCCCGCCACTGTGCCTGGGTTGTGGGTTAGAAGACTCTTGGAAGTTCGTTTGGAATCCGTGGGAGGCTTCCCGGGGGCCTCTTGAGGGCAGTTTCGAAAGCCTCTTTGGGGCCGTTTGGGGTGCTCGTGAGGCATCTTTGGGGCCCTATTGGGCCTCGTGGGGCCTCTGGGGGGCCTCCAGGGGGCCTCTTGGGCTCTGTTGCGGTCCTCTTGGGGCCTCCTGGAGGCCTCGTAGGGCGGAAGGCTCGAATTGTCGATTCGTGTTCCCCCTCTTGGGTCCCTCTTGGGGCCGTCTTGAAGCCCTCTTGGACCGTCTTGGGGCACTCTTAGGCCGTCGTGGGACTCTCTTGCGCCGTCGTGACGCCCTCTTTGGGTGCCTCCTGGACCGTCCGTGGGCTGTCTTGGACAGTCAGAAGCACGAAACAGCGAGAACACGAAAAACCTTCACAATCCAACGAACAATCTACTTGTTAGCCTCCTGAATGTCTCGTGGGAATCCTTTTGAGGGCATCTTGGCCGTCTTGCAACCCTCGTGAGCTGTCTTCAAACCATGGTGGACCAATTATGAAACGCTCTTGTGCAGTCTTGGGCTCTCTTGGAGCGCTCTTGGGCCATCTTGGCGCGCTCTTGGACGTCTCTCGGCCCCTTTGACGTTTCTTGGCGCCCCCCGCCAGGCCCGAAACGGCCGGAAAACAAATCGGTGCACTTTGGGGGGCCAGGGACCCCCTACCCCAAAGACGAACACGCCTAAAATAATAGTTTCCCCATGAGAAATCCGCATGTTTTGCTTATTGGGGCTCTACTGGGGTGCCCCTTGGGGCGCGTGCGGGGCCTCTTTTGGTGTTCGTGTGGGTCTCTTGGGGACCTCTTGGGGCTTCTTGGGCGCTTCTTGGAGCCTCTTGAGGTCTCCTGGGGACCTCTTGGGCCAAATGGCTCGCACTTTCTCCGTCTCGGGCGCCGACTTGGGGCGTTGCTGATAGGTTTAGGCGTCTCGTGGGCCGTCTTGGCCCCCTCGTGGGCCGTCTTGGGGCCCTCTTGGGGGCATCCTCGACCGTCTTGGGTGCCTCTTGGGCTGTCTTGGACGCACAGACCAGAACAGAGAAGAAATAAAAAAAGAGTGGAAAAAAAAAAAAAAAAAAATAAAAAAACAAAAACAAAAACGGAAAAGAACAAAATAAAAATAGAAAAAAAAACAAAAAAAAAAAAAAAAAACAAGAAAAAAAAAAAAAAGAAAAAAATAGAAAAAGAAAAGAAAAAAAAAAAGCCCAAAAGACGAACACGCCACAAATATACGTTTTCCAATCGGAAATCGACGATGTTTGCTTATTTGGGGCTCTATTGGGGTGCCTCTTGGGAGCCTCTTGGGGGTCTCTTGGGGGCCTCTTGGGGCCTCTGGGGGGCCTCTTGGGGCCTCCTGGGGACCTCTTGGGGCCTCTGGGAGCCTGTGTGGCCGAAAGCTCGGAGTCCCACCAGCCCTTTGGGCGTGAGTGGTTTAGCGAGCTTTCTCTGTTCTCAACCCCCCAACCCCCCTTCTTCCCCTTCGGGGAGGGGTTTACCCCTCCCCCTCCCCCCTCCCCCTGGACCTGGAGAGCGCACCCCGCGGGTCGTCAGAGTGGTCTTTTTCGACGCCTGGGAGGGCCAAAAAACGACGACCCTCACGAGGATTCTGGCTCCGACGGGGGGACGCTCTTGTAGCCCCCTCCTCTTCTGTTAAGCCAAAGTCATTGTTTTTACGATGGTTTTGGCCCCATTTTGGCCTCCCGAGGGGGCCGCGCTCATCTTCCTTCATCGCCAAATCATTGATGTTACAAGGGTTTTGGGCTCATTTTGTCCTTTTCAGGGGGCAGCGCTTCTTTGCGCTTCTGAGGAGGTCGCAAGAGGCGCCAAGATGGCCCCAAGAGGCCCCCAGGAACATCCCAAGAGGCCTCCAAGAGGCCCCCAAGAGGCCCCCCAAGAGGCCCCAAGAGGCCCCCAAGAGACCCCATAGAGGCCCCCAAGAGGCCCCCAGAGGCCGCCAAGAGGCCCCGAAGAGGCCCCGAAGAGGCCCCCAAGAGGCCCCCAAGAGGCCCCAAGAGGCTCCAAGAGGCCGCCAAGAGGCCCCACGAGGAGCCCGAACGACTCACACCAGGTCGAGGGGCCCGAACGACTCATACCACGAAGAACCCGAACGACTCACGCCAGAAGGAGGACCCCGAACGACACCTACAAGGACGAGGCGCCCGACCCATGCACACCACGAGGAGCCCGAACGACTCACACCACGACGCGCGCCTCGAACGACTCACACCACGAGGAGCCCGAACGAGTCACACCAGTACTACTACTACTACTACTACTACTACTACTACTACTACTACTACTACTACTACTACTACTACTACCTCCTACCTACTACTACTACTACTACTACTACTACTACTACTACTACTACTACTACTACTACTACTACTACTACTACTACTACTACTACTACTACTAACGACTACTACGACTACGACTACGACTACGGCTACTACTGCTACTACTACGACTACTACTACTACTACTACTACTACTACTACTACTAAATCACTACGACTCTACTACTAACTACTCTAACTACTATACACTACTACTGCCTCCTCACTCCCACTACTACTACTACGACTCCTACTCCTACTCCCTCCTTCTCCTCCTCCTCCTCCTCCTCCTCCTCCTACTACTCCTACTCCTACTACTACTCCTACTACTACTACTACTACTCTACTACTACTATCTAACTACTACTACTACTACTACTACTACTAACTACTACTACTACTACTACGAACTACGCTCTACGACTACGACGACTACTACGACTACGACTACTACTACTACTACTACTACTGACTCTCCACGACTACTACCTACTACGTACTACTAACTACCTAACGAAAGAACGAACGACTAACTACTACTAATACGTACTACTACTACGACTACGCTTACGACTACGAACTACGACCTACGACTACGACTACGACACTATATTACTACTAAACTACTACTACTACTACTACTACTACTACTACTACTACTACTACTACTACTACTACTACTACTACTACTACTACTACTACTACTACCACTACCACTAACTACTACTACTACTGCTACTGCTACTGCTACTACCACTACCCGTACTACAACTGATCCTACTGGTACTACTTCTACTACTGCGACTAGGAGCCGAAGAGGAGGAAGAGGAGGAGGGAGAGAAGGCGATGGGAGGCAAGACGAACGGCGGTCGTTCACCAGTCCTACACGTAACCGACTCTGTCGACTCATACGACGGCGACGTCCTGGACCAGAATGCATGTGGTGTGCGTCGTTGGGGCCCCTCGCCCTGGTCTGAGTCGTTCGGGCTCTTCCTTGTGTGAGTCGTTCGGGCCCCTCGCCGAACGACTCACACAAGGAGGGAGGGGCCCAAACGACTCTGTCCAGGAGGGGGGACCCGAACTACTCACACCAGGACGAGGGGCCCGAACGACTCACACCACGAAGAGCCCGAACGACTCACACCACAAGGAGGAGCCCGAACGACTCATGCCAGGACGAGGCGCCCGACCCATTCACACCACGAGGAGCCCGAACGACTCACACCACGACGCGGGCCTCGAACGACTCACACCAGGACGAGGCGCCCGACCCAGTCACCCCACGAGGAGCCCGAACGACTCACGCCACGTCGCTGGCCTCGAACGACTCACACTACGAGGAGCCCGAACGAGTCACACCAGGAGGAGGGGCAGCGCTCATACAAGCCTCCCCAGCACGCCCCCAGAGGTCCACCATGTGGCCCCAAGAGGTCCCCAGGTGGCCCACAAGAGGTCCCCAGGAGGCACCACGACGCCTCCATGAGGCCCCAAAGATACCCCCAAGAGGTCCCCAAGAGGCCCCCAAGAGGCCCCCAAGAGGCCCCCAAGCAGCCCCCAAGAGGCCCCACGAGGAGCCCGAACGACTCACACCAGGACGAGGGGCCCGAACGACTCACGCCACGAAGAGCCCGAACGACTCACACCACAAGGAGGGGCCCGAACGACTCATACCAGGACGAGGCGCCCGACGGACTCACACCACGAGGAGCCCGAACGACTCACACCACGACGCGGGTCTCGAACGACTCAGAACACGAGGAGCCCGAACGAGTCACACTAGGAGAAGGCAGCGCCCATACTACTACCAGTACTACAACTGGTCCTACTGGTACTACTTCTACTTCTACGACTAGGAGCCGAAGAGGAGGAAGAGGAGGAGGGAGAGAAGGCGATGGGAGGCAAGACAGAAGGCGGTCGTCCTCGAGTCCAACACGTAACCGACTCTGTCGACTCACACGTCGGCGACGTCCTCGACCAGATACCACTACTACTACTACTACTACCACTACGAGTACTACTACTACTACTACTACTACTACTACTACTACTACTACTACTAGTCCTACTACTACCAGTACTACTTCTACTACTACTACTACTACTACTACTACTACTACTACTACTACTGTTAGTACTACGACTACTACTACTACTACTACTACTACTACTACTACTACGACTACTGCTACTACTGTCACCACTACTACTACTACTACTACTACGACTACTACTACTACTACTACTACTGTTAGTACTACGACTACTACTACCAGTACTACTACTACTGCTACTACTACTACTACTACTACTACTACTACTACGACTACTACTACTACTACTACAACTCCTGCTCCTACTATTACTACTACTACTACTACACTACTACTACTACTACGACTACTACTACTACTACTACTACTACTACTACTACGACTACTACTACTACTACTACTACTACTACTACTACTACTACTACTACTACTACTACTACTACTACTACTACTGCTACTACCACTACCACTACCAGTACTACAACTGATCCTACTGGTACTACTTCTACTACTACGACTAGGAGCCGAAGAGGAGGAAGAGGAGGAGGGAGAGAAGGCGATGGGAGGCAAGACAGAAGGCGGTCGTTCACCAGTCCTACACGTAACCGACTCTGTCGACTCACACGACGGCGACGTCCTGGACCAGAATGCATGTGGTGTGCGTCGTTGGCGCCCCTCGCCCTGGTGTGAGTCGTTCGGGCTCTTCCTTGTGTGAGTCGTTGGGGCCCCTCGCCGAACGACTCACACATGGAGGAGGGGCTCGAACGACTCTGTCCAGGAGGGGGGACCCGAACTACTCACACCAGGAGGAGGGGCCCGAACGACTCACACCACGAAGAGCCCGAACGACTCACACCAGGACGAGGGGCCCCGACGACTCACACCAGGACGAGACGCCCGAACGACTCACACCACGAGGAGCCCGAACGACTCACAACACGACGAGCCCGAACGACTCACACCATGAGGAAGGGCCCGAACGACTCACACAACGAGGATACCGAACGACTCACACCAGGAATAGGGTCCCGAAAGACTCACACAAGGACGACGGGGCCGAAGGACTCGCACAACGAGGGCCCGCACCGCCGCCTTCGTCGTCGCCGTTGTCGTCGTCGACGTCGTCGTCGGAAGCGGGAAGAAGGAGGAACAGGGGGGGGTATGCGGCGCCAAGCGGACACACGCCTGAAAAACACAACTGTCGGCACGCTTCGCAAGAGTTGCTGTTGTGAGATGGGCTGGTGGGGATGCGCGAAGCGTAAAGAATTTGAATATGGTGGTGCACCTCTGGGACCCCTCTGGGGCTCGTGCTGGGGCTCCCTTGGGCTGTCTTGAGGGCCTCTCGGGCCGTCTTGGGACCTCTTGGGATCGTCGTGGGGCCCTCTTGGAAGCCTGTGGGGCAGTCTTGGGCGCCTCTTGGGCCGTCTTGGACGCAGTGGAAGCCCAAAAGGCAAACACGCCAAAAATATCAGTTTCCCCATGAGAGATCTACGATTTTTGCTTATTGGAGGTCTCTCGGGGTGCCCCTTGGGGCTTCTTCGGGGCCTTCGGGGGCCTTCTTGGCGTCATGGGAGTCGTCTTGAAAGGCGTCTGGAGACATCGCTGCGGCCTCCTGGGGCCTCCCTGCAGCCTCTCGAGGCCCTGTTGGCCCCGGGTCGCCGAAACCTAGAAAAAACACAAAGATCATGACGCCGGGGCCCCACATTTCTAGTCGAATCGCGGGCCCCCGGCCCCCGGACCCGGTCCCCCGTGTGTTATATATATAATATATATATATATATATATATATATATAATTATTATATATATATATATAATATATATATAATATATATATATATATATATATATATATATTCACACAGTATACTAGAACCATCGCGCGCGCTTCGCGCGCGCTCAGGTTCTAGCCCAGGCCAGGGGGGCGCTGGACGATCTTGGACAACGCTATCAAGCACAGGCGCGCGACGGCATCTGAGGAGCTTCTGGGGTGTTCCGCATGCTTCGTCAACTGGCTGTTGGAGGCACCTTTTGGGTGCCTCTTGGGGGGGCGTCTGAGGGTCCCTTGGGGGCATCGGTTCTGCAATCTGAAGCCGTCATTGGCCGTCTTGGCTGCGTGGAGGCCCGACTTGAGGCCACCTGCGGCCAGATGGAGGCAATCCGGAAGCCTACCGGGGGCCTCCTGGAAGCAGTTTTGATGCATTTGGGACTCTTGGGCTATTTTCAAACCTCTTGGACGTCTCCCAGGGGCCTTTTGGGCCCTCGGGGAGCTTTTGGGGTCCTCGTCGGACCACTTTGGGGCCTCTTGCAGCCTCCTGTGGGCCTTGTGGGGGGGCCGCTCTGCTGTTGGGTCGCGTTCCCCTTCTCGGGCCTCTCTTGGGGCTCTTGGGGCACTCTCGGGCCGTCTTGGGCGCCTCAAGCACCGTCTTGGGGCCCTCGCGGGCCGTCTTGGGGCCCTCTTGGAGGCCTCTTCCTCTATGTGGGAACGGTATTGGAAGCCTTTGGGGCCGTCTTGGAGCATCGGGATGCCAAAAGGCAGAAAAAAAAAACACGTCAAAGCCCAATCGTAAAACAATGAGTTGTGCCTCTTGGGGCCACCTTGGGAGATCTCTTGGAGCCTTGTCGGCCCTCTTGGGAGCTTCTTGGGGGCCTCTTGGATCCGATTGGGGGCCTCCTGGGACTTCCCGAGAACCTCTCGGGGTAGAAAGCTCGGATTCTCGGTTCATGTTTCCCTTCTTGGGCCTCTCTTGGGGCCGTCTTGGGGCCCTCTCGGGCCGTCTTGGGCGCCTCAGGCACCGCCTTGGGGCCCTCGTGGGCCGCCCAGGGCCCTCTTGGAAGCCTCTTCGGCTATCTTGGAGCTGTCTGGGAGGCCTCTTCCTCCTCCTCGTCCCCCTCCTCCTCCTCCCACTCCAGCTCTCTCTCTCCTCCTGATCTTCCTCCTCCTGCAGCGTGTTCCGGAAGGCTCCCGCCGGAACATGCTGTGCACAAGTGCTGTCACTGCTCCCGCCACCGTGCCCTGGGTGGTGGGTCAGAGGCCTCATGGGTGTTGGTTTGGATCTCGTGGTTGGCCTGTCGGGGACGTCGTGAAGGCAGTTTCGCAGCTTCTCGGTAGCCGTTTTGGGACCGTTGTGGGGCCTCCTCGGGCTGCTTTGTGGCCTCTTTAGGCCTCGTTTGGGCCTCCTGGGTGCTTCTTGGGGGCCTCCTGGGGCCTCTTGGGGGCTCCTTGGGGCCTCCTGGGGCACTCTTCAAGCGGGAGGGTCGAATTTTGGAGTCGTGGTCCCCCTCTTGGGCGCATCTTGGGGCCGTCTTGGGGCTCTGTTGGGCTGTCTTGGGCGACTCTGGGGCCGTCTTGGGGCCCTCTTGGGCCGTCTTGGGGCGCTCTTGGGGGCCTATTGAGCCGTCGTGGAACGTCGGACAGCCGAAAAGGCTGGAAGGCCAAAATCGTTCGAAAACCTTCGTAAACTTGACGATTTCGGCCTCTGGAAGCGCTCTGGAGAGGCGTCTTGAAGCGTCGTGGAGTGCCTTGGGGGGCCTCTCGGGCCGTCTTGGGCCTATCTTGGGCGTCCTGGAGCGGTCTTTCGGCGACTCGGGGCCCGCTTGGGCCGTCTTGGGAGCCTCTGGAGGCCCTCCTGGATTATTTTGGACCTCCCCGGCCGCCCCTCCTCCCGTGGGGGGTCGGAGGCGGCGCCTTCCGAGGCCCAGGACGCGGAACCCCCCCTTTTAAACACAAGGAAAATGAGCCCCAGTACCCCCATGGAGGCTTTTCGGCGCTCTTGGACCGATGGGAGCTCGAAAACGCGAGAAGCCAAAAACATTGAAAAGAACATTGCACATATACGACTTTGGCCTCTCCGGGCCGTACCGCGATACCTATCAGACTTCTTGGGGTCTCTTGGAGGCCACCTGGGAGCCTCGAGAGCCGTCGGAAGGCTGACTTGGGCTGCTCGGGAGCGTCTTGGGCCCTCCTGGAGCGCTGTGGAGGCTGCCCAGAAAGGCTGGGGCAGCAGTGCCGGGAGCGCCCCCGAGATGTGGCCATATCTTTTCAGCGCGTTCCAGGAGCATCTTCCCGGAACGCGCTCGTGGCAGGGCGCCCACGTCCGAGGACGTTGGCATGGGAAACCGCAGCGCGTGATCATTCCAGCGCGTTCCGGCGAAGACCGTCCGGAACGCGCTTGGGCAAGCGCTGGGTTTGAGTAAGGCGAGTGGGAACCGTTCAGGCAGTTTGGGATGCTCGGGGCAAGAGGCGGAAGCCATCCTCAGAAGACATGCGGTCTTCCTGGAGCCGTCTTGCAGAAAACCAAAAAAATTAGACCCTGCAGTCGTTCCTGGAGCCGTCTTGGAGCCCTCTTGGGCTGCCCTGGAGCCTGTTGGAGCCCTCTGCGGAATGGTCTTGGAGCCCGCGCCGAGGATCTGGAAAATGTCCGGGACCATCGCGGCGGCCTCCGAGGCCCGGGACGCCGAACCCCCGTGAAAACAGAGCGAAAATGAGCCCCGGTACTCGCATGGAGGGTCGGGCAGCTGTTTTCGGGCCCCTGGGTTAGAACCATCGCGCGCGCTTCACGCGCGCTCAGGTTCTAGCCCAGGCCGGGGGGGCGCTGGACGATCTTGGACAACGCTATCAAGCACAGGCGCGCGACGGCATCTGAGGAGCTTCTGGGGTGTTCCGCATGCTTCGTCAACTGGCTGTTGGAGGCACCTCTTGGGTGCCTCTTGGGGGGGCGTCTGAGGGTCCCTTGGGGGCATCGGTTCTGCAACCTGAAGCCGTCATTGGCCGTCTTGGCTGCGTGGAGGCCCGACTTGAGGCCACCTGCGGCCAGATTGAGGCAATCCGGAAGCCTCCCAGGGGCCTCCTGGAAGCAGTTTTGACGCATCGAGGGTACTCTTGGGCTATTTGAAAGCCTCTTGGACGTCTCCTGGTGGCCTTTTAGGCCCTCGGGGAAGCTTTCGGGGTCCTCGTCGGACCACTTGGGGGCCTCTTGCGGCCTCCTGTGGGCCTTGTGGGGGGACCGCTCTGCTGTTGGGTCGCGTTCCCCTTCTTGGGCCTCTCTTGGGGCTCTTGGGGCCCTCTCGGGCCGTCTTGGGCGTCTCAAGCACCGTCTTAGGGCCCTCGCGGGCCGTCTTGGGGCCCTCTTCCTCTGTGGGAGCGGTATTGGAAGCCTTTGGGGCCGTCTTGGAGCATCTGGATGCTAAAAGGCAGAAACAAAAACGTCAAAGCCCAATCGTAAAACAATGTGTTGTGCCTCTTGGGGCCACCTTGGGAGATCTCTTGGAACCTCGTCGGCCCTCTTGGGAGCTTCTTGGGGGCCTCTTGGATCCGATTGGGGGCCTCTTGGGACTTCCCGAGAACCTCTCGGGGTAGAAAGCTCGGATTCTCGGTTCGTGTTTCCCTTCTTGGGCCTCTCTTGGGCCGTCTTGGGGCCCTCTCGGGCCGTCTTGGGCGCCTCAGGCACCGCCTTGGGGCCCTCGTGGGCCGCCCAGGGCCCTCTTGGAAGCCTCTTCGGCTATCTTGGAGCTGTCTGGGAGGCCTCTTCCTCCTCCTCGTCCCCCTCCTCCTCCTCCTCCTCCCACTCCAGCTCTCTCTCCTCCTGATCTTCCTCCTCCTCCTGCAGCGTGTTCTGGAAGGCTCCCGCCGGAACTTGCTATGCGCAAGTGCTGTCACTGCTGCCGCCACCGTGCCCTGGGTGGTGGGTCAGAGGCCTCATGGGTGCTGGTTTGGATCTCGTGGTTGGCCTGTCGAGGACGTCGTGAAGGCAGTTTCGCAGCTTCTCGGTAGCCGTTTTGGGACCGTTGTGGGGCCTCCTCGGGGCTGTTTTGTAGCCTCTTTAGGCCTCGTTTGGGCCTCCTGGGTGCCTCTTGGGGGCCTCCTGGGGCCTCTTGGGGGCTCCTTGGGCCTCCTGGGGCACTCTTCAAGCGGGAGGGTCGAATTTTAGAGTCGTGGTCCCACTCTTGGGCGCATCTTGGGGTCATCTTGGGGCTCTGTTGGGCTGTCTTGGGCGACTCTGGGGCCGTCTTGGGGCCCTCTTGGGCCGTCTTGGGGCGCTCTTGGGGGCCTATTGAGCCGTCTTGGAACGTCGGACAGCCGAAAAAGCTGGAAGGCCAAAATCGTTCGAAAACCTTCGTAAAATTGACGATTTCGGCCTCTTGAAGCGCTCTGGAGAGGCGTCTTGAAGCGTCGTGGAGTGCCTTGGGGCGCCTCTCGGGCCGTCTTGGGCCTATCTTGGGCGTCCTGGAGCGGTCTTTCGGCGACTCGGGGCCCGCTTGGGCCGTCTTGGGAGCCTCTGGAGGCCCTCCTGGCCCATGGGGGGTCGGAGGCGGCGGCCTCCGAGGCCCAGGACGCGGAAACCTTGTAAACACACAGGGGAAATGAGCCCCGGTCCCGCCATGGGGGGTGGGGGCACCTGTCCTGGGGCCCCCGGCCTCGCCACCAGGGATATATATATATATATATATATATATATATATATATATTAATATATATATATATGTATACATTATATTGCAGGTATGTATATAGTATGTATGTATGCATGCAAAGCATGCATGCATGTTCTGTCCTGCTGTCTGTCTGTCTGTCTGTCTGTCTGTCTGTCTGCCTGTCTGTCTGTCTGTCTGTCTGTCTGTCCGTCTGTCTGTCTGTCTGCCTGTCTGTGTGTATGTATGTATGTATGTATGTATGTATGTATGTATGTATATATATACATGTGTGTAGGTATGTATGTATGTGTGTATGGATGGATGTATGGATGCATGCATGTGTGTATGTGTGTGTATGTATATATGTATGTATACATGTCTGTGTATATATATATATATTGATATGTATGTATGTATGTATATCTATGTGTATGTATGTATGTATGTATGTATGTATGTATGTATGTATGTATGCATGCATGCATGCATGCATGCATTCATGCATGTATGTATGTATGTATGTATGTATGTGTATATTAGTATGTATGTATGTATGTTACATATAATTATGTGTGTGCATATGGAGGTTTACGATGGCTCGTGCTTGGCGCGAACGCCACAACCTTCCTATATGGTGTATGCCTGGAAATGCCATGTAGGCCAGCTTGATCTTCTGACAGTCTTCCAGATTTGTTCTTCAGCTTGCCTTCGATGCGCATTATCATGTCTGGTGACTTGTCTTCAAAGCGTCTCCTGGCTTTGCCTGCATTGCGCTGACAATGAGCTCTCCGTGGGAGGTAGAAAACAAAGATGTTCAATGGGATATCACCCCCGTCCGCCCCTTCCTCCCTCCTCCACTCCCCCTCCCGCTATGCTCCTCGTCCCTCCCTCCTCCCCTTCTACCTCTCACTCTCCCTTCCCTCCCCTCTCCTGGCGTCGTGACCCTTCCACAATGCAGACCCCGATTGGCCTGAACCCCTTCGACACGACCAACTCTGCGCCCCGAGCCGTTTGTTGACGGCCCGGGGGATCGGCAACGGCCCCTGGAGGCAGGGGGCTGCCCCCACCCCTCCGTCCAGACTCTTCTCGCGACGCGGGGAGTTCTGGGCCCTCCTGCGAGGGGGCGGGGAGGCTGCCTGGCTTCGAGGTTGCTGGGTATGTCGGTGTCGATGCCATCGATGCCCTGGTACTTGTGGTGCTCCTGGGGGCGGCCACCAGCACACGCGCTGGGCGCTGAGCTCCTACTGCTTTTCCTCCCCCTCCTCCTGCGTTCTCGGTAATTGCTGCGCTCTTCCTCCTGCCTCACGCCTGCTTCTCCCTCGCTGCGCCCTCCCTCCCTCCTCCCTCCCTCCCTCCACTTTCTGACCCCGCCCGCATTCCCCTCCCACTTCATCCTCCTGCCCCCTCCCCCTCCCACCTCTACCTTCTCCCCCCCTTCTCCTCCTCTTCCTATTCCTCCTCGCCCCTCCGCCTTCCTCCTCGCCCTCCTCCGCGAGGCAAAGGGGAATGAAGAGGAGGCTGCAGGGTCTGGGTCACATAACTTCGCGCATCGTGCCCGGCGCCCCGCGACGGGCAATTGTGTTCGTACCCCCGCGGGTGACCTAAAGGATGCCTAAGAGGAGGATGCCTAAGATAAGAGGTGGGCGTGAGAAACAATTGCTTTCGTCTGCAATTGACAATCTTGCATTCGCGCCTCCCCTCCCCATCCTCCCTGTCGCCCTACTCCTGCTGCCGAAAAAGAGGATGACGACGAAGACGGCGTGAACAGCCGGAACGAATGGCAGCGCAACTATCCACAAACAGCCGATCTCGAAGTTGTCTAAGCAGTGGGGGAGCGGCGCCAACAACGAGAAAACGACGGCTCGGCGACGCAAGCCCGAATCCCACGAGCTCACGCCACAAGGCGTTCGCACAGAAACGCACGAGACCAAATAAAAGAACGAACACATCGCCCAGCTCCAGGTGGTAGCCCCGGAACGGGACGCAGTACGGGATGCCGATCGGCAGGTTGGCCAGCATCGAGAAGAGCCTAGGCGGGGCGAGCGCTCTCCCTGTTCCTCGTCCTGCTCCACCTGGTGCTGGTGGTGGCGGCCTTTTTGGCTGTCCTTGGAACTGCAGCCATCGTCCCCTCTTTATGCTCGCGCCAGCCTGGTGCGCAAGGAGGGGACATGTTGAAAACGGGTTCACCTCCTCCTCCTCCTCCTCCTCCTCCTCCTCCCTCTTCTCCTCCTTCTCCTCCTGTTCCGTCCCCTCTCGGGCGCACGCATCCGTGGTTCTGGCGCGTGGGCGCCACATTGACGGATCGCGCCGATTCTGCGTGGAAGCGGGGCCCGCCGCCAGTCCTCCGTCACTCACCTCCATCACCGCCACCATCGCCGCCACCACCACAGCATCACCACAGCATCCGTCACCACCGCCACCATTCCCACAACACCAACATCAACTCTACCGCTTCTACCACCACCTCCATCGAACGCCGTGGCGTCACTCCTACCTTGTGTGTTCGCTTTCCCCGCCACCGTGGATATTCCGACAATGATGATGACATCACCGTCGCCACCTTTATCAATGCAATACGCGCGTTCAAATCTTACCCCCTCAATCTTACACATTCTATGCCTGAGCCTGCAGCCAATCGGTCATCCCATCGCTGTATCATTTAATACATGTCTCTTCACTCGAAGCCTCTCCTCTAGAAGTCCGCAGAAGCCTCCGAACATCTCCAGAGGTGCCCAAAAACCTCTGGGCCTCTCTGAAAGCACCTGCTAGCCAAATTACCTCCAACGCTCCAATCTTTTGTCCGTCTCTTCATTCCCTATCTAGGCTCTGCCTAGAAGGGTTCTTACTCTATGTGCTTAAAGGGGCGGGCAATGTTCCCCGCCCCGGGCGGTTCCCCCGGCATCCGCCCCGCGGTTCCCCCAGGATCCCTCGCTTTCCCTAGCCTAGCTTAGCTTAGCTTAGCTTAGGTTAGCTAGGCTTAGCTTAGCTTAGCTTAGCGGCTTGGCTTGGCTTGGCTTGGCTTGGCTTAGCTTAGCCTAGCCTAGCTTAGCTTAGCATAGCTTAGCTTACCTTAGCTTAGCGCAGCATTAGCACAGCATAGCATAGCATTTGCCAAGCATATCACAGCATAGCTCAGCATAGCATAGCATAGCGCAGCATAGCATACCATATCATATAATAGCACAGCACACCAGAGCATATCACAGCATAGCACAACGCAGCATAGCATAGCACAGCACAGCAAAGCGCAGCATAGCATAGCACAGCGTAACATAGCGCAGCATAGCATAGCAACGCATAGCACAGCGAAGCATAGCTTAGCTTACCTTACCTTACCTTAGTCCAGCATAGCGCAGCGCAGCATTAGCACAGCACAGCACAGCACAGCCAAGCATAGCATAGCATAGCATAGCATGCAAAACAACAGCAAAACCAATGCGAGCGTGTAGATGTAGATGTAGATGTAGGTGTAGGTGCAGGTGTACATGTGGATGTAGGTGTAGATGTAGATGTAGTTGTAAATGTAGGTGTGGATGTAGATGTAGATTGGAGTCTCGCTGTCGATGTTGATATTGATGTAGATGCAGGTGTAGATGTTAATGTAGCTGCCGGTGTAGATGTAGATGTTGCTTTCCTAGATGCTCCAACTGCTAGGTAGGGTCGCACTGGGATAATTGCCACTCTTGTTTATGATCCTTGTCCGCTTTCCTCTTCTTCCCATTTCCGCCCTCTGCCCCTCCTCCTTCTCCTGCTCCCCCCTCGCTCCCTTCCTCTCCTACCTCCTCGTCGTTCTCCTGCTCCTCTTCCACCCTTGCGTGTGCCCTGGGGCCCTCGGGTCCGTGGAGGGCCCCGAAGCGGGCGGACCGCGCGCGGCCCCCGCGCCGCTTCGCCTCCTCTGCCTCCCTCCGCCGTCGCCGCTCCTCCACGCCCCCTGCGTCCTCCTCCTCCTCCTCCTCCTCCTGCTCTTCCTTTTCCTGCGATCTCGCTCATTGCTGCGCTCTCCTTCCTGCCTCGCGTCTTCTTCTCCCTCGCTGCGTCCTCCTCCTCCCGCTCCTCCTCCTTCTCCGCGTCGTCCTCCTCTTCCTCCTCGTCGTCCTCCTCCTCCTCCTCCTCCTCCTCCTCCTCCCCTGGCCCGTCCGCGCCAGCGCCAGCGCCCCTCCTCGGGCCCCTCGGCCGCCTCCTGATCGCTGCTCTGTGCGCTCTCAAAGCCGGGTAGCGCCGGCCTTTCGGCCTGCTGCACGCGGCTCTCTGTCTTCGACCTCTGGCTCCTCCTCGCCTCCCCCTCCTCCTCCTCCTCCTCCTCCTCCTCCTCCTCCTGCTCTTCCTGCTCTTCCTCCTCCTCCTCCTCCTCCTCCTCTTCCTCCTCCTCCTCTTCCTGCTCTTCTTCCTCCTCCTCCTCTTCTTCCTCGCCTTTGCGTCGTCGCTCCCCGACTTGGGGCTGGCCGCCTCCTCTTCCTCCCTCTTCGTCATATGGCTCCCCCCCGCCCCCTGTCCTCTGCCTCCTCCTCCTCCTCCGCCTCCTCCTCTGGCTTCGGCCTCCT
Organism: Prorocentrum cordatum; assembly: GCA_963575745.1. Taxonomy (NCBI): domain Eukaryota; class Dinophyceae; order Prorocentrales; family Prorocentraceae; genus Prorocentrum; species Prorocentrum cordatum. Next base: position 111,381 of record CAUYUJ010022008.1, read on the forward strand.
CCAGCCCTCCTTCTCCTCCTCCTCCTCCTCCTCCTCCTCCTCCTCCTTCCTCCTCCTCGGCAGTCCGCGTCTGGGGGCGGGCTTCCTTATCCTTCTTCTTCTTCTGCTTCTTCTTCTTCTCCTATTTTGATGTTTCCGATTCATCGTCGCCTTTGGCACCCTATCTACCTGCTGCCAGCCAGGGCCATGGAGTCTGGCAGTGTGAAGGCGCAGGCTACGCGCCACGCCACAGCATGTTATAGAGCAGCGCTGGTTTCCTGCCAGAGGGCAGTGGCCAGAACAGGTGCTTCGGCGTCGCCGCCCGCCATGAGTGCAAACGCGCTGATGGCGGCTAGGGAACTCTCGTCTGCCCGGCCGCCAATCTCGAACGCACGCGGAGTCACGTTGCCGGCGGCGCTCCTCGCGGCCAGCGGCACTGCGCACCCTGGCAGGGTCAAAGTCGGCGCCGACATTTGGCAATGTCCAAAGCCACCCGTCTGCCTTCGCTACCACGTCGAGCATGTCGCCTGGCAAGTCGCCGGCATCGGCGTCCTCCAGCATGCCCGCCCAGGCTCTCCAAACGCTGTTACTTGAGCGTTCAGGGGTCGATGTTATTCGCGGCGAAGCGAAATGGGATGACCCGCGCCTCGTTGTGGCCTCCAGCAACGCCACCGCCCACCTTGCAGCCTTCCGCGCGGACGAGGCGAACGGTCCATCCCAGCAGCGCCCCGCATGCACCCTGGCGCCTGGTGTGCTGACAGTGCCTCTCCGCTGTCACATGAGAGATGATCTGATTTGTGGTGCACAAAAGGCGTTTGTGCGTCGCGCACATCCATTTTTGGGGCACGCGAAGAGAACTGCCCGCTCCCGGGCCGCCGCCTTGGCGCGGCCGGCCTTTGGGCACCTCCTCTGGGAGCTGGTTGAGAAGGTCCGCCCGCAGCACAAACATCGCGGCGTCCGCCAGCTCCCGCTGCAGGTGCTTCGGCTTTCCTGCGTGAAGTCCAGATTCGGGTCCTCGTGCCGAATAAGAGGCGACAACTATATGAACCCCGCACGCGCCCTCCGCAAGTCCGCCGCCAAAGCTGGAAAGCCAACTTCGAGACGGGCATCGGCGTAAACGGGAGCTCCGCTGCCTTGCCTCCACAGCTGGTGTCGCCACCCAGCGAACAAGGCTGCCGCGGCGCGCGGGGTAGCCCGGCCAAAGGCCGCTCCATCGTCTCGAAGGTGTAATTTGCCCAATTGGCGCTGCTGCGGCGTCAGGTTCACGCCGATGCGGCCCTCCCATGCCTCCGCAAGCGCCTGGTCGTGGTGAGCCAGGGCGCCAGCACTCCATAGGCGCAAGCGCAAGAGGTGCATCGGCGCCCCGATATTGACGTAAGGCAACACGGCGCCCGCAACCTGGCATCAGAGACCCTTCTCCCGCGCTTGCTTGCGGCTGGCCGCGGTGGTCTTCCTCCTCCTCCTCCTCCTCCTCCTCCTGCTCCTCCTCCTCCTCCGCTTCCTCCTTCCCCTCTTCCCTCCTCCTCCTCCTGCTCCTCCTCCAGCCGCCTATACGGGAATTCCAACGTGCAGGATGGAGCATTGCTGTCCTCGACCCGCGATCAAGCACCCCGCTCTGCTCCATCCATGCGCCTGTTCCAGCATCCCTGCCGCAGTCCTCGGCGCGGCTTTCGTGTCCCAGATCGCTGACCGCCCCTGCCAAGTCCACGCCGACTTCATGGGAATCATCAAGCTGGGCAACACGGGAAAAGTGCAGCAGCTCGCCAGCAAGACGCCCTACGCGTGCGTAGCCCGATTCACGCAGTCGCTCGAGGGCTTTTCCAGCACATCCAACAATACCACCATGTGAAGGCGCACAGGTCGGGCTCTGACTACGAGGCGATGGACTACGAGCAGCGATGACTCACTGATGCCAACATAGTTGCTGATGTGTGGGCAAAGACGGCGACATCCATGTACCCGAGGCCGGATGATGACATGATCGACGCCATGGAGACGGCCGTGAGCAGGGTAGGCAAAGTAGCACGACTGGTGGCGAACGTCATGCCGATCTTCGATAAGGACGACCAACTGAGGTGGACGAGGCAAACCCCAGCACATCGGCGTGCGGCTAGCACGCGTAAACCTACCTGGCATCAATGGCATGATGGCGTGCTCGGGGTACAGTGCCGTGCTTGCCTACAACTGCATGTACCAAGAGCCCCACTCCCACTGACGGGGTGCGGGAGCACCCCAAGCTTCCTCAAGGAGTTCCAGCTCAACCAGCTAAGTCACAAGCTAGTGGCGGTCAACCAGTGCGGGACACTGCTTGGAGACAGCATCGAGAGCGTCAAGACTGTCTTCATCTGCGTAAGGTGTGGAGCCTGGGTGCAGCAACGGCGTCGTCTCAAACAGCGACTTCCCTGCGTGGTGGCCGCAATCAAGGGCCTGGAGGTCTTTCAGAATCTCAAGAAGGGCGCAGGACCGCACAACACATTGCAGAAGTTCATCGACTCCACCTCCCCGCTCAAGAGAGTCAGGACCGACACGGCCACCAGCTGCACTTACACGAAGGTCGACATCCTCAAGGACGGCAACATGGTGCAGGAGGACCACCACGCATTCGAGCACAGGATGGCGGCCTTGCACCAGCGGGTACGTGAGCGAGAGAGTCAACTGCGTGCTGCACGTGAAGAAGGCAACACCATGCTCGGACATCTGAACTGCACACGGCACCTGCAGGATCAACACGCAAGCACGTTCGCGAAGGTGATGGTGCCCTCCAGCGAGAGGTACTGGAAGAGACGAGCGCCCACCACGCTCTGCGGCACAGCCGTGAGAGCCTACCAAAGGTGCAGCCCATGGGCAGCCAGCGCGATGACAACGGGGAACAGCGGGACTCCAACCGACAGGGCACCTCCCTGCCAAGGACGGAAGCCGACTGACGAAGGTGATGGTGCCCTCCAGCGAGAGGCGCTGGAAGAGACGAGCGCCCACCACGTTCTGCGGCACAGCCGTGAGAGCCTACCAAAGGTGCAGCCCATGGGCAGCCAGCGCGATGACAACGGGGAACAGCGGGACTCCCTCGACAGGGCACCTCCCTGCCAAGGACGGAAGCCGAGTGACGAAGGTGGGCTGGCGGATGCTGCCCTCAATGATGCCCCTTACCCAAGGGGCGCGCCTTCTGAGGCTACGGATCCCGTTCCCGCTGGCTGGGGGTGTCAACGCGAACACCTATACCTGGACAAGGCGCGCCTCTGGCAAAGGGGGCTGGAGGGCGCGGGGGGACGCAGGAGATTCAGCCTCCGCTCCCCCACCGCTGGCGCAAGAGGCAATGCCGCAGCCTCTGCGCGGGCAAGAAGACAGGCAACGACCAGGAGACTCACTTCGAGCAGTGGGAAGGATCTCGCTGAGAGTCCTGGTGGGGCTTTGCGACTCGTTGGCGGAGAGGGAGTACCAGTTAGCTTGATGCGAAGTCCCTGCGGCCTCAGGCCTTCCTGGAGCTGTCGCACTGCCGAACACTCAGGAGGGGCTCGGGGAGGCACGCCAGAGCGGGCCCCGAGTTCGGGCGGAGCCAAGGTGCTCGCGGCCCGAGCGGCAAGGCCAGGAGCACAGTGGCGCCGGCGCGGCACCCACGTGCTCAGGAGGGGCCTCCTGCAGCGGGCCCATGGGGGCGGGGGGCACAAGTGGTGCTTCCTCGCGAAATAAACAGGAAGAGCCACCCCGCCCCCCACCAGCGGCCGCGCAGGAGGCGAGAGGCCCCAGATGCCCAGATGGACATCGCCAGGGGGATGGAGTTCAAGAGGCTCGTCGCCATGGCGGCGGGGAGCTCGAGGGCGAGGCGTTCAACGTCGTGAGGCCCCTCGGCGAGGTCGTGCCCCTCATGCGAGCAGGGGGCTGGGCGGGCGCCCGACCCTCGACCTCCGAGGCCCGCGATATCGATATCCTGCTCCTCCGCCTCCTCAGCCCTCTCCTCCTCCTCTCCTCCTCCCCCCCCCCTCGATTTGCTCATCCTCCTCATTCTCCATTCTCGTCATCCCTCTTCCTGTGTTGCACACTGCCTGTGTGCTGAACGGACCGTCTGTTGCGCGGCGTTGCGCGCTCCCTACGGAGCCCGCTCGGTCGAAATTACATGAGAGCACGAGGAAGGGCGACGGTCGACGTAGACTAAGCTCGGGTTTTTCTTGAAAAAGAAACTCGTGGATGCGTGCCACCTGGCCCCTGTTCCGGAAGAGGGACATGCGGGTGGGTGGGTGCTGTATTCTAATCCTGCTCAGGCCAAATGCCCCACCTGGTCGAAGAAATTCCAAGGCCCTGGTCTGCAGAGCACACGGAAGCTTGGGTCAGGGGCCGACCGACTCGTTACTGAGCGGAGTTGGGCGCCGAATGCGCGGCGAACGGCCGACCTGAATTGTTCGATTGCGGCGAGAGCGCCGTGAGACCAGCGAGCAGGCCACGCCGGCTTGTCGGATCGCTGCCACGTTTTTCATTCCTTTTCCGAGGAGTTGCTCTGGCTGCGTCGTGCCGAGGCAAGTTGCGAGCGCCCAGTGCCCCTTGGGTGGCGTGGCAACTCCGCGTCGAACTGGCGGGGCTGCGGTGGTTTCCTTGGCATTCGTGTTGGCGCGGGCCGCCAGTCGGTGTCAGGCGATGCTGGGCAGCGTCCCTTTTCAACTAGTCCAACTTGTCATCCTCCGTCTTTCTCCCTCCTCAATCTGTTTGCTTCAACATCCCTTCTGTCCAGTTCTCTTCTCTTTCCTCCTCCGCCTCCCTTCTCACTTACCCTCTTACTTCCTCGCTGTTCGCTCCTCCCTCCACTCTGCTCCCTCCTGTGTCCTCTCTCCCTCCGCTGTCCCTCCTCCTCCTCCTCCTCCTCCTCCTCCTCCTCCTCCTCCTCCTCCCCCTCCGTAGCCATTTTGGCTCAAGATGCCTAGTTCCACAGTGGAACAAGTGGATACCGCTAGTCCGCGGCCAGTGCCAGGGCTCTTGAGCCCGACAGCCCCTTCTCGATCCCAAGAGCAGACTGCAGCACCATGGCTGGCGCCGGCCGAAAGGAACGCCAGGACTGGGCTTGCAGGAGCTGTACGACGAAGCGCGGCAAGCCGCTCATCAACTTCGGGACCTCGCTCAAGTGCCAAGGGAGCAGGCTCCACAAGAAGGACGTGTACGGCGGGCCTGTGCCGCCGAAGGAGCCCTCGATGCGGGCCCCAGCCAAGGGCAAGAAGCGGGCCCCGTGGACGGCCGAGGGCAAGCTTGAGGGCGAGCTCGCGGCCATGCGGGCGGAGCTCGACGCTGCCAGGAAGAAGCTTCGTACGCAGGAGTCCGACCAGGGCGGGGCCGCGGCCATGCACGTGGACGACGGCAAGTCAGGCGAGGACGCCTCGGCTGCGAGCGAGATCAAGGTTTGCGAGGCAGGCCTGGCCACGCTCAAGGACGTGCAGCACGGCTGGGCCACGGGCCCGCGGGAGGATCTCAAGCGCAGGCTCGCCGCCGCCAAGGACAGGCTCTTCGCCGCCAAGCCGCTCCACGCGCGGGTGCAGGCGCTGGCCCACAGGCAGAAGAATCTGGCGGACAAACTCAGCAAGATGGAGCTGGCCGAGCGCGAGGCGGAGGACCGTGTCATGAAGGCGCAAGACGAGCTGGAGCTCAAGCGGCATGGTGTCAGAGAGCTCAGAGAAAAAAAAAATAAAAAGACAAAAAAAGTGAGAAAAATCAAACAAAAAAAAAAAAAAGAAAAAAAAAAAAGAAAAATAATAAAAAAAATTAAAAAAAAAATATAAAAAACAAAACCACAAGTGTTAGCCCACCACCACCCCCCCCCTCCCCCCTCCCCTCCCACCCCTTCCCCTCACTCCAAACCCCCCACCCCCCTCCCCCCCCCCTCCACTCCCCCCCCGCACCCCTCCCCCCCCCCCCCCCACTCCCACCCCCCCCCAAACCCCCCCCCCCCCCCTCCTAACACCCCCCTCCCCCACCCCCCCCCCTCGCCCCAACCCCCCCCACTCCCCCACAACATAATGCACCACGGCTCAGCCGTATGCCCTCACATTCGGATCATCGCCACTCCAGCAGCAGTCCCAGTCGCGCCAGAGGATCGTCCGCCTGGGCAGTCCATGGAGCACGACGTCATCAAGAACACGGGCGGCCTCACCCTCGGCGTCCTGGCGCAGGCTCTCAGCGGTGCTCTGGCCGCTCACCCCGACGACACCATGCAGACCGCGGGCGATTTGCCGCAGCGGCTGGCCTCGGCGCTCGGCGGGCCCCTCCAGGAGCTCATGCAGCGGCGGCAGCGCGAGCGGGCCGCCGCCACGGAGGCAGCGAGCGCCCCTCGCACCCCTGCAGCGTCCGTCGAGGGAGACGTCGCCGCCGCCGCCGCGCATGGCGCAGGCACTGCAGGCGGCGCCGCCCCTGCAGCCGCAGCGCCGCGCTGGGATCCCGCCGCGATGGAGCCCGAGAAGCTGCGGCAGACCATGGCGGAGTTCTCGCCAGGGCCAGCAGAGGAGACCAGCGACGCCATGCTGGCGCGCGCCACGGAGCTGGCCGTCAAGGGCTTCAATCCTTACTAAGCTCATCATCGCGATGTCCTGCACACTTGCGATGGCGAAAGGCACTATCACTACCAGCAACGTGACTTCCCGGGGTTCATTGGCGCCGTGCCTAGAGACCCTCGAGTCGCACGTCGTTCTCGTCCAGGAGCATCACCGACGGGACGAGGCGAAGCTCGCCGACCTGCAGCACGAGGTGCTGGATCACGGGTTCGCGGGCATCTGGGCGCCAGCAGAGGCAGGCCCCACCTCCGCGGAGGGCACTACGGGCGGCGTCGCGGTCTTGGCCCGCAAGAACATCCCCGTCACGGCCCCGCCGCTGCTGCCCTCGGCGACACTGTGGCCAGGGCGACTTGTGGCCGCCCACGTGCACTGGGGAGTCCGTGGCGGCATTGTCTTCGTGTCGGCCTACCTGGTCGACAGCGTTGGCATGAACGACGTGAACCGAAGCATCTTCGGCGCGCTCACTCGCTACCACACGAAGCTCACGGCCTCGGGCATCGATTGGATCGTCGGCGGCGACTTCAATGGGCCTCCCAGCTGCCTGCCCCTGGCGCAGTTGGAAAAGGCGGGGGGCCACTGGCTAGCGCCGTCGGCCGACACCTGCCGCCCACAGGCGGGCAGCGGCTCGGTGCTGGACTACTTTCTGGTCGGTGCAAACCTGGCCAGCCGCATCTCGGCTCCGAGAGTGGATGAGTTGGGCATCACCTCCCCGCACCTCCCTGTCAACATGGAGCTGCGTGCCGCCGACCTGGACATGCGCGCGAGGATCCCGATCGCCCCCAGGGCGATTCCAGCGGTGCCGCCCATCGGCTGCAGCCGCGGTGTCGAGGTCTGGGCGCCCACTTTGGCCCAGGTGCGCGCCACAACCAGCGCCGAGGAGCTGCCAGCAGCCTGGGACGCCGTCGTCAGCACCTTGGAGCAGGAGCTGTTGGACCGCTACGACAGGTTGGCGAAGCGCGCAGGCGGTTCGAAGGACGTGCGGGGCCCATTGCGACCAAGCTGGCGCCAGTCAAGTGGAAGCCGCAAGGGCAGCGTGTCCGATTGGGGCCTGATGTCATCGCGGCCAAGGTCGCGGGCCGATGGGCGCGTCACTTCATGGGGGTCAGCGCGTTCCTCGCGAAGGCCAGCAGGCGGCTGCAAACCGCCAGCCTGCAGTGCTCCCTTGTCCCTGAGCAGTACCACGAGCTGGCGGACTTCGTCGCGAGGGCTTTGGAGTATGGGCGCGTGGTTATGGACAGCAAGAAGACGCTAGCACTGCTCCCGCATTGGGTGAGGTCCTTCTTCGAGCAGGGCTTTCGCGTGATCGGCAACACCGACTTCCTGGAGCAGGCGGGCCGCATCGTCCAGATCGCCAAGGACGCCCACGCGGACGCGCTCAAGGTCAGGCAGCAGAGCTGGATCCAGTGGGCCAACGACAGCCTGCGGAACGGCGCTGTCAAGGCGCACCGTTTCACCAAGCTGCGGGCGATGCAGGAGGTGCTGGCGCAATGGCAGGGCACCCACACCGAGCTCACCACTGGGCGGCTCGCCCAGACCTTCGTCCCGCAGCAGCAGGTCGCCAGCCAGCACCTGATCTGCGACCGGGAGATGAAGGCCTGGAGGACGTCTGGTCGTGCCACAAGCTCGAGGCGCTGGAAAGGCCAGCTGACTTCGACGAATGGGACGACCTCGAAGACCTCACCGTGGAGGCGCTGCAGCGGGCCGCCTGCAGCGTCCCCACCACCACGGCGCTCGGCCCAGCGCAGATCGGCATGCGCGCGCTCACCTTTCTCACGGACGACGGCGTTTACACCTGCGGCCAGCTCTTCATGAAGTGCGAGGCGCTGGGGCTTGGCCCAGCGAAAGGCTGTGGCACGCTATGTGCCGCATCCCCAAGGCCTCTGGCGGCTGCAGGCTGATCACGCTGATGCACTCGCTAATCCGATGGTGGTCGAGGGCTCGTGCCTCGACGTCCAAGGCGTGGCTGACGGCGCACCCCAATGCCAGTATTCGGGGCATGGGCGGCGGCAGATCTTCCTCCGACTCCGCCTTCGACCTCAACCTTGAGACGGAGGTATCGGACTGCCTGGACGAGCACGTCGTAATCGTCAAGCTGGACGCCTGGAAGTTCTTTGAGACGATTAAGCCCGAGTGGCTACTCATCGAGGCGCGGCTGCTGGGCATGCCGCTGCGGTTGGTCTGGATGTTGAGTGAGCTATACAGGCAGCCGAGGCGGCTGCAAGCTTTCGGCTCGGTGTCCTACGCGGTCGTGTCACATCAGGGCGTGCTCGCAGGATGCACTCACGCCTGTGCCATGGTCACCTTGCTCATGTTCAGGCTGCTCGAGCAGGTGCGAGATGCAGGCGTCACCCCGAGGGCCCTCATCGACGACGTCACCTTGCAGTGGCGCGGGAGGCGGCTCTCGCAACTGGGCGTGCTTTGGGCGGCCACCACCAGGTTCCGCGAGGGCGCCCAGGAGCGAGGCATTGTCGCGCAGCCCACCAAGTCGGGCTACTTGGTCTCATCGGACGCGGCTGCTCGCGAGTGTGCCCGACACGCGGCGGCCCGCAAGCTGACCAAGATGCGCTGGGCCCGCAACCTGGGGCACGATCTGGGCGGGCGCAGAATCGCTAGGCTCCAGACGGCAAAGCGGGTGCGGCGGCTCAAGGAGCGGCGCGGCAAGTTGGCAGCTTTCAAAGGGGCAGTGGGCAGGCGCGCTACCTGCCTGTGGAAGACGGGCCTCATGCCGAGTGCGGCGCACGGTGCTGGGGTGTCAGGGCTCACCGACGATGCGCTGCAGGTGCTGAGGGCCGAGGCTGGCAGGCTTGCAGGGGCTCGGCCAGGTGCATCGAGCGTCACGGTGTATTTAGCCACGCAGAAGGCGCGCGAGTACGACCCCATCTACGGCGCCACCTGCGACATCGTTTGCCGATACGCCAGCTGGATCTGGGAACAACGCACCTCCCTGGCTAGGCTCCACAGGGCCTGGGCCTAGGTCACGGAGCGGCTCGTGGGGCGCCCGTCCTGGGCAGGGGCTCGCGGTCCCATCGCCTCCGTCACGCTGACGCTCTGGCGCATCGGATGGCACATGTACTCCAGCACGACCCTGGTCACCGACCAGGATACGGCGATCAACCTCCTCACCCCGTGCCCGAAGGACGTCAGGATGCATCTGACCGGCGGCGTGCAACGCTGGCAGGCGAGGCAGATCGCGGCGCACCACCGCCAGCACGGCGAGGTCAAGCCTTGGGTGCGGGCCATGCGGCTCTGCGTGGGCGACGGGCGCGCGGCGTTGGCGGAGGGCCCGTCGGCCGCCAGCCTGCGTCACCACTGGGCGACGGTGGCCTGGACGCAACAGGCCCAGCGCGACCTTGGGCTGGCGGCGGCGCCGAATTGCAGGGCCTGCGGACATCCGTCCGACTCGCCTGGGCACAGATTTTTCGGCTGCGAGGTACTCGTGCAGCCGCTCACAGAGGAGGAGCAGGACGAGCAGCTGCCGCCCGAGCCGATGCAGGCCATCCGCACCTTCATGCGCGACAAAGGCCTGCAGGAGGGCGGCAGCTTCGAGAGCGCCGACTTCCAAATGTGCTTGCCCTGCATGCCGCCTTTCGTGCCGCCCGCCGCGGAGCAGGCCGAGGTGAAGTTCTGGGGCTGCTGGCCTAGCCAAGGGGCGGATACGGCTTCCTGCAGCAACGCCGTCTTCACTGATGGCTCAGGCTTCGCGTCCAGCATGCCCGAGCTGAGGCGCTGCGGATGGGCCTTCGTGCAGCTTTCCCTCCAGGGACTGCCTGTTCGGGCGGCGTTCGGGGCGCTGCCAGGGCCGCTCCAGACGGTCGGGCGCGCGGAGAGGCACGCGCTGCTGCAGGCATTGCGGCTCGCGGGGCCGCAGCTCGAGTTCGTCTTCACCGACCTTCTGTCGATGGAGAAGGAATGCAGCCACTGGGGGCAGGAGCTAGAGGAGGCGCGAGCGGCACAAGCCACAGTGTGGAGACGGATTCGTGCCCAGCCAGCGCGGCCTGAAGTGAGATGGATCCCCGCGCATCAGGACATGGATGCGTACTTGGACCGAGGCCTCCACCCGTTGCTGTACTCTGGCAACATGTGGGCCGACTGGTTCGCTCGTCCAGGAGCCATGCAGCACACCGTGTCGAAGGTGTACGAGGAGTTCTACAACATCGAGCTGCAACACTACAAGAGCCTGGCAAAGTACGTCGGCTGGGCGATGCAGAGGACGATGCACGCAGGCCGCTGGGATGCGCCCGAGCAGACAGCCCGCCCGCCAAAGGTGCCCAAGGTGCAGGCGGCGACTGTGATCAGCCACTCCCTGGTTCGCCTGAACGGGACGGCGGTGGTGCTGTGCCGCGCTTGCTGCAGGCAGACCAGCGGGCAGACGGGGCCCACATGGACGCAGTTCGCGCGTTCAGCTTGCGAGGCCAGCCAGTACGCCGCGCTGCGGGCCGAGGCCATCATCGCGCACGTCGGCGCGCAGCCCATTGTGGTCTCGGAGGCGGGCGAGTTCGCTATGCAGGCGATCGAGCGCGCGGCGTGCCCCGAAGATGCGGGGCCCAGGCCAGCCGAGCCTGCCCCCTGGGGCTCAGGGGACGGCACCATCGAGATGCAGGGGCACAGGCTGAGGCGCGCAGGGCCCACCATCTTCTGCGAGGTATGCGTGGCGTGGGCGGCGACAGGCTCCTCACTGGCCCTGGCTGCGCCCTGCGCTGGCCCGCCCAGCGCCGAGGGCAAGAACCAGCGCACCTACCTGTCCAACCTCAGGGCGCGGCTCAAGAAGCTCAGCCAAGGGCTGCACCCCCAGACAGGAAAGGTGCTCACTTGGGGAGGTGCAGGCGAGGCTCCAGACGGCCCCAGAACATGGGCCACAGCGGCGGCCAGCGCGGCCGCGGGCGACATGGCCTCTGGGGGCGACGGCGCTGCAGAGCGGCCAAGCGGCAGGCACGCGCAGAAGGAACAGGGCGAGGCGACCAGGCCTGGCCAGGACCACGAGACGCGCGAGGTGCCTGCAGGGGCTGGAGGTTCCGACGCAGTCCAGACCAAGAAGCCTGCTTGGCGGGTGCGACGGCAGGAGCCCCTGGAACGGATGCAGCGAAGGCAGCAGCATCTGCTAGCCGAACGTGGTCCAGCAGCCGCCAGCGGCGCGCAGCGTGATGAGGGAGACATGGCCGACGGCAGCTTGCCCTCGGCCTATGGAGCGCACCAATGCCCCGACGGGGGCACCACTGGACTGGTGCCGCTCCAGCCGCCGCCAGCTGCCCCAGACGTGGGGGTGGTCGATGCCTGTCTGGCGGCGGGGCCGTCGCGGCTGCCTGCGCCCTTGAGGTGTGACCTGGCACACGAGGTGACGCTGTCCACGGGCCACCAGGAGGGCGCCGTGACCAGCCCTCAGGACATGAGCAGCCCGCCGCAGCCGTTCTCGACTACCGATATGGCCAGCACCAGGGGTGGCAGGGGACCTGCAAAGTGCGGTCGCGAATGCGGCCCCGCCCTGAGTGCTGGCAGGTCTGACGACTCGCAGCGGGCGCTGCCAGGCATGGCCAGTGACAAGGGTGGCAGGAGGCCTGCAAGCCGCGACCCTGAGTGCGGCCCCACCTTGGGCACTGGCGGCGACGGCAGCCAGGCCCACCGCGTGCGGCGACGTTTTACGGCCTGGGCCAGGGGTGGCAGGGGACCTGCAATGTGCGTGCGTGAGTGCGGCCCCGCCCTGAGCCCAGGATGCGACGAGGACCGCGACGGCAAGGGTATGGCCAGCGCCAGGGGTGGCAGGGGACCTGCAAAGTGCAGTCCTGTGTGCGGCCCCGCCCTGGGCACTGGCAGCGGGTCTCTGGAAGCGGCGTCGACTGAGGAGGACCAGCGGCAGCCGCAGCTGGCTTCTGGGGAGGCGTGTCCACGTGCAGCTACGGCTGGTGCCAGGGGTGGCAGGGGACCTGCAGTTTGCGGTCCTGAGTGCGGCCCCGCCCTGAGCACCAGCACCCACCCCGAGCGGCGACGGATTACGGCCTGGGCCAGGGGTGGCAGGGGACCTGCAATGCGCGTGCGTGAGTGCGGCCCCGCCCTGAGCCCAGGAAGCGACGCGGACCGCGACGGCATGTGCATGGCCAGCACCAGGGGTGGCAGGGGACCTGCAAGTGCCGACCGTGTGTGCGGCCCCGCCCTGAGTGCTGGCAGGGTTGCGGTGGCTCGGCCTGAGCCAGCGCAGCCGAGGCGCAGCGTCGCGCCCAGGCTTGAGCTGCAGGTCGCTGGATGGGCGCGGTACTGGACCCAGGCTCCCGAGGTCGGCGGGACGATGGAGTGCCACAGCGAGTGGCTCGACCACTGCGTCGGCTACGTCACGCAGATCCTGTCCCAGCCGCGCTTCGCCACCAGGCTGCGGGCGCGTGGGAGGACGGCCGAGGAGATGGCCGAGGAGATCTGCGAGCGGGCCTGGGGGACTGGCATGCCCGCGAGACGGGCCTACTACAGGTGGCGCCACACGCTGACGCGGTCGCAGAGGATCGTGTCGGACTGCATGCGGCGCTACGACTACGTGTGCCTGCGGACGTGGCTGGCCGAGCTGCGGCGGGAAGGGCAGCCATCGCCCATTGGCCCGCTCAGAGCGCCTTCGGTGCCGTGGAATGCGGGACGCAGGAGGCGACGGAGAAGTGGTTGAGGGTCGGCCTCTCCTGGCACGGGCAGCCGCTGCGTGGCGTTCTGGCCCCAGCGGCTCGCCGCAAGGCGCTGCGCGGCGGTCTGGCCCCAGCGCGCCGCCCTTCGCGTCCGTCGACGTGATCGGCATCACTGGCCTCCCCTGAGGCTGCGGCCCCCTGGCCGCCTGTGCTGCGTCTAGTTGGCCTGGCCGACGCGACGTCCTGCCGCTGCTCTCCGCTGCTCTCCTCCTCCTCCTGCGACGATTCATCCTGCCACGAGACTCAGCTGCTGTACCAGTCTCACGATTGGAGGCATTGATCACGGGCCCCCTCACACAAAGAGCCGAACCAGCAGTGGCCAGACCCAGTGGTGGTAATCTGACGACCAGAAACACCCGAATTGGCGAGAAGAGGGAGGCAGGTGTATTGTGAGAGCTTCCCAATCTTGGGTTATAGCAAAAAAGAAACAAGTGGTGTGTGTGTGTGTGTGCGTGTTCACATGCAGAGGGATTGGTGAGCAAACGGGCGTGTGGCAATGCAACGAATACGACGGGATAGATTTTGCAGCCAGGGCGTTTTCTTCGAAGAGAAGATGTTGAAAACATGGGAGTTCCCAAACCTACTGAATACATGTGTGTCCACCCCCGTGGTATTCCAAGTGAGTTCGCAAGTGAGGTGCACTTCGACAATGTCCCAAGTAGTCTTACCACACACGCTCGAAGACGACTGGACAACACACGCCACCATTACGCAACATGCTGCTCTGCTATAGAAGCCCTACTGGTTCGTACGCACTCGCGCGCACATACACACATACACACACGCACACACCTTCGCAAGAACGTCTGCACCCGTCGGCCAGGTCACATTGCAATGGGGATTCGAAACAATGTTGGCTGGCGAAATATTTAAGCCACAACGGTTTCACGCTGCATCGGCTTTCCAAAGTGATCCGGCGACGCAAAAAGGTGGGGAGTACAACCAATACGTAGTACCCCGCAAATGCGGCTACGAGTGAGGTGGCGGCGGGCGTCGTCGGCAACCTTCAAGGCTCTGAAGAAGCGAAACGCAAGCGTCGATTTCCTTTATATACAACATATTGCACACCGAGCCCGCCGCAGGCGCCGACTTTTTCGTCATCGCATTGTGGGTGGGTTGCAGGTTTGTCGCGGGGTGGGTCGCGGGCGAGGGCGGCGACAACAACATCACAACGCACCAACACCAACAATGCAACAACAATCCGCACAGCGGAGAACCCCACTTCAGCCACGCGCCCAGGGACAGTGAATGGCCGTTCGGCCACCCTACTCTGACCAACTAGTCAAAGAGCCCCCCGCAGGCGCCGATTTTTTAGTCAAAACAATGTGGGTGGGTCGCGGGTGGGTCGCGAATTGGTCGCTGGGTGGGTCGCGGGTAGATCGCGGCAGTCTGCGAGGCTCTGAGGAAGCCCACCGCAGACGCCGATTTTTCAACACATTGCACAGTGACCCCGCCGCAAACGCCGAACTTATATCAACATTAGCCTGGCGAAGGACCCAACCATTGGCAATTGTGAATACGGTCGTTGTACGCACCGTAGTCGGAGAAGTTGCCGATAGGGCCACGAAACGTGTGAAGGATGTGCCAAATTTGGTTCGGTGGGCGCATGTGAAAGCAGCCACTGGGGCCGCCCGTGGAATTCCCCAGGAGGCCACGAAACGCGTGAGGAGTGTGCCGAAATAGGTGCGGTGGGTGCATGCGAACGCAGCCACTGGGGCCTTAGGTGGAGCTCCATATGGGGCCACGAAACGCGTGAGGGGTGTGCCGAAATGGGTGTGGGGGGCGCATGTGAAAAGTGGCACTGGGGCCTTCAATGGAGGTGTGAGGGGGACGCATGTGGACGGTGGCACTGGGGCCTTCGGTGGAGCTCCCTATTTGGCCACGAAACGTGTGAAGGGTGTGCCGAATGGGTGTGGGGGACGCATGCGGGCGGTCCCCCTGGGGCCTTCAGTGGAGCTCCGTATTGGGCCACGAAACGTGTGAGGGGTGTGCCGGAATGTGTGTGTGTGTGTGTGGGGGACGCATGTGGACGGTGGCCTTGGGGCCTTCGGTGGAGCTCACTATTTGGCCACGAAACGTGTGAGGGGTGTGCCGAAATGGGTGCAGGGGACGCAAAGTGGGACGGTTGGCACTGGGGCCTTCGGTGGAGCTCCCTATTGGCCACGAACGTGTGAGGGGTGTGGCCGAAATGGGTGTGGGGGACGCATGTGGATGGTGCACTGCATTCGGTGGAGCTCCCTATTGGGCCACGACGCGTGTGAAGGGTGTACCGAAATGGGTGTGGGGGACGCATGTGGACGGTAGCGCTGGGGCCTTCGGTGGAGCTCCCTATGGGGTCACGAAGCGCTGTACTGGGGGGGTGGAACGCAGGGAGGAGGAGGAATAGGAGGAGGAGGAGGAGGAGGGGGAGGAGGAGAGGAAGAGAGGAGGAACGTGGGGAATGTCTCTTCAAGACGAGGACCCAGCACCACAAGATGGTTGGGAACAATGTGGGTGGGTCGCGGGGTGGGTCGCGGGGGGTGGGTCGCGGGCGGGTCGCGGGATGGGTCGCGGCAATCTGCGAAGCTCCGAGGGAAGCCCGCCGCAGGCGCCGATCCTTTTACACATTGCACAGTGCACACGCCGCAAGCGCCGAAATTCTGTCAACACAACTAGGGTGGGTCGCGGGAGGGTCGCAGGATGGGTCGCGGGATGGGTCGCGGGGTTGGTCGCGGGCGAGAACGACGACACCAACTACGCAACAGCAACACCAACAACAAACCACACAACACCAACAACACCGACAACAACAGCACCGCCAGCAACACCAGCACCACCACCAACAACATCAACGCAACAACAACGACAACGCCAACAGCACCAACAGCACCAGCAACATAACCAGCAACCCACAACAAGAACACCACCGCCAACAACAGCAACGCAACCAACAACAACAACGCATCAACATCAACCACGCGCCCAAGGATAATGAATGAACGTTCGGCGCCCTCACTCTGATATGCCCTGAGACTGCCTATGACAGACACGCCTGACTTGAACAATACGGCGGGTGGAACATCCTAGCAAGCAAACAATACACATTAAGACACTGGCAACGTCTTGTGAACAGAAGCGGGGCACCGATTGTACAGCGGCTTCTTGAAAAACAGGTTATGCGCCAGCTCATGAATGGCAAGGAACAACGACTGAGTAATGGTAGCCCCAAAGACGTAGGCGATCATCAGGTACGGCAGCCAATGCATGTCCTGACGGTACGTTGTTTGGTGCTCTCTGTAAGCTGAAACGGTCAGCCTGCTGCAAGCACGCGCGGCACTTGTACTTCAACCTGCATCTGCTGGACACGGACAAATGGGAGGAATGATATTGCCCGCTGTGCAGAGACCCACCATCCCTGCCTAAAACCTATGCAACGTGATTGCTATCACGCACACACACACCATACACAATGCCGCCCTTCCGCCACTTTGCATATTTGAAAGTGACGGCCGGGGTTGGGTCGACATACTTCCCGATGTGTGCTGTGACGTGCGCCCTGACGCGCGATAGTCCCGACGCGCACGTGGGCCACCTGGCACGGTTGGCGCACGTGGCCCACTGGGTGCATGTGGAGCACGTGGCGCATCTGGTGCACCATGCACGTCTGGCACGCTTGGGCCCATGGGGTACCTGGCGCACCTGGCACGCACAACGCACTTCGCGGACGTCGTGCACCTGGATGCGTCAGCAGCTGTTCCCGACGGTTGTCGGTGGCGGCTCCTGCCTAAATAGTACTGGGAGGGCGGGTCGGAGTGAGCGAGAAAGCTCGCGGCGTTCTCGCTGGGAACTTGACCTCTCCCCCTCCTTCCCCTTCCCCTCCCGCTGGGTCTGGACGGGGCGTGCCGTGAGCGGTCAGAGGGTCCAAGGTGGCTCCAGATAACCTAATAGGGCCTCCAATCTTGCATAACATATGGTGGGGGCATTGGATACGGAACCCTTAGACAAGGCATCGAGGGTCTGGAGGCCAGTGGAACTCCAAACGAAGCTTGGCCATGGATATCACCGCCGCCCTCATCAGATAAGGAATCCTCCAGGGTCTGAAGCCCCGTGGGCACATTCCTTAACGAACGCTCCCACCGTATTCCAAAATGGCTTGCCATGGTCTCCAAGATGCCTCCGAGAGACACCAATGCCGCAGCGAGCCGGGTACAGCTGGGCACGGAGCCTCCCACGGACGCTTCCCATACACTCGACCAGGATAGTAAGGATGCGCGGTGAAGATGCAAGGGCCTTGGAACGCAGCAGAATGCCGAAGGATGCCGAATACCGAAGGGGCAAGGATGCAAGGGTATGTAGCCTTGGACAGTTGCCCCATCCTTACTATCATGGTTGACTGCATGCCCAGATCCTTCCATGACCCTAAGAGCACCACTTGTGTGCCTTCTCGCCACTTTGTGCTCCGATGGTCCTTGGGGCGTCCAGGTGGTTCCAGGATAACCAAAAGGATCCCCAAGACGGGCCCAAGAGGGCCACAATACGGCCCGAAGATGGGCCCAAGAGGCGAGCTTTCGAGCCCCCAAATGTCAACCCTAATGAAACGCCCCCGTTCTTTGATCTATGACCCTCCGTATGGCCCCGCGAAGGTCCCCCCCAAGGCTCCCACGAGAACCCCAAGAGAGCCCCACAGGCCTGCCACACGAATTCAAAATGGCCCAAGTTAACCGCCAAGAAACTCTCCTATCTCAATTTGACAGCTTCCAAGTCTGCTCATGCCCCTCCACCGTTCTCTGTCCCACTGCTTGTTCCTGCAACTCTCTGGTCGATGCACTTCGCCTCGGCATCGTTCCTGGATGGGTTTGTGCGGATACTTTTTCGTCGCAGCCACAGGCGAAGGCGCCTGCAGCTGGTCGGTTCGGCTCGGGCGACGTGCAAACCTGATTGCCGGAACGCACGCAGAAGAAAGCAAGACCTACTGCCGGGGGAAGCAGCTGCGCCGGGACCGTGCTGCAACCGGCGAGGCTGGGAACCAGCGCCGAAGGTGGGGACTGCAATGTGCTGGGGCTGCCAGGGAGCTGCAAACGTGCGGGTACATGGGAGCCGAATCACCAGGTACGTGGCTTGGGCCTTGTCGCCACAGGGCGCCAGAGGTCAGTGCGCCACAGACGTGGCGAAGTGCGGGGCCGCAAGATAGCCCAGCGCGAGACAGCGGACCGACGGGGGACTCGCAAGTTCGTGCAAGAAGGCTGACGCACTCCTGAGTGAACCAGCGGTCCAGGACCCCAGAAGGCCAGCAGCGTTGACAGACGCGGCCAGCAATGGCAATGACTGTGGACCAGATGCCAGGGAAGTGCAGGCACTCGTGCTGGAACTGGTCAGGACGCCAGTCTTCAGAGCGCTGGGGTGCCGCAGCCGACTCCGCGGAGCCGAGTGCCGAGCGCGAGGGACAGAGCGGGGCCGCAAGCATTGAGGGCGGCGGT
>CAUYUJ010022009.1:0-27500 GCA_963575745.1 Prorocentrum cordatum
CCTCCTCCTCCTTCTCCTCCTCCTCCTCCTCCTCCCCCTCCTCCTCCTCCTCCTCCTCCTCCTCCTCCTCCTCCTCCTCCTCCACAACCTCCTCCTCCTCCTCCTCCTCCTCCTCCTCCTCCTCCTCCTCCTCCAGGTCCACCCCTCTCGGGCGCTACACCTCCCGACGGGGAGACCGTGGACATCAGACCTCCAAGGTCCAAGGTGGGATAGTCAGCAAGATCAGCACCGGTCGCAATAACAACGTATCCATCAAATTGAGACGTGTAGTGTCGTCGCTGACCAGCTTCAGGAGCAAGAGCCACTGCTTGGGCCTGCGGCGGGAGGAGCACAAGGTCATCACCGTCTTCGTGCTCCACCAGAACAGGAGCGTCATCGCAGGGGTTCAGGTCAAGGAAAGCCGCGTCCTCCGAACCCAGGATCGGCATCGGGGGTCCTGCCGCCTGCTGCCCCAATGAGCCCGATATCCACGTCTGTGTCACAGAGGCTTTCCTGCGCGATCTCCAGCACCTTGAGGTCGCACTGCGCAATGGAGCTATGGGATCTGGATGTTTGGACGCAGGATCGGCAGGGCTTCCTGCCAACGCCACGAAACCATGGCCCGATTCAGCATGGGCGCGAGGATCGGCAGGCGGTGGCTCGCTGCCGAGCTGCCCGCAGAGACGTACGGCGCTGCGTTGGGGGGCGCATGGCCGGTGGAGTTGCCAGCAGGCCACGACGACGCAACGTTTTGCGCTGGCATCGACCTCCCGGATGATGCAGCACTGAAGACGCCGCCGAAGTCCACGTCGGACACGGCGTCACCCTCACGCAGCGTAGGCGTCGGCGGCCCCGATGAGCCGGCGGCAGCGAGCTCTCCCACGGCATCGGTGCCCGCTTCCGAGAAGGGGACGGGGGCCTCGGCGGGGCCAGCTCTCGAGGGCGGCGAAGCGGGCGGCGATGGCGGGGAACGAGAAGGCGACTCGCAGGCGGAGGGCACCGAGCGCAGCTCGCCAGAGTCCACATCCATCCCCCCTGGGGGCCAAGCGGGACCTCTGCAGGCAGCCGACCCGGAGCAGGAAGCGCGTCGGCAGGGCGAGGCAGCGATGGGCCACGGGCGCTCTGGCGAAGAAAGGCGGGCACGAAGGTCCAGCGGCCATCCTCGGCGGGCAGGAGCGCCGCTGGAGCGTCGCGGCGTGGTTGCTGGCGCTCTGACGCGCAGGCCGCGGAAGAGCAGGGCTCTCGTCCGGCAGTTCCGCCAGCAGGTGCATCCCAGGCCCTCCACGCGAGCTGGCCGAAGCGTGCCAGGCCGCCAGACGAAGCTCTTCCGCGGCACGACGCCTCCCATCGTCCCCTCTTCCGTTGGCCTCGCCAACCCAGCGGGGTAAACTGCTGGCAGTGGAGCACGCCACATGCGCAGTCGACGCACGAGTCCAGCCACGCGTAGAAGTTGCCCGCCCGCTCGGCGCAGCAGATCGCAGGAACCGAGGAGGCGGCCCGGGCAGTAGCACTCTCGCTGAGTTCGCGACGAGGCTGCCCTGCCCTCAGCGTCGGGTCGCTCTCGCCAGCACCACGCGCCGATCTAGCCAACGCCTTGACAAAGTTGTTTCTGTCTCTCTCTCTCTCTCTTTCTCGTGTTTTCGGCTCTTTTTTGTTATCTCTCTCTCTCTCTATCTCTCTCTCGGTGGGCAGGTAATCTGCCGGGAAAAGGCACTGCGAGTGAGCTGATGGCGTCCGAGCCCGAAGCTGACTGCGAGATCTCGCCCTCCGGCGGGCCCGAGGCAGGGCACCGGCCGTGAGGTGCCCATGCCGAGCCGAGGCCTGCCGCGCCACCCGTCGGAGCCCGGCCGGCCGCGGGAGGCCGGCTGGCCCAGGTATGAGAGGAGCGGGACGAGGTCGGGGCAGGAGATCTCGCGGGGGTGGGCAAGCTCCTGATCTCTATGTGCTTGCGCCGCCCCAGATACGGCCTCCCCGTATCGCCAGGACGCGCGAGAAGGACGCCAGGGCCTCGGGAGGCCGTCTCGAAGCTTGCCGAGCGGGGCGCGGCTGACGAAGGTGGCCAAGGCGGGACCGAGGAGGCATGGAGGCAGGGGTACCCTTTAGAAAACGGCTCGTCCTTACTGTGCGGGGCCTGTTTTCCACCACCACCATCAGTTGGAGGGGCGAAGGAGGTGGAGGACGAGGAGGAGGACGAAGAAGAGGAGGAGGAGGAGGAGGAGGAGGAGGAGGAGGAGGAGGAGGACCCCCTCCCCCTCCAACTTATGGTGGTGGTGGTGGTGGAAAACAGGCCCATCAGGGTTGGCTGCAGGAGATCCCGCGGAGGCGGGCGAGCTCCTGCTCTCCGCGCGCTTGCGCCGCCCCAGACGGCGCCCGCCTGTGCAGGCTGGCCGCCCTCCGCCAGCCGGCGGGCGATGAGGCGCGGCAGGGTCTGTGGTTGGCCCTCTCCGCGCGGGGCCCGCGAGCGCCCAGGCCGTCTCCAAGGGCTCCCAGCGTCGCGCTGCGCGCTGCGCGGAGCGCGAAGGGCGACTAACGTCGCGCTCTCTCGCGCGCCGCCTCCCAGGGGAGAAGAGGAGGCTGAGGAGGAACCGGCGCCGAAGCGCGAAGCGCGAAGCGCGAATGCCTTCGCGCCCTCGAGGGCGCCCTTTGTGTCTCACAGACACCCCGAGCCCTGCGCCAGAGGGAGCCGCGCGCCCGGAGGCGAGGCTGCACCGCCTTGCGGCTGGGCCTCGACGGGGCCGGGGGCACGCCGAGCAGCGCTCGGCCCCTGCACGGGGCGCGCCGATGCATCCCCATCGTCGGAGTCCTGCCACACGCCGCCCTCCGCCACGTGGAGCCATTGCTCCGCACAGCCTTTGTGGGTGGCTGACAACTCGCCACGCGTCGTTTGCACCCCGCACGCGGCCGACGGCCGGCGGCGGGCGGCTCGCCCGTCGCCCGCTGGGGCGAGGGACCAGGGGTGGAAGGGCACAAAGACGAGCGCTTCGGAAGCCTGCGACGCTACTGCTGGAATCCCCTGGCCCGCTGCGTCTCCTCCATGCCTCTCTCTCTCTGACTCTCTCTCGCTCTCTCTCTCTCTCTCTCTCTCTTTCTCTTTCTCTCTCTCTCTCTCTCTCGAGCCCTCCCCGTCTGCCTGTCTCCATTTGTTTGGGGCTAAATTATCTATATCTCTCTCTCTCTCTCTCTCTGTCTCTCTGTCTCTCTCTCTCTCTCTCTCTCTATCATATATGTGTACTCTCTCTCTCTCTCTCACTGCCCAGCCAGCCGAGCTACCAGCCAAGCGTCTCCAGGTCCCCGCCCCTTCCTGCAATCCTTCCTCCCGCCTCCGATCCTCCACGGCTTCGGCGTCAGCCTCACGAATCTCTGTTGACACTGCCCGTGATTCCACAGCGGAACTTCTGGGGCATGAGCGCGCGCACTCCCATACCCCGTCCATGGTCTCAAGACAATACCTTTCGCGTTGCGGCCGCGGATCACCGAGGCTCGCACCGCCGCCCAGACTCAGGCGCCTCTGTGTCTACAGTCCACTACGCGATACGGCACACCCCACAACATCAACAACACTCTGCAACCACAGTAGCGACAGCAATACGACTATCAACCATCACAACATTGCGTTGCGCAAACCAATACACTCAACGAATGTTGCCCTTCCGGGAGGTCCGCTGGCGGCCCGTTTGAGCTGCCTTCCTAGGCCTCGGGCATTCTGGGAGCCGCTTCGGATTCTTCGAAAGTCTTGGCCGCCTTCCAGCCCTACTCAGGGCATCTGAGGGCCCTCGCGGTAGCCTCTTCGAGCCCACGAGATCCGCGATCCAAAAGATTGGGGCGGCGGTGTCTGCCCCCTCAGGGGCGTTCAACTACACGTCGTTCATTTCTAATCGCGCTCGTTTCTAACCGTGCTCATTGCTAATGGTTCCTGGCCCCCCAGTGGCCAGGAAGAGGCCCAGGATGGAACAACTAGAAATGAAAGGATCTTGGCCCCCGAAGGATCCAGGAATTTTCGAAGAATTGGACATGAGCCATGTGTAAGCAAGCAGGGCCTGGGGCCCGAGGAGCGCCCACGGCCCGAGAGCGGGGTGGGCCACCGAGGACCCCCTCGGCGAGCGCTTCCCGGGCACGCTCTCGGCGAGGCGCGGCCGCTGAAGGAGACCCGAGTGAAGGGGCCCCGGGACACACAAATAAATACACACACACAACTGAGATAATTCCCCATATTTCCCCAGATCTTCTGGGTCTTTGTCTTCCCCCCCGCTTCCCATACTTCCCCATGTTTTCCTGGGAGTGGACGATGGATTGTGTCCGTGTGTTTCTTCTCCTCCTGACCGAGGCCGGACAGACGTCGAGGACCGACGACCACCCCCCAAACAACCTCGAAAATTCCTCGCCACCTTCGTGCGCCGGGCGAGCGGCCGGGCGCGCAGCAGCTCCGCTCGCCGGGGCCGCCGGCGCCCTCCCAGGAGGGCCCCGCGCGCCGGGCCGGTGGCACGGGCACGCGCCCGGCGAGGGTCGCCGCCACTGCTGCCTGCTGGCGGGTGCGGCCGCGAGGCTGCCGCCGAGGACGCCGAGGGCGGAGGCCCAGGCCCTCAGCTATGGGGGGAGGCGGGTCCCGAGGGAAGCGGGTCCGGGGCCCGAAGGGGGGCCCTCCCCCGGGGCCGGCTCTGCATCCCGAGTCGTTCTCCGACGGTGCCGGGGAGCCTGGGGAGGGCCCCGGGGGCCGAAAGCGGCGACCAGACTTGGGGCCCGCTGCCCTCGGGGCCCGTTTCCCCCACGGCGGCACCCCCTCCGCTCGGACCGAGGCCCCCGCCTCCGGCAGCAGCCGCATGGGCCCGCGGGGCTTCCGCCCCCCGCCGCCGCCACCCCTCGCAGGGGAGGCGGCCCGCGGGGAGCGCCTCGCGGCGGGGCGGAGCCACGCCCACGCCGCTGACCGCCGCCGATCGTCGCCAGCCGCCGATCGTCGCCGACGTCGCTCGTCGGCCGCCGCCGTCGATCGCTGTCGCCGTGCTCGTCGCCGACGGCCGTCGGTCGTCGGTCGTCGATCGTCGGTCGTCGATCATGGTCGCCGTCGTCAGCCCTTCGGCGGGCCTTCGGAGGCCCTCCAGCGGCCCTCGGCGGCGCAGGCAGCGGCGCGGAGATCGGCGACGACGTTGTCGTCGCTGTCGCCGTCGATCGAATGATTGGGGGCCTAATCGAGGATGAACGGATCGAGGAGCGGGCAGGGAGGATGGAGGCACTTTGGACCTCCAGAGGCTGCCGAAGGCCTCCACGTAGGCCTCTGCAGGCCTCCCAGGCGGCGCCCAGGGGGGATTACCGCTGGGGGAGTTGCCAGCTGCTCGGGGAGGACCCCACCCCCCTCCCCAACAGAACCTCCGAGAACGCCGGCAGCCGCCCAGAAACCTCGTCGGCCCCCGCTCCTCGAGCCTCGATATTCCTCGGGGGGGGCGCTGGCGACCCTCCTCGTGGCAACCCCCCTCTGGAACTGCCGGAGCCCCTCAAAGCCTCTGGAGGCCTCCTGGAGGCGACGGGAGGCATCTGGGAGCCTTCGGGATCCCAGGAGACCACTGCAAACCTCCCAGAGGCCCCCGGGCAGCGCGGAGAGTCGATGGTCGAGGGTCGCTCCTCGTCGTCGTCGTCGTCGTCGTCCTCCTCCTCCTCCTCCTCCTCCTCCAAGTCCTCCTCATCCTACTCATCATCCTCCTCCTCCTCCCTTCTCTCGTCTTCCTCGTCCTCCACCTCCCCAGCCTCTCCTTCCTCCGCGGCTAAGTTCGGCACTTACTCAAGCTCAACTCCGCCTGCGATCACGCGAAACCACGAAAGCGAAACATCATCCTCCTACCTCCTCCGCCTCCTCTCCTCCTCCTCCTCTCCTCCTCCTCCTCCCCATCAACAACAACGACGACGAGAACAACAAGAACAACAACAACAACAACAACAACAACAACAACAACAACAACAACAACAACAACAACAACAACAACAACAACAACAATAACAACAACAACAATAACAACCACAACCACTACAACACCAATAACCACAACAACAACAGTATCAGTAGCAGCATCATGACCATCAGCAGCAACAATAACAACAACACCATCATCAAGACCAACACCATAAATATAACCTTAAGAACGACAACAACAACAACAACAACAACAACAACAACAACAACAACAACAACAACAACAACAACAACAACAACAACAACAACAACAATAGCAGCAACAATCACAACAGCATCAACAACACCAGCAATAATCACAAACACAGCAGCAACAACAACAACCACAACAACAACAACAACCGCAGCAGCAAAACAACACTCATGATAATAATGTTCGCTCTTAGCTGCTCGCGTGCCACACAACAGGTAAGGTCCCAAACTCTCGAAACCCGCCCTCTTCGTCTTCGACCGTACCCCCTTAGGGGTATATCTTTCTTACATGCAATGTGTATGACGTGCAGCTCCTAAGGCAGGGGATGAGAGGACGGATGGAAGGAAGGGACAACAGGCAAGCGGGCTGCTGAAGCGTGCGTCCTGCATGAATCGCGAGTAAATCTCGAGCGATAGCGCGATTCCCGAATAAATCGTGAGGGAATCCACAGAGAGAGCGTAATTCATGAGTACCCAGGGCGCGGCATCTGAATAAATTGCCACCACCACCACCACAACAACATCAGCAAAAAACATCACAAGCACTTGCACAATCACCATCACCATGATCGTCAGCACCATCAGCATAACCATCACCATCACCACCATCATCATCATCCTCATCAAAACCATCATCATCAGGATCACCATCAGCAGCAGCAGCATAGTCATCATCAACATCAATAGCATCAGCATGACCATCATCATCCTCATAATCGACAGCATCATCACGATTGCCGTCATAGCCATCACCATCATCATCACCATCACCATCACCATCACCATCATCATCATCATCATCATCATCATCATCATCATCATCACCATCATCGTCACCATCATCGTCATCGTCATCACCATCATCACCATCACCATCAACATCAACATTAGTATCAACACCATAAGTATTAATCACCATCGTCGACAGCATCACTAGAATCATCACCAGTATCAGCATAATCAGCATCATCATTAGAATCAGCATCATCATCAGCATCATCATCAGCATCATCACCATCATTATCAGCATCAACATCATCATCATCATCATCAGCAGCATCAGCATGACCATCATCGTCCTCAACCTCATTACATCTAGCATCCTCATCATCATCCTACTGATCCTCCTCCTCATCGTCCTCCTCCTCCTCATCCTCCTCCTCTTCCTCCTTCTCATGTTCTCCCTCGTCCTCCTCCTCCTCCTCCGATGTCCCCGCTGTCCCGCGACCCGTCGCCGTCGCCGTTGTCGTCGTTATGGTCGTCTTCGTTATTAGCCCGACATCGTCGACATTCGTCGTCACCGTCATAGTCGATCGTCGTCGTCGAGCCTCGACGATCGTAAACCGTGGCGGGTCGTCGACGGCCATCGATCGTCAACCGTCAATCGTCGTCGTCGATGACCGTCGTCATCGTGATTGCAGGCCTCTGCAGAACACTGCAGGGTCGAGAGTCGAGGGCCGCTACGTATGTGCGTGGTCAGCCTCAGCGCTACAGCCGGATCCAGCCTAGGCAGGCTACGAACCTCGAGGAGTCGCAGGGTCGTCAATGTCGTCGTCGTCGCCGTAACCATCACCATAATCAGCAACATCAACAACAACAGCAACAACAATAGCAGCAACAACAACATCAACATCAACATCACCCGTATACTCGACACAATTACTATCGTCACCCCCATCATCAATCTGGTCACACCATTCATCGTCACCATCATCACAGTCGGAATCATCATCACCATCGCATTCATCATCATCATCAGCATCGTCGGCGTCACCACCACAAACATCATCAACGTCATCGTCAGCATCAGCATGAGCCTCCTCATCACGGACATTGGCGTCGTCATCATCATACTCACCCGCACCACGAGTAACATCGGCATCATCATCGTCATCAGCATCATCATCACCTTCACCATCATCATCAACAACATCATCACCATCATCATCAACAACATCATCATCATCACCAGCATCGTCATCAACAACATCATAAGTAACAGCATCATCACATTCACCATCAACGCCATTATTATCGTCGTCATCATCATCAGCATCATCAGCATCGCCATCATTATCGTCATCATCGTTACCACGTTCAGCATCATCAGCAACACCATCATCCATCTTCATCCCCCTTCTCCTCCACCTAAGAGCGACTTAAGAAAGATTACTGCGCCCGACAACGGCGAGGACGACGACGACGACGACGGCGACGACAACGACGAGGTCGACGACGACGACAAAGTCGGCAACGAAGACGGCAACAAAGACGACGACGACGACGACGACGACGACGACGACGACGGAGGCGGCACTTGCAGCGGCGACGGCGACGACGACGAACGACAACGACGATCGACTTCCACCTCCGCAAACGCTGGAGAACGTAGTAGGAGTGGGAGCACGGGGCAAGGGGAGGAGGATGAGGAGGACGACGAGGCAAGAGGAGGAAGGGGGAGGGGCAGGGGGAGGGAGGGGGAGGCAGGCGCAGAAAGGGGGAAGCGGGAGAAGGGAGGAAGAGGCAGGAGCCGGGAGGGGGAGGCAGGGTAAGGGAGGAGTCGGCAGGGGGGAGGCAGGAGAAGGGAGGGGGAGGCAGAAAGAGGGAGGAGGAGGGAGGACGGAGGAAGAGGAGGAGGACCAGTACAAACCCAAGACGCCTCGACGCTGTTGCAATAAACCCTCCCTCCAAGTCCCCCCTTCATAGGGACATACAAAAAAGTGCTGCCATCGCGGGGGAAATGCCACATAGGAAGGCAATCGTCTGAAAAATTTAAGTCGCGCCAAGACACCATTCCTGAGATTTCGACTCCGCGACTCAACGTGACTGCTGTGTCCTGACAGCCCTGAATCTTGACAGAACACCATTCCTCTGACTTCGGCCATGCGAATCCTTGAAACTGCTGCAAACATTCAGAACGAGTATGCGCGGCGCTTGGGCGAGAGCCACAATTTGGAAAAGAATCGCACTTCATTCTAGAAAGTGCTGCAAAAGTTTAAGACGAATGTGCGCGGCGCTGAGGCAAGAGCCATATTTTGAAAACCATCCGCCCTACATCCGTGAAACTTGTGCGGACTGTTAAAAAGATGTTGAAAAGAATGTGCGCGGCACAAAGACGAGAGCCGCATCGTTAAAATCACCCGCCCTTCATCCTTCAAACTCGTTTCCACGATGATGATCTCGGGCCGACGGCAATGCAGGTTGACAATATGACTACCTACCAGACCACCCCAACCCAACCCGAAGACCCGAATTTGACCCGAAATTCGAGTTGGCGGGGTACGGGTTCCATGTGTGTTTTCAATGTTCCCCGACCCCCCCCCCACACTGTAAATGGAGGGCAAATTGAGGCTTTCGGGTTGGATTGGGGTGGTTTGGTGGGTGGTGACAATCGGTACCGATCCAACAGCCTCGGCAGTGAGCACAGTGCGAGCAAGCGAGCCGCCCAAAAAAAAAGACAGAACGCAACACGAGTCGACGTGCGCAAAAGGCAAAAAATCGTGCAGAGAAGCGCGCCTGGAAGAGAAGACACCCAGAGCTACCCGTAAGTCGGGCCTGTCCTCCTACAGGGTGATTTTGGACGAAAAAACAAAAGATGGCCAAAAAATACCCAAAGAATGACAAAACAAATTCAAAAAGGCCCGACTTCAAGCTACCCTTCACAATTATTGCCCTAGCGCGCCGTGCCGAGGAAAGGGAGGAAGAGGAGGAGGAGGAGAGAAGGAAAATGGCGAAGGATATGAATTAGCCCTAAAATAGACGAGCGCGTTCCACTACTCGCAAAGTAGCTAATCGCAAATGGCCTGGATTCGCCGCGGGGGATCTACGATAAATCACACCTACGCGGACGTGTGTTTTTCGGACGTTTGCGAGCAGGCACTTTGCGAGTAGTGGAACGCGCTCGGTGATAAAACGTATCGAGCCCCGGCCTGACGAACTGCACAAACGAATGCGAATCGTAAAAAACGGATGCGCGGAGCTCTTCAGGATCAGAAGCGGTGAGGAAGTCTCAGGCGAAAAGCCCCGCCCGCCCCACCGACACGTCGGGGGGAAGCGACAGGGAGGAATGATCTAGAAGGAAAGGAATGGAGGAGGGAGAAGGGAGGAGGAGGAGAAGGAGGAGGAGGAGGAGAAGGAGGAGGAGGGAGGAGGGAGGAGGGAGGAGGGAGGAGGGAGGGAGGGAGGAGGAGGAGGGAGGAGGGAGGAGGGAGGAGGGAGAGGGAGGAGGAGAGGAAGAGGAGGAGGAGGAGGAGAGGAGGAGGAGGAGGAGGAGGAGGAGGTGCGGCGCGCGGCGCGGTGCGTTCTGCATGCCAGCTCCGGATGCCGGGGCGGTCCCCTCATGGGCAGACGAGGCCATGCTTCGAAAAGGTAAAATGCGCAGGCAAACCTAAAGACACAATATGACCTCCTCCTCCTCCTCCTCCTCCTCCCCTCCTCCTCTCCTCCTCCTCTCCTCATCCACCTCATCCACCTCCTCCTCCTCCTCCTCGCACACTTCCTCCGCCTACCCTGTCACGTTGGCCTTTAGCTCCTTCCTGGGATCACACATCTTGTCGCCATCGACGGCCAAAGCCTTCAGGGTCAGCGGCACCGGCCGTAAGGCCTTCACAATCTAAAGATACAATATGAACGGAGAAACTAGAACGCAGATACCATGGACATATAAGGTCTCGGCCGCGCGGGCGGCGAATATACATACAAATATTTGCAGCTGGGCCTATGGAACATTGTACACGTAATCCGTCTCCGCTGGGCGAGGTGATGGACGTCTCAGGTCTCGACTGTGCCATCATTCTCACAATACAACATACTACTAGAAGAGAGAATCGCCCCATCTAGACGAGGTTCTGCCTATTGACCTCCTGGCCTCGGTCCGGAACCAAGGCTTCCAGGCAAGAAGTCCTTTGCTTCCAGGAGGAGGAGGAGGAGGAGGAGGAGGGGAGGAGGAGGAGGAGGAGGGGGGAGGAGGAGGAGGTGAAGGAGAAGGAGGAGGAGGAGAGAAGGAGGGAGGGGGGAGGAGAGAAGAGCGCCGACGATCTCAAAGCGGATCTTGTGCGAGGAGGAGGAGGGGGAGGAGGACAAGGAGAAGGAGCAGGAGGAGGAGGAGGAGGAGTGAGGAGGAGGAGGCGGAGGAGAGGAGGAGGAGGAGGAGGAGGAGAGGGGGAAGAGGAGGAGGAGAAAGAGGAGGAGGAGGAAGGAGGAGGAGGAGGAGGAGGAGGAGACGACGACGACGACGACGACGACGACGACGACGACGACGACGACGACGACGACGACGACGACGACGACGACGACGAGGCCCGCACTGGCGCCTGCAGCGGAGGGCGGCGGCTCGCGGAGGGGTGCGCGCGGGGGGGAGGGGCGCTGGGCTCGGGCGGGGCGGCGGCGGCGAGCGCATGCCTGCTCCTCCCTTGGATGGGGGGGCTGACGAGAGCAAGATCGATGATTGCGATGACGATGATGGCGGAGATGATGGCAACGATGACGATGACGATGACGATGACTGTGACGATGACGATGACGACAACGACGACGATGACGACGACGACAACGACGCCGCCGCCGCCGACGACCACGACGACCACGTGAACGACTACGACCCCGTCGTCGACACGACGATGACGACAACGACAACGACGACGACGACAAAAACTACTATAAAGACGACGATAAAGACGACGACAATGACAACAATAATCAGCATCATAGTAACACGAATGATTGAAACAGTTGTCAGGATGATGCTAAGGATGTTCGTAATCAGAACATGGATGGTGATGGTGATGCTGGTGAGGAAGATGGTGATGGCGATGTTGATGCTGATCCGGATAATGATGGTGATGGTGATGACGGTGACGGTGATGGTGACGGTGACGGTGACGGTGACGGTGATGGTGATGATGATGATGATGACGATGACGCTGGTGATGATGACAGTGGTGGTGATGATGATGATGATGATGCTGCTGATGATGAGAATGGTGACGATGATGATGATGATGATGTTGATCCTGATGATGGTGGTGGTGGTTATAATGGTGATGGTGATGGTGCTGGTGGTGATGATGGTGATGATGATGAATGGGTGGCGATGATGATGATGATGACGATGATGATGATGATGATGATGATGATGATGATGATGATGATGATGATGATGATGATGATGATGAACGTGGTGGTGATGGTGATGATGGCGATGATGGCGATGATGGCGATGATGATGATGATGATGCTGATGATGATGATGATGATGATGATGATGATTATGATGATGATGATGATGATGATGATGATGATGATGATGATGATGATGATGATGATGATGATGATGATGATGATGATGATGATGATGAACTTTCCCCGACGCAGCAATGGCAATGAACGATAGCAACCAATGCGAGTAGTCCATACAAGTCCGATGTGATGATGGTGATGAACAGAATGATGGTGCTGATGGTGGTGCTGATGGTGGTGACGATGCTGGCGTTGATTTGGGACGGCCGCGCCCTGCGCGGGCGAAGGCAGCAACGGCTCCGCGCGCGCGCACGCGCGCGTTCTCCTTCCAGGCGGCGCCCACCAGGGTCTTGATCTGCTCCTCGGGGGCGGCCGACCAGGCACGCGACGGGGACCATTCCCGCCGCCCTCGCCGTCGCCGTCGCTCGTCGTCAGCGACCGTCGACCTCCGGTCGCCGATCGTCGGTCGTCAGATCGTCGCAGCCCCCGTCGCCGATCGCCGTCGCCGTCGATCGTCGATCGCGGGTCGTCGGCCGCGGATCGTCGGGCGACGATCGCCATCGCCGCCGTCGGCGCCGTGGGCGGCCAAAGAGGCGGCCCAGCGGCGGCCAAAGCGGCGGCCCAGCGGCAGCCCAGCGGCGCGGAGGTGGGCGGCATCGTCGCCGTCGCGCCGCCAGAGCTCCGACGCGGTGCCTTCTTCACGGCGGGGGCCCCCGGAGGCACAGACCACTTCCACGGGGCTGGCTCCTCGCATCCCGGGGTCGATCTTGGACGGTCCTGGGGCCCCGCGAGGGCCCCGGAGGCCGAGAGGTGCCCCAAACAGCACGCCCGCCGCGGTGTCCTCGCAGCGGGCGGCAAGGGGGGGGGGCCTCCCGTCGTGCTCTTGCGCTTCGCAGCGAGAGGGGTGGGGGGAGCTCGGCGGTGCGCTCGATCGTGGGCCTCGGCTGTGAACGCGCCGGCGCCCGCGTGCCCCTCTCGGCGGCGAGCGAGGGAGGGGGGGGGGGGAAGTGAGGAGGAGGAGGAGGAGGAGAAGGAGGAGGAGGAGGAGGAGGAGGAGGAGGGGGGGGGGGGAAGTGAGAAGGAGAAGGCTTTCTCAGAAGCCCTCGCGCCCTCGGGGAGGTCTCCTGTGCCGTCAGGGGAGGCCCGGGAAACTTCTCGGAAGGCCGGGGGACTTCTGAGCCCGCCGAGAAGGCCTTCGCCTTCTCACTTCCCCCCCCCCGCTCGCCGCCGACCCTCGCTGCCTGCAAGCGTTTGGACGAAAAATAGAGCATAGCCAAAAATGCTCAAACAAAAATCAAAAAAAATAAACAATCGTCCCCATCTTATTGCTTGACTGCTTTTGAAGGTTCCTCCTATAGAGGGACACGCCCGACTTCATGCAAGCGCCACGGCCTCTGCGCGCCGCGCAGCGGCGCTGGCAACCACAGCACCGCGCCGCCTGCAGCCGTCGGTCGCAGCGTGCTGCCACGAAGGAGCGCAGGATGTAAAACACGTAGGGGCCTCCCAGGGCCTCGGCGCGCCTCGGCCGCAAAGAGAGGCCCCTCGGCCCGAGCCGGAGGAGTGGCCTGAGAGCCGGAGAGCCCCTCCCGAGCCCGGCGGTCCTTGCTTCAGCGCCTCGACGGTACGGTCAACCCGTAATTATAGTAAGGATGCGCGGTAAGGATGCAAGGGCCTTGGAGGGCCATGTCGACACCTTGCGAGCGGGGCGTGGCCAGCGAGAGCGGCCAAGGATGGGCCGAGAGGGAAGGATGCAAGGGTACCTTGGAAAGTCCCTTCATCCTTACTATGCGGGTTGGCTGTACAGTCGGACCTAGAACAGAAGAACCTCCTTCAAGAACATGAGACCCTCCGCCGGCCAAAACACACGGAACATCCAAGGGTACCCTCCCCAGGACACAGAAGAGAAGCCAACAGACACGAAGAGCATTAGGGCACCCTCCCCGAAGCGACCTCGATCTTAGACCTCGGTCCGACGGTGACTCACCTCTGGGATCCGCAACAGAATTGGGGGGCGCGGACCGCGGGGGACGCGAGCGTCTGGGGGGGGGGGGGGGCGACAGCTCATCCTAAAAGGCGCCCCGCGCCTGCAACAAAACGGGCCCTAAGGGCCGCGGCTGGCAGAAGGAGCCCTGGGGCTGAGTGACACGGCAAGGCGGTGCACGGTGAGGACGCAGGCGCACACCTGAGCCCCACGTGGAACCTCTGTGGTCACCCGACGGATTGGACCCAACCCGCCCGCCGCCCCCGTGGGTCCCGACTCCCTTGGACCCTTGGTTTCCCACACGTTCCCCAGGAAAGTCCAATCCCACCGGGTCGCCTGGTGTGTCGGGTCCGGTCTGTCTGGCAAGCACTCAGAACCTGGCCACTGCAGGGCCAGCCACGCATGGCAGAGCACGTGCTGCAGCGGCACCGGGTTGGGCCCACACCATGCCGAGGTGGCCGGATCAAGCCCCCCAGCCTGATGAGCCAGCGTCCAGGATCAGCGGCGCTCTCAGGCAGCGTCCAGGGGGAGGCCCCGCCCGCCTTCCGCCGAAGGGCGACGCGCCCCCGCTCTGGGACGGCCTGTGCGGTGAGCCCGCCCTGCAACAGCCATGGGCAGCCCCCTCGGGCCCGCGGGCCATCCCGCCCAGGGTGGCGTGCAGTCGCCCCACATCGTGAGCTGGAGGCGTGGGAATGGGCGCCAACACCTCCTCCTCCTCCTCCTCCTCCTCCTCCTCCTCCTCCTCCTCCTCCTCCTCCTCCTCCTCCTCCTCCTCCTCCTCCTCTCCTCCTTGCCTCCTCCTCCTCCCTCCTCCTCCTCCTCCTCCTCCTCCTCCTCCTCCTCCTCCTCCTCCTCCTCCTCCTCCTCCTCCTCCCCAGCCGCCGTCTCCTGCTCTAGCCCCTTTCTTCGCGGCCCAGCAGGCACCCCACGCAGAGCAGCTTCCGCCCCCAGAGCACCCTTCATGTCATGCCAGCGCGGCTGGCCATCCATATTTACTTCGCTCGCGTTCTTCTGGACGATATTCCTGAGATGGGGTGTGTATAACCCGCTCAGCACGGTCGCGCCGCCGAGAAGCCGGCAGAGAAGCTGGCAGATGTCGAGACAATTCAGCGCTGACGACGTCATCTTGTTACCAGCCACTCGTGGGAGGCAGCTCGCCCCCACCAGCCCCGACGACCAGCACCAGACCTACCTGCACCGCTTCGTCAAGAGGAGCTTCGGCAGCGGCCCTACCACCAACAATCAAGCGGGAGTGGCCAGCGCGATCTACAACCTCTACCGCTTCAATCGCGTGACCGCGCTTCCCAGCCCGCCACCGAGCATTCAAGGACGTGCAGGAGCAGTTCGCCTTCGCCGAGGAGGACTCGACACGAAGTTCACTGTTGCGTCTCCACCTCTACGGTCAGGGCTCGCCAACCACCACTACGCTCGGGTCAAGACGATCTACGAGAAGCTCAAGAGGACCAACCAGACTCAGAACGTGAAGCACACCAGGAGTACGCCGATCATCGGCCCAGTCCTGAACGACAACTACGGCAAGGACGGATTGCTTCCCACCAAGTTCAGCAATGTGATCGGCGACCCAGGCGCTACAAGAGTACCTGGAGCAGCAACCGCTGCCATCCACTACACGCTCGACGTGCACGGCAGATGCATCCTGAACAATTCCTGGAAAGCGGGGCCCACGTACTTCAGTGCCCACGGGCAGGCCACAAGTCTCGACTACATTGCAGTGCCTCACGGTCTATGCTACCACAATACTTCTTGCAGAGTCTGGTGGCGAATGATTAAGGCCCCCCTAACACTCATCAATTACAACGTGCCGCGCGACCTTGTCCTACCGAATGCAGCCGCCAACGTCATCATCCCGAACGTGTTCATCGACTTAAAGAGGACCGCCTGGGACTACGACAAGACGGCCCTGGCCCTGCAGAAGGGCAAGTACCACATGGAGGTCAATGACGTGACGGAGTTCTACTTCGGCAAGCACCAGGACAAGCTGAAGAAGTTGGTCGGGGACGACACAGTGGACGAGCCCGTGGGGCTCCTCGCGATCCTCATGCAGGAGGCAGCCATGCCCGTCTTCGAGCGCCCGAAGTCCAAGCTCGAACTGTACCACCAGCTCAAGGACGAACGTCTGCGGCTACCCCAGGCGTGCACCAAGCTCAGAGAGGAGTACTTCGGGACCGACCCCAACTACGAGATCGAGTACCACATCGAGGTCCTCTCACGAGCCCTCCAGAAGCAGCAGCGCCAGCACGAAGCAAGACGTCAACACCTCGAGGAGCGCACCTACGAGGCTAGGCAACGACGAGAACACGCCGAAGTTCTTCGACAGTCTCGCATCATGGACAGCTCCAGATACGGCAAGCGCAACCGCAACTACAGCCGCGCGACCAGAGCACGCCCCAGTGTGCAGGAGTGGGTAGTTCACATTGCAGCAGACGGCCAGCACGGAGGGTTTAGTGCTCGCCAGCTCGAACTCGAGGAGGAGCACCGCATCTCGAAAGAGACCTTCCACGAGTTCACCACAGAGCACAACCTACAAGTTCGCCAGGAACAAGAGGACGCCAAGGACGGCATCAAGCGAACTATCTACGGCGTCACCAAGCGGCTCAAGTACTTCAAGAAGTGCGCCCCCGTGCCAGACTGGATACTGTCCACCGAGATCTTCCAGATAACCCTCCGGCCCACCTACTTCACCAAACAGCAGCCGAAGTCGACTGGCGTGGGCTTCGATGACGAGCTCGCCGAGCCCCCCCTCGCGCAGGAGAGCTTCGAGCCAGTCCTCAACCACGCGTACCGCGTCGGCTTCAAGTCCAAGCCGTGGCCACTTCCACCTCCTCAGGCTCGCGGCTGCTGGTTTTCTCGGTGTCGCGAATACCCCGCACGCCAACAACGCGGAGGAGAAGCCTACCAGGCCAAGGGCGACCTCAAGCTGAAGAAGTCGCTCACGGAGATGATCAAGCAAGTGATGTCCAACACTCAGCAAATCGCCAGGGTCGTTTTCGCCGTCTACAGCACGTATCCGATGTCGGCTCAGTCCGAGGGGATCAAGGCGCTCCATGCCTGCAGGATGATCTACGCGGACAAGCGCAAGGAGGCGGGCAAGGGTCGCTCGCTCGCTTCGCCCCCCTGCCCCGCGGACGCGGGCGACGATACTAAGAGCAGACTCACAGAGCACGGGAAGTTAGTGGACCAGTTCAGTGTGGAGACAGACCTCTACAAAGTGAAGCACCTGAAGCTCAGCAAGTGCGATGACAGCTACCACGCGAAGTTCGCACTGTATCTCGTGCAGGGGCCCAGGACCGTCGCCGCGGCCGAGGAGGTTCCGCAAGAGAAGCAGAAGCAGCAGTGCAACACCAATGACAGCAACCACAGCGCGCTGATCCAGGTGGGAGCTACGGCGAAGACGGATCAACCGCTTCAGGGAGTCATGGAGGACGAGCTGGCTGCGTGGAGGGCAGGGCTATGACTACGAGTATGAGAATATGGATGGCCGATACGACTACGCCTCGTTCGGCAAGGTGATTGGCGTGCGTGGCGCCGAGATCACAATGAAGGTGCCGCTCTGAGCGGCGACGGCGGGGGCTCATCCTTACGGCCGAATGCACTGCCTCGCCCCCCAATGCCGCTCTATCTACCTCCTCCTCCCCCTCCTCCTCCCTCCTCCTCCTCCTCCTCCTCCTCCTCCTCCTCCTCCTCCTCCTCCTCCTCCTCCTCCTCCTCCTCCTCCTCCTCCTCCTCCTCTGGGCTGGGGCTTAAGTGCTTCACCCCCCAGTAGCCTTCTCTTGAGGAGCTTTCGAGGACTTCCTGACCTGACCTGACCTCCTCCTCCACCTCCTCATCCTCCATTCGACGTCTGGCGGCGGTGCGCAGGATTGGAGGCGTCGAAATGGGCACCAATACAAATACGGGGGGGTGCCTCCACAGTGGAGAGCTGATCATGGATTTTGGCGTTGGTGGTAATAGTTCGGCCAGCTAGAAAGCCCGATTCATCCCACCATTACAGAGATCGGGATCATCTTTCGGCGGAGGCACACCGTCGATTTGGGTGTCGGTGTCAACCTCTAGGCCTCAGAGTGAAGGCGCAAGGTGCCCAGGCCGCCTCGCTGCGTGAGCCAGTGCCCAGCGGCACCCGCGCCTTTGCCGCGCTGCGCTGCGCCCACGAGCCTGCAACATGGTTGTTGTGGTCGCGGCGGTGGCGCACGCGCACCGCGCCCGCAGCCCAGGCAGGGGCGTTGCTCGGCGCATTGCGCACCACCTTCTTTCGTTGCGGACCAGGCGAGCAGCGCAGGTCCGCCGAGCAGCCCAGGCCCCTGGACGGCGGATCAGGCACAACAAGAGGGGGGAAGGAGGGGGAGGAGGAGGAGGAGGAGGAGGAGGAGGAGAATGAGGAGGAGGAGGAGGAGGAGGAGGAGGAGAGAGAGGAGGAGGAGGAGGAGGGGTAGGAGGAGGAGGAGGAGGAGGAGGAGGAGGGAGGAGGAGGAAGAGGAGGCGGGGGAGGAGGAGGAGGAGGAGGAGGAGGAGGAGGAGGAGGAGGAGGAGGAGGAGGAGGAGGGAAGGGAGGAGGGAAGTCGCTTCTGTAGCGATCCCGTGCGCGTTGGCCGTCCAAGAGAGCGCAGAGGCAGGGGGGGGTCCCCGTATGGGCCCCGCCGCCCGGGCCTCGAGCCCCCCGCCCCAGAGAAGCCCGGGGGAGACCCACAAAGAGGCCAATACGGTGGGGGCGCTGGATAAGGAAGCATTGGATAGTTACTCCAGATTTCGTAATAAAAGGGAGGGGGTCTCAACCCTCCCAGACGAGAAGTTTTAGACCCCCCCCGTGGGAGAACCCTCCAAAACATCGTCCCCAGACCCCCCCAGGCCCTCCAAGATAGCCTGGAAGAGACCCCCCCCGAAATGAGACCCCCCTCCCTTTATTACGAAATCTGGAGTAAGGAAGCATTGGATAGTCAAGGAATCCACACGTTGGAAGGGACCTCTCAGGCTTTCCTCGGGCCGGCGCTGTGCCCATCAGAGCAGGAACGCAGCTGAGCACAAGAGGGCGTGCAGGCAGCCCATGAGGGTTTGCAGGAATCCGAGGGTCTGGAAGCTGGTGGAACACCAAACGTGGATTGGCCATGGAAAGCACCGCCGCCCTCACTGGACGAGGAATCCTCCAGGGTCTGGCGCCTCCTGGGACTGTTCCTGAACAAACGCCTCCACCGTACGGCCACAGCTGGACTTCGAGACAGCCACGGCTGCCTCCAAGTCGGACGTGCTGGCCCCCTCTGCGGCTTCCGCGACGGCCCCGCATAGACTCAAAAACGGCCGCGCTGGCCCCGAAAGCGGCCCAAGAAGGCCGCTAAGAAGGCCCCTGCGGGCAACAGGGGCGGAGAGGGGGGGGGGGGGCGGGGGGGCAAAACTGTGTGAAACACACGGCTATCCTGCCAGTCTTACACTCTCGCGTTTTGGTCTCGACAGCGTCCAGGACGGCCCATGAAGCCCTCAAGATCGCTCCAGGGCGGCCTTGGAGACTTTCACGGGGTCTAGAAATGGCCTCCAAGACGCTCACAGAAATTCCAAGAGGTCCCTACTAAAGGCCCCCAAGAGGCCCCCAAGAAGCAAGAAGCCCCAGAGAAGCACCCAACAGGCCCGGCATAGACTCCCAAAAGGCTCCCCAGAAGCACCAGGAGGCCCCAGGAAGACCCTCAAGGCCCGCAGAGGCCCACAAGAGGCCCCGAGAGGCCCTCAGAAGCCCCAAGAAGCCTCGAGGCCCTGACAGGCTTCCGAGAGGCTTTCCAGAGGCCCCGTGAGGGCCTCAGAAAGGCCTCCACGAGGCCCCGACGGGCTTCCAAGAGGCTCTCCAGAGGCCCCACTTGGGCTTCGACGCACTCAACGGATAACGTCGGCAAAGGCAGCTTCTTCTGATCAATATTCGCCAGATCGCGCTCCAGCAAAGCAGGGCCTCGCGGGTGGTGTGCGTCCGGCCCTCGCTTTTCGTTCCGCGGCCCCTCCCCCCATCCCCCCCCTCTGCCCGCCCGAGCGCGGTGGCGGAATCACGCGGCAGCGCAAATGGATGCACAAGGAGGCGTGAGGCAGAAGAGAGCGGCCGTCAAGAGGGCGGCCGTGAAGGGCCCCCTCCGGGGGCGCTCGGGAGGCTCCAGCGGCTCCGGCCGCGTCCCTCGCGGCACGACCCCGCCTGCAGCAGGGGCGCCAGCGGCAGCTGCGCACCACGGCTGCGCCAGTGCCCTCGCCAGGGCGGTCCTCGAGACCTCCGTGCCCCAGCCGAGGAGGGGGGAAGGGCTGCGCACCAAGGCCGTGGCGGGCCTCGTGGGCTGCATGGCGGCGCAGCGTCGGCACGCGAGGCTCTCGAAGGCCCTCGAAGGCCTCGCGCCCGGCGCGGCCGCGCGGCCGCCCTGCGCCCTGCCCGCGCCGCCGCTCCGCAGGACCGGACCTCTGGCGGCCCAGGCCGCGGCGCGCGGGGTGCGCGTCGTCGCGCCCCGCCTCGAGGCGAGGGGCAACGACAGGGGGGTGGTGGGCGCAGGGGGGGAGGCATCGACCTGAAGTCGGCGATACATCGCCGATAGATCGGTGGCAGGCCCCCGATGGTGAGCCCGCACCCTCCTGGGCGGGGCGGGACCATCGGGCCCCTTTATCGGCGATCAGTGGGCGCTTGGGGGTCGATGCATGCCCCCCTTATGCCTTATGCCTGTCCCCGATCGTTGCCCCCGACGAGAGCTGGGCGGCGGTGCTGCCTCGAGCCCGGGCGTGTTTTTTTTTCCGTTTGGGCTCAGACCTCCAGCCACGCGCAGAGGGGGGTGGGGGGAGGGGGGAAGGCTTTAGAAGCACCCCTGGTTCTTAGAAGGCGCGGGCCTTATCTATCCATGTAAGGCCGGCGCCTTCTAAGAAGCAGCCTCCTTCTAAGAAGAGCCCTCCCCCCTCCCTCCACCCCCATGTGCGCACCGCCACGACCTTGGAAGAAGAATGACAAATGATCCAAAAATCTTCCAACGTACGCGAAAATACTCGAAAACAATCGAAGCAGATGCAAAGATGTGCATAAACAGTTTTTAAAAAAAATACAAAAAAAAAAAAAAAAAAAAAAAAAAAAAAAAAAAAAAAAAAAAAAAAAAAAAAAAAAAAAAAAAAAAAAAAAAAAAAAAAAAAACTGTCGAAACACCGTCCCCAGATGATTTGTTGCTACCGCTCTGGGATGTTCAGTTCTCCTCCCCGTGGGGGACATGCCCGACTTCACGCAAGTTCCCACGACGACGCACCGTTTCCGCCGCGTCGGATCGCGGGGCGTGCTGGCCGCCCGAGCGCACTCGGCATGGCCACCCGAGCGCGGGCCCCGAGCGCGAGCCCCTCCGGCCGCGGGTCCGCGAGCCTGCGGGGGTGCCCGAGACGAGCAGCACTCCGAGGAGGAAGGCGGCAGCACGAAGAGAACGTTGTCCCCCAGGCAGCGCTTGCACGGCAGGGGTCCCAGCGGCAATGGACAGAGTCGGCGAGAGTGTCCCGCCGATGTCGGTGGCCGGCTGGGTTCCCGGGTTCCCGGTTCCGGGTTCCCGGGTTCCTGGTCGTTGGTCCTGGGCGATTGCGGTAGGTTCCGGATTCCCGGGTTCCCGGGTTCCTGGTCGATCTCCTCTTGTCGGTCTCATTACGGTGTGGGCATCCCTTAGATACGGAATGCAGGGTCTGGAAGCCAGTGGAACTCCAATCGTGGATCGGCCATGGATACCACCAACGCCCTCATTGGATAAGGAATCCTCCAGGGTCTGGCGCCTCCTGGGACTATTCCTTGACAAACGCCTCCACCATATCGATCCCATGTCAAACCATCCACTGGTTGGGGTTTTTCTCTGGTGTAATTTTCACCTGACCTAGCGACGATGGCCTACGAACACCACGAATCGTGCATCCAAGAAGCGCCTGGCCTGTCTTGAAGCAGAGGCCCTGACACAAAGAGAAGAGGAGGAGGAAGAAGAGGAGGAGGAGGAGGAGGAGGAGGAGGAAAGGCACAAGCAATGGGCGCGCGCAGCACGTGCGTGCGCCCGCGCTGCGAGGAGCGCGAGAGGGTACCCCTCCGAAGCTGTGGCTGCTCCTCGCCCGGCACCGGGGCTGCCCACCCGCACATACCCCGGCGCCGCAAGCAGCAGAGAAGGAGCTTCCGCAGTGGCCAGCGTCCGCAGTGGAGGAGGAAGAGGAGGAGGAGGAGGAGGAGGAGGAGGAGGAGGAGGAGGAGGAGGAGGAGGAGAGGTGCTTCAGTGAAGGTGCTCCAGTGAAGGAGCCAGCGTCCGCTGTGGAAGCCCGCGGCCCTGGGGGTTGACCGCCTGGACCCCGTTGGTGTGACGCGGACGACATCTCTCTCCAGGGTGCCGCGAGATCGAGGGAAAAGAGAGACTCTGCCTGGATCCTGGCCTGTCCTCCCAGGGGGGTAGCCTGTTCTCCCCGACCTGTCTCTCCACCCCGCCCCCCCACCCCCTTCTGCCTTCATCCCCCCCAATTACCCCCATGGCCTTCCATATCCAATCCGCGTCTCCCCTCCCAGACATCCGACGTCGCGATTTGTCACATATGGCCCCCCACATGTCAAGACCCTGCACAAGGACCGGCTCTTCATCTGAGCAAAGGTTTTACGGTCCCCCCAGAGACCGAACTGCGTCAAAAACCTTCCGTCGTGATTTCTTCACGACGCGAGCATGGCCGGGCACCTCTCCCCCAACCTTTCCCGCCCCTTGCATTTCTCCCCTGTTCAGTCTCATCCCCTTCCGCCCCTTACCCCCTCCCTTTGGCCCTCGGCTCTCTCCCTCCATCCCTTTACTTGCCGTCTCCTTCCCCCTCCCCTCCAGCCCGGCCGCCTCCCCATACCCTCCATCCTGCTTCCCTTCCCTCCGCTGCCCATCCTTCTTCCTCATTCGTACATCCTCCTTCTCTGCCACACAACCAGCAGATAGGGGCCAGATCTGGGACGTCTCATCCGACCTGACAGAAAAATACACCATGTCTTTCGTCCCGATATGGACATTACGTCGCCCATGTTGCAAAATGCGCGGCAAGAACGGGGCGCGGCGCACATCCCGCGCAAAAGGCCGAAATGTCGCTCTCTCGCCTCGGCG
This sequence comes from Prorocentrum cordatum, assembly GCA_963575745.1. Classification (NCBI taxonomy): domain Eukaryota; class Dinophyceae; order Prorocentrales; family Prorocentraceae; genus Prorocentrum; species Prorocentrum cordatum. The sequence continues at coordinate 23,447 of CAUYUJ010022009.1, forward strand.
CCGCGCTCCTCTTGTCTGGAGACTTGGATCCCCGCCGCTCGGGCACGGCGCACGTCTTCCGCCCGCAGCGCCGTCGACGCGCGAGCGCACGGACACGTCGCTCTCCCGCCGCGGCGCCGCACAGACTTCGCCCGAGTGGCGCTCCCGCCTCGACGCGGCGCACCACCTCTTCGCTCGTGAGGTGTGCTGTTGGAAAGGCCCGCGCCAGGAGGGAGGGCGACCTGCCGCCCTCTGGCCCGAGCTCCGTGCGCACTCCGCTCGGGAAGCGGCGTTCCGGTGCGTGCGCGCGGCGCATGGCCCGCGGGCCGAACCGCACGAAAGCGACAGCGGCAGCGGGGAGAGGAGGAGGAGGAGGAGGAGGAGGAGGAGGAGGAGGCGGAGAAGGAGGAGGATCAGGAGGAGGAGGAGGAGGAGGAGGAGGCGGAGGATCAGGAGGAGGCGGAGGAGGAGGAGGAGGAGGAGGAGGATCAGGAGGAGGATCAGGGGGAGAAGGAGGAGGAGGAGGAGGAGGAGGAGGAGGGCCGCGCGAGAGAGGGCGAACTGCCGACCTCGCCCCCAGCGCCGCGCAGCTTGCGTGTGAAAAAAATGGCAGTGCTGCGTCAGCGCGGCGCATGCTTCGTCTTCGCCGCGGTCAGCGGAAGTGTTGCCGCTCCCGCCCTCTGCGCAGCCCGCGTGGCTTCCGCTTCGCCAGGTCGTCGGAAGAGGGGCCGTGCGCGAGCGCCTTCCGTTTGCGAGGTGGGAGCGCGTTGCAATCCCAATATCATAATTGTGTGCCACAACTGATTATTATGCTGTGGGGAGGGAGGGTGGGAGCAGGCGGGGCACACTCTGGCTCGCTCGGCCTGGCCAACTCGACCCGCCTCCCCTACTCGCCCTCCCCCTCAATAATCGTCCCCTGGCCCCTCCTGGGATGCGTTCGGTCCAGAAAACGTCAAGGCGAACCCAAGCCGTGGCCACGAGTGCGCCCAAGGAGGCCCAAGACCGACCAAAAATCTCGATCCTCGGTTGCAGCCTCCTCTCCTTCCGCCCCTTCCCTGCACCCCTTTCCGTGCCCATCCCCCTGGAACTGGAAAACACACACACACACACACACACACACACCCGCGCGACTCCCCGACCAGCCAGGCCGAGGAGATGCGTCCAGAAAATGCCTCCTCCGCCTCCTCATCCTCGCCGTCGCCGCGCTTGCCTGAGAAGTTCGAGCAGCTGTGTGGCAGAGTGCCCGCAGCCTCGCTGCGTGAGTGTGCCCCGCACCGCGCCCCTCCCTCCGCGGCCGCCGCCCTCCTCTCCCCCCTCCTTCATGCGGGCTGCTTCGCGAGCCCGCATCCCGAGCTCGCCCCAACGCGCGTGCGGACCACCTCTGCCGCGCTGCGGCGGAAAAGTGCGGGAGAGGGCGGCGCCTCCTGGAAGCGGGGCTCTCGCCTCCGACGCCCGCTGGCGCCGCCACCGGGCGGCGACCGCCGTGACGCGCAGCTGCTCGGAGGGAGGACGGCTGCACTGCTCGAGGCGGGGCCCTCCCGCGGCGAGAGACGCCCCCGCAGCCTCGACGGCAGAGGCGCGGCTCGAACGGAGCAACAGCCACACGGGGTGGAGGGGCGGAGCCTTCTCAGAGCGGAGCTGCTGGCCATGGCCTTGACCGCACTTGAAAAACTCGCGGCCATAACGGGCGTTAGGGGGCATAACGTAGCGCCCCCCCCCCGCCAGCCTGTGGTGCCGCAGTGCGTCCGGCACCGGCGGGGGGGAAGGGGGGGGAGGGACGGCAGGGGGCCTAACGTAGCGCCCCCCCCGCCCCCCCCCCAGACTGTGGTGCCAGACGCACTGCGGCAGTGCCGGGGACGCACTGAGGGGGGGAGCGTTGCCTTATGGGGAGGAAAGTAAGGTCGGGTGGGGGAAAGGTAAGGGGCATAACGCGCGTCAAGGCCCAGAGGATACAAACGACAACACCAAAAAAACTCCTAGGAGAGAGATCAGGTCAAGGAAGGCCCAGACCCAGGAAGACCCAGGAACCGGCGCAGGAACGGATTCGTGAGAGGGAGGAGGAGGAGGAGGAGGAGGAGCAGCAGGAGGAGAAGGAGGAAAAGGAGGAGGAGGAGGAGGAGGAGGGCCGCGCGAGAAAGTAGGAGGAGGAGGAGGAGGAGGAGGAGGAGGAGGAGCAAGAGGGAGGAGGAGGGAAGGAGGAAAAGGAGAAAAGGAGGAGGAGGAGGAGGAGGAGGAGGGCCGCGCGAGAGAGTAGGAGGAGGAGGAGGAGGAGGAGTGCACAGGAACGGATTCGTGAGAGGGAGGAGGAGGAGAGAGGAGGAGGAGGAGGAGGAGGAGGAGGAGGAGGAGGAGGAGGAGGAGGAGGAGGAGGAGAGCAGGAGGAGAGAGGAGGAGGAGGAGGAGGAGGAGGAGGAGGAGGATCAGGAGGAGGAGGACTGGGAGAGGGAGCAGATCGAGGAGCATGGAGGGCCAGGAGGGAGGGCGGCCCTCGCGCCGGCATGGCAGGCGCGTATATGGGGCCCTCCCGCACGGAGCAACGAGGGCGAGCGCCTGCACGGACCTGTGTGGGGAGGGGACCTCTGGAAGAACTGCGTGTTTCTGTGTTCCCCTCACCCGCATGGATCCACAGCAGCCTTGGTGGCTGCAGCCGCCATGTCTTGACACTGGTCGCCTATATCTATATATATATATATATAGATATATATATATATATCACAAAAACCGTACAACTCAAGAACCGCTCACCGGAACGAATAGAGCTGTCACAATACTTGTAAACGTATTTGTCCGACTTGCTGGTTGCATGTGGCTTAAGGCCCTGCATGTTGGGGCAGTTGAATTGGAAAGTCAATTCGCACAACAGGTTCGCATCATCAGGCACGCGGTCAGGACGACTCACAGCCACATGGGCTCGGACCGGCGGGGGCACAAGGGGATCTGGCTTCAAAGACATGCAGCTGTCTGAGCCGGGTCCGGCTTCAAAAACACGAAGCCCTCTCGGAACAAGGGAGAGCGCCTGCGCGGACCTGCGCGGGGAGGGGGCCTCTGGGAGGGGACCTGGGCCTCGGACTGTGCTGTTCCGGACGGTCCCCGGGGATTGCCCGCGAGGCCGGGCGACTCCCCGGCGCGGAGGACGATGCGCGCCCCTGGGCCTTCGGGCGCCGCGCCTGGGGCAGCCAGGGACGCCGCTGCCCCAGGGGTAGGGGGCCACATACGAACCCTACCCCTGCCCCCCAAGATTTCTGAGGGTGAGGGTGGGGTTCACTTCGTTCGGGAGCTCCCGAGCGAAGTGAACCCCACCCTCCCCCTCCAAAATCGTGGGGGGCAGGGGTAGGGTTCGCATGTGGCCCCCTACAGGGGGGTACCCTCGGCGGGGGAGCGCGGCGCCCCCGTGCCCCCGGGGGAGGGCGAGCGGCAGAGCCGTGGGGGCATCCTGGGCTGCCCCCGGCCCTCCCCCATTCCTTCCCCTCCCGCTCCCTCCCTCCCCTCCCCTCCCCCCCCCTCCCGCTCCCTCCTCCCTCCCCTCCCCCCCTCCCGCCCCCTCCCCCCTCCCTCCCCCGCTCCTCCCTCCCTCCCCCTCCCCTCCCTCTCCCCTCCCCTCCCCCTCCCCTCCCCTCCCCCTCCCCCGCCCCTCCCCTCCCCTCCTCTTCGTTCCAGCGGGGGCGGCTTGTCGCCGACGGACATTCGGTCCAGTCGAAATGGTTTGCAACCAACGTTTTGCAGCGCATCCCCTGAGCCGGCCCTCTTGTGCTTGTTCTCGTCGTTCCCCGTCCTCAGAGGCGCTCCTCGCCGAAAGACACCAACATTCATTCTCAGGTTCGGGCTCCTCCGACTTTCAATCCTGCTCATGCTCGACTCCGTCGTTGTGTTCATCCTGGTCCTTCCCAGGCATCCGACGTCGTCAACCAATCACAACCAAAGCTCCCAGCCCGCTCTCGACGCAGGATTTCCCAAGCCCGACCAACCCATGAGGGCCTCGAAGCCCGAGTCGAAGCAAAAGCGCCCGTCGCCGCTTCTGTTCCGCAGTACCCAGACCAGAGGGTCCCCAACATCCAGCGGGCTGCAGGCCATGATT
>CAUYUJ010022009.1:35000-36468 GCA_963575745.1 Prorocentrum cordatum
ACGGACGCCACCTCGGAGGCGCTGACCTTCTACCTTGGCGACGTTGATTTTCCTGATGCTGGTGGCGAAGGTGTAGCCCCCGACATATCAGCCCTGAGCGGCGGTGTCTCGCAGGAAGGCTCTGGCAAGTCAGCTGATAGTGGCGGTGCCCTGGAGTCGCACATCGGTGTTGAGGCCTGTGACATGCCAGCCCTTAGTGGCGATATCTTTTCCTTTGGCCCTGGCACGTCAGCCCGCAGTGGCGGTGTCTCTGACACGTCAGCCCACAGTGGCGGTGTTCATATCGAGTGTGATGTGGGTTCCTCGTCTTCCTCTTTGTCCTCGGCGGCTGCTGGCGCTACGGACGTTGCCCCGAAGTCAAAGAAGAAGAAGAAGAATCGGCGCAAGAAGAAACATATGAAGGAGACTTCGCATGTGATCGAGCCCGTCTTTGAGGAGCAGCCGGGTGTTGCAGGCGCTCCTGTTTGCACGTTTGCCTCTGTTCTAGGGGCTGATAATGAAGGCCTTGCCACGGGTTTGCAGTCTGGTGCCTCACAAGACACGAAAGAGTTGGACGATGTGGATGTTGAATTGCTTTGCCGTTTCGCTGATGGCGATGCCGTGCTCTCGGAACTGCAAGAGCAGCCGTCGCTGAGGGCCCCAGCTTTGGAGCTGGCCTCTCGGCTGATGGCAGTTGGTGCGAATTCGAATGTTGCTTTCCTGCCTCTTGTGCAGGGCTTGGCGGATCAGCAGAAGTGATGTCTACTCTGGGTTTTATCTGTGTGATTGCTGGACTTCTATTTTTCCCAACCATCCTGTGGTGTTGGGTCCTCGTTTTGAAGAAACGGTCCCCGCGTTCTCCCCTCCTCCTCCTCTGCCCCCTCCCCCTCCTCCCTCCTCCCTCCTCCCACCATCATCATAGTTATCATCCTCCATTTCGGCACACCCCTCACACGCTTCGTGGCCCCATAGGGAGCCCCACCGAAGGCCCCAGTGCTGCCGCCCGCATGCGTCACCCAGACCCAATTCGGCACACCCCTCACACGTTTCGTGGCCCCATAGGGAGCCCCACCGAAGGCCTCAGTGCTGCCGCCAGCATGCGTCACCCACACCCAATTCGGCACACCCCTCACACGTTTCGTGGCCCCATAGGGAGCCCCACCGAAGGCCCCAGCGCTGCTGCCCACATGCGTCACCCACACCCAATTCGGCACACCCCTCACACGTTTCGTGGCCCCACAGGGAGCCCCACCGAAGGCCCCAGTGCTGCCGCCCGCATGCGTCACCCACACCCAATTCGGCACACCCCTCACACGCTTTCGTGGCCCCATAGGAGCTCCGCCGAAGGCCCCAGTGCTGCCGCCCGCATGCGTCACCCACACCCAATTCGGCACACCCCTCACACGTTTCGTGGCCCCATAGGGAGCTCCGCCGAAGGCCCCAGTGCTGCCGCCCGCATGCGTCCCGCACACCCAATTCGGCACACCCC
>CAUYUJ010022009.1:36568-46568 GCA_963575745.1 Prorocentrum cordatum
TACTACTACTACTACTACTACTACTACTACTACTACTACTACTACTACTACTACTACTACTACTACTACTACTACTACTACTACTACTACTACTACTACTACGACTACTGCTGCTACTACTACTACTGCTACTACTACTACTACTACTACTACTACTACTACTACCACTACTACTACTACTACGACGGCGACTACTGCTCGTTCCTCCACCTCCTCATCAGCACCATCATCACCGTCACCATCACTACCACTGTGATCATCACCACCTCCGTCACCATAGCCATTATCATCATCGCCATCATCACCATCACCATCATCATCATCATCATCATCATCATCATCACCATTACCATCACCATCATCATCATCATCATCCTCATCACCATCAGCATCATCATCATCCTCATCATCATCAGCATCATCAGCATCATCACTAGCAGCAGCATGATTGTCGTCATTACCATCAGCAGCAGCAATATCATCCTGATCCTCGTCGTCATCCTCATCCTCATCATCATCAGCATCAGCATCACCATCAGCATTATCATCATGAAGCAGCAGGATACTCATCATCATCAGCATCTTCATCATCAGCACCAGCTTCATCATCAGCAGTCTCATCTCTAGAATCAGCATCATCAACATCATCCTCATCCTTATTATCATCAGCTTCATCATCGGCATCATCATTGTCATCATCAACAGCAACATCATCAGCATCGGCATCGTCATCATCATCAGCGTGAGCATCAGCATCAGCATTAGCAGCAGCGTCCTCAGGATCATCATCATCATCATCGTCGTCATCATGATCATCATCAGCAGCATCATCATCATAATCGTCATCAGCAGCATCATCATAATCGATATCAGCATCATCACCATCAGCAACATCAGCATCAGCAGCATCAGCAGCATCAGCATCAGCATCCGCATCATCATCACCGTCGACGTCGTCATCATCATCATCGTCACCAGCATCAGCATAATCAGCATCAGCATCAGCATCATCATCAGCTTCATCATCACCATCTTCATCATCAGCAGCAGCATCATCCATCATAACCCATCATCATCAGCATCAGCAGCATCAACAGCATCATCATCTGCATCCGTAGCAGCCTCCTCTTCTTCCGAATCAGCAGCATCATCAGCAGCAGTATCATCACCAGCATCATCATCGTCATCATCAACATCAGCATCAGCATCATCAGCAGCATCATCAACATCAGCAGCATCATCACCATAATCAGACTCGCCATCATCCTCATAATCATCATGTTCTGCATAATCAGCAGCAGCAGCGTCATCATCATCAGCAGCAGCAGCATGATCATCATCAGCATCGGCCTCATCACCATCACCATTATCATTATCAGGTGCATCATCATCGCCGCCGTCGCCATCATCATCAGCATCAGTATCATCAGCATCATCATCAGCAGCGGCATCATCATGATGTTCATCCTTGTCATCCTCATCATCCTCCTCATCCCCATCGTCAACATCATCAGCAGCATCATCATCATTTTCTTCATCATCAGCATCATCACCATCATCAGTATCATCCTCATCACCATCATCATCACCATCATTATCGTCATCCTTCTCCTCCTGCTCATTCTGCTGCTGCTGCTCCTCCTCCTTCTCCTGCTCCTCCTCCTCACCCTCCTCTGCCTCCTCCTCCTGCTCGTCCTTCTCTCCGCCCGCCGCTCGTGGGCTGCCAGATGGCGGTCATTGCGTCATTGATGCAGGCACACACACACATTCAAAAATTAGCCTGGCGAAGAACCCAACCATATGCAGTTGTCAGTACCGCAGCTGCGGGCTTCATCTTCAAAAGAACTCCCCATAGGACCACGGAAAGTGTGAGGGGTGTGCCGAGATGGGTGCCACTGGGGCATTCGGTGGAGCTCCCTATGGGGGCATGAAACACGCGCGGGGCGTGCCGACATGGGTGGCGGAAACGCATGTGAGGGCCGCCACTGGGGCCTCCAGTGGAGCTCCCTATGGGTCCCCGAAACATGATGCTGCTGCGGGCGGGGGGCCGGGATGGGTGGCGGAGACGCATGTAAGCGCCGCTACTGGGGCCTTCGGTGGAGCTCCCTATGGAGCCACGAAGCGCGTGAGGGGTGTACTGGGATGCGTGGCGGGGACGCATGTGAGCGCCGCCACTGGGGCCTTCGGTCCAGCTCCCTACGGGGCCACGAAACGTGTGAGGGGTGTGCCGAATTTGGTGCGGGTGGTGACGCATGCGGGCGGTGCCACTGGGGCCTTCGGTGGAGCTCCCTATGGGGCCACGAAACCTATTGTTGTGAGGGGCGTGCCGGGATGGGTGGCGGGGACGCATGTGAGCGCGGCCGCTGGGGCCTTCGGTGGAGCTCCCTATGGGGCCACGAAGCGTGTGAGGGGTGTGCCGAATTGGGTGTGCGTGACGCATGCGGGCGGCAGCCCTGGGGCCTTCGGTGGAGCCTCCCTATAAACCAGAAACGTGCACCATGTGGCCCTAAACTGCGATTGGGTTGTGTGCGTTGACGCATGGCGGGGGCGGCAGCGCTGGGGCCTTTGGTGGAGCTCCCTATGGGGCACGAAGCGTGTGAGGGGTGTGTGCCGAATTGGGTGTGCGTGACGCATGCGCGGGCATACTGAGACTGGGGCCTTCGGTGGAGCTCCCTATGGGGGCCACGAAACGTGTGAGGGGTGTGCCAGAATGGGGGGTAGAACCGCATGCGGGCGCAGCCACTGGGGCCTTCGGTGGAGCTCCCTATGGGGCCACGAAACGTGTGAGGGGTGTGCCAGAATGGGGGGTGGAACCGCATGCGGGCGCAGCCACTGGGGCCTTCGGTGGAGCTCCCTATGGGGCCACGAAACGGGTGAGGGGTGTGCCGAAGTGGGTGTGCGTGGCGCATGCGGGCGGCAGCACTGGGGCCTTCGGTGGGGCTCCCAATGGGGCCACGAAACGTGTGAGGGGTGTGCCGAATTGGGTGTGCGGGACGCATGCGGGCGGCAGCACTGGGGCCTTCGGCGAGCCCCCTATGGGGCCACGAAGCGCGTGAGAGGTGTGCCGAATTGGGTGTGCGTGACGCATGCGGGCGGCAGCACAGGGGCCTTCGGTGGAGCTCCCTATGGGGCCACGAGACGTGTGAGGGAGTGTGCCGAATTGGGTGTGCGTGACGCATGCGGGCGGCAGCACTGGGACTTCGGCGGCCTTCGGCGAGCCCCCTATGGGGTCCACGAAACGTGTGAGGGGTGTTGCCGATTGGTGTGTGCGTGACGCATGCGGGCGGCCAGCCACTTGGGACTCCCGGCGTGAGTCCTATGGGCCACGGAAAAACGTGTGAGGGCGTGTAGCCCGAATTTGGGTGTGCGTGACGCATGCGGGCGGCAGCACTGGGGCCTTCGGTGGAGCTCCCTATGGGGCCACGAAACGTGTGAGGGGTGTGCCGAATTGGATGTGCGTGACGCATGCGGGCGGCAGCGCTGAGGCCTTCGGCGGAGCTCCTATGGGGCTACGAAGCGCTGTACTGGGTGGGTGAAACGCAGGGAAGAGGGGGAGGAGGGAGGAGGAGGGGGAGGAGGAGGAGAGGAGAGGAGAGGAGAGGAGAGGAGAGGAGAGGAGAGGAGAGGAGAGGAGAGGAGAGGAGAGGAGGACGCGGGGACCGTCTCTTCAAAACGAGGACCCAACACCACAGGATGGTTGGGAAATACAGAATATGCTGGCGAAAACACTGCTCGACGTCGGCGGCGCTGGGGGGGCGGGGCGGCGAAAAATGCCGAGGCCATCAGAGAGTTCCCCCGACACGCCGACCCAGGCATCCCAGAGATGGTACAGCTTGGCCGGCATATTCCACGAGCGCCCACGCCACCAAGACAGAACGATGGCCCGTAATCGACGCGCTCGCGTCCGATTCCAGATACAAATCCACCACACGGCTCAAAACCAGGCGAACATCTTAGAGGGTCTCATGTTTTGTTCCACCCGAGAGTCTCTGTAGCTGATGCTGAGGAGGAGGCTGCAGATCCGAGGATCCAGGCAGTTGGACAGATTTACGCCAGCGCTTGGGCCGCGGGAGTCACCGCGCCCCGCCGTCTGTGCAGCTGATGCTGAAAAGGAAGACAAGAATCAGGGTCGAGGATCGAGGATCGAGGATCTCGCTTGTGTTGGCAATATTGGTCCGTCTTGGGACCCTGGATGCCTCTGAGATTCTCCAGAGGCCTCTGGAAACGCGCAGGGGAGAAAGAGGAGGAGGACACTTACGACATAGAATGGTACTCATGCTATGGGCATATCATCGGCACGACCTAAGACTCGAATTTGGGGAACTCGAGTTGGCCTGACGGGGCCGTCAGGAAAATGACGTGACGTAAACCGAAATTGCGCGCGGGCTCTCGCTGCAAACATCTCAAGGAAACAATCAAAATCCACGCCAGGAACACCAGGATGCGGCGGCAAATCCGAGTTCCGGCACACTCGAGTCTTACGTTGCCACGAACAAAATACATGATCATATGTACATACGCCTACGTGTATATATATATACATATATATATATATATTATCATAAGTACATACATGTATGTGTTCTGGACTCTCGAAGGCAGCTCATAAGAAGGCCGAGCCTCAGGCTTGCCGCGATGAGGATCTCGTCTTCCTTTGTCTTGCTCGTGGCAAGCCTGTGGCGGCAAGCGCGGAGAATGAGACTCGCAGAAAATCACCGTGCTTTTTCATTCCTCGTCGTCGTCGGCACAGACGTCGATGCGGGCGGCAAGACCTGGCCGAGGGGATAAAGCCGCGCAGCGACTGTGCAGCTCTACGCCCGGATGCGCGAGAGGCCACCGTGCAGATCTGAACATCGAGGGGCCTTCTCGCAACGAGGGTTCTTCCGTCCTCCTCCTCCTCCGAGCAAGCAAGCTGGCAACGTTCTGACATGGAAGGAGGAGGAGGAGGAAGAGGAGAACGAGGAGTAGGAGAAGAAAGAGGAGGAAGAGGAGGATGAGGAGGAGGAGGAGGGGGAGGAGGAGGAGGATGAGGAGGAGGGGGAGGAGGAGGAGGACGAGGAGGAGGAGGAGGAAGAGGAGGGGGAGGAGGACGAGGAGGAGGAGGAGGAGGAGCGGTACGGCGTGAATTAAGTAACGCGTCGAAGCAGGCCACAACCACGGGAACACCGTATCAGATCGCGGCGAGAGTTCCTCATCCCCCCTCCTCCTCATGACCCTCCTCCTCAAGGCTCAAGGCTGGTGGCATTGGGGCTCGGTGGCGAAAGCTACAATCTCCCTGTCCTCCTCCTTCCTCCTCCTCCGAGCACGTCAACAACATTCAGACAGGCGGGTCGGCGGGCGAACCCTAACAGGCAGGTCGGGCGGGCGGGCCCAGACGGCCGGGTCGAGCGGGCATATCGCTGAAGCGTCAATCCAACATGAATCGCAGGAAAGCTTCGAGCAATAGCGCGGTCCCAACGTAAGTCGTGAGGATCTCCAAAACGAGAGCGTGATTCTTGAGTATTGGAGGTGGGGGCAAGGCGACACAATCAATTGTGATGAAATACAGGCCACGGGAGAAATAAGCGAACATCCATGCCGCATTCATCTGCCAATGCATCAATGTTGGCGGTGGGTTGAACGAGCTGCACTTCGACCGCAGTCTTCAACGCGCGTGCCAACTTTGAGTTTGGGAGAGCGGGGGAGTGTCCACTACCTGTTTCCCTCTACCGTAACACGCAAGAGCGCGACTCCTTCATAAATTATGAGGAAATACCGGGCGAGAGCGGGATTCCTTCATAACTTAAGAGAACGTAACGGGCCAGAGCGCGAATTTGAAACAAATTCTGAGGAGGTATCAGGCGGGAGTCGCTGCTGTTGTTGTTGTTGTTGTTGTTGTTGTTCTTATTGTTGTTGGTGGTGGTGGTGATGTTGTTGCTGTTGTTGCTATTATTGTTGTTGGTGGTGGTGTCACTGTCATTGTTGCTGCTGCTGCTGCTGGTGTTGTTGGTGTTGTAAACCGGGGGCCAGGAGCCCAGTTTGAGGACCAAGACTTTCCCAGATAAAATTAGGGTGCGAGCCCCGGGAGGAGCATTCTCATTGAAAAAGCGTAAGGGGATCAACAACAACAGATTTTTCAAATGACAAATCAACAACATGTTAAGACTGTCCGCTCTTACCTGCTCGCGTGCCATTCAACACGTGTATCCCGAAACCTCGACACCCGCCCTCTTCGTCTTCGATCGTTCCCCCTTGGTGGCACATCTGCCTCACCTGCCACGCTTCATTGGTGCTGCCCCTAAAACAGGATAAGTAAGGCAGGAGGGAGAAGACTGAAGAAGGAAGGGGGAAGGAGAGGGAAGGAAAGCAGGAAGGGGAAGGCAGGAAGGGGGAGGGAGAAGAACGAAGCACGAGAGAGACTTGCATGAAGAGGGCTAGGAGCAGGAGTACCAGCGGCAGAACAGGACGGGCGGGTCGGGCGGGCGGACCCCAGCGGGCAGGTCGGGCGGGCGGGCTCAGACGGCCGGGTCGAGCGGGCGGGGCGCTGAAGCGTCACGCCAACATGAGTCGCAAGGAAGTTCCGAGCGATGGCGCGATTCCCAAGTAAACCGCGTGGGACGTCCAAAGCGAGAGCGTAGCTCCCGAGTGTTAAGGGCACGGCAACGCAATACATTGCGAGGGAAGAAATACCACGCGATAGCGCGATTCCTGCATGAATTATAAGGACGTCCCGCGCGAGAGCACGAATTCGAAATAAACTGTGAGGCAGTATCAGGCGGGAGCCGTTGTTGTTGTAGTTAGGGGCCCACCAATGCAGTTTGAGGACCAAGACCTTCCCTCATGAACAGGGTGCGAGCCACGGGAAGAGCACCGCAATTGAAAAGAGGAGGTGCACCAGAGGGGGATCAACAATGCATATTCTTCACAACTGAAAAGTTTAATCATGAAATAATAATGGTAATAAGAAGAAGAATAATGATAGTAATAGTTACAACAACAACAACAAAAGCAACAACAACACCTACTACGACTGTTACTCCCACAACAACAACAACAACAACAACAACAACAACAACAACAACAATAATAACAAGAACAATAGAAATAAGAATAACAATACATAGTTACTGCTACTGTTACTGCTACTGCTACTGCTGCTACTACTACGACTACTAATACTACTACTACTACTACTACTACTACTACTACTACTACTACTACTACTACTACTACTACTACTACTACTACTACGACTACGACTACTACGACTTCTACTACTACTACTACTACTACTACTACTACTACTACTACTACTACTACTGCTGCTACTACTACTACTACTACTACTACTACTACTACTACTACTACTACTCCTATGACTACGACTACGACTACCACTACTAGTAGTACGACTATGACTACAATTACTACTACTACTACTACTACTACTACTACTACTACTACTACTACTACTACTACTACTACTACGACTGCATCCACCACCACAGCAACAGTAATTGTACCCGAATGCCCTATGATTCTATATGCAGCATGCACCCATCATGAGAGCTCCCCCTCATGGGGGATCGTTCCTTGCACTGGGGGTAATTACGATATACCCTCACCCAAATATCCCGCCCGAGGAGGTATTGTCAATACCTCCTCCGAGGCGCTTCAACATCTCCGGCCCGGATGGCACATCGCCTTCGCCATGCCCTGCCCACGCCTCGCTTCTAGGTACCACCACACCCGAGTGGCCCAAAACCTCTGGGAGAGGCCCCGCAACCTCTGGGAGAGCCCTCGGAGTCCCTTGGACAGCCTCTGGAGCCCCTTGGAGAGCCCTCAGGCCCTCTCATAGGAGAATAACAATTATCCCAGTGCGACCCTACCTGGGAGTTGGAGGATCTAGGAAAGCAACATCTATATGAGGCTAAGCTAAGCTAAGATGAAGCTAAGCTACGATGAAATAAGCTAAGCTAAGATGAGATAGGGAATAACAGCAAAGAGGGGGAGAGAGGGAGAGAGGGAGAGAGAGAGAGAGAACAAAGAAAAAGAGAAAAACTAAAAAAGGGAGAGAGAGAGAGAGAGAGAGAAAACAAAAAAAACAAAAAAACAAAAAAAAAAAAAAAAAAAAAAAAAAAAAAAAAAAAAAAAAAAAAAAAAAAAAAAAAAAAAAAAAAAAAAAAAAAAAAAAAAAAAAAAAAAAACGCCCCGCCAGGAGGTCCTGAAAAGCATGCACAAAAATCTGGTTTGGAAAACCCTTTCGCGGCACCACACGGAAAGACACAATACGGCACCACCCGACCCGACAGGGTGGCACAGCATGCACGGCGCATCTTCAGGCAACAAAATGACGATTTGCGTCAATCCGACACTCGGGAACTCGGGACGACACCACACGACGTGGCACCATACGAGATGGCACGGCATGGCAAGACAGCATCTTCGGGCAGTCGATTCGCGACTTGCGCTGCCCACGAACCCGAGCACGAAGCCACACGACATGGCGCACATACGAGACGGCACAGCATGGCAGGACAGCACCTTCGGGCAGGCAGCCCGCGATGTTTCACGTGCCCAGCAAGACACCCCACCACACGGCACCACACGCCACACAAGGCACCGCACGGCACGGCGGCCTCGGGCAGCTCACAAAAAATGAGCCTGCACCACACCGAACGGCCACAAAAACGCGATGGCACCACGCCGCACGGCACCGTCTGGCACCGCCCCCGGGGCAAACGGGAAAGCCGCGTGCGCCGCCTTCGACTCTGGCACGACGCGCCACGCGACAGGCGAACGGCACGACAGGGCACGCCACGACCGCCGTGCAGTCGAGCCACGCCTTGCGCTGCTCGAGGCGCCGACACGGCGCGCCGCCGCACGGCAAAGCACGACGCGGCATCGCACGGAGCCGCCGTCGGGCATCCAAAAGCCATGGCTTGCAACTCACAGCAGATTCCGACACGACCCCTCACGACACGATACGACACGCTACCATATGTCACCACACGGCACCAAACGACACGGCATCACGTTCAGGCAACCAGAGAACAAACTTGCGCCGTTCCAGGCCCTGCCACGGATCCACACAACCTGGCACACACGGAACGGCGCGGCACAGCATGGCACGGCATGACCTTTGTGATACACAAGCACCTAGTTGTGCCAACACACGGGTCGACAACACATGACACAGGACCACACGACACAACACGGCACCATATTCGGCCAACCAAACAAAACTTGTACAACCCAAAACTCTGGCATGACAACGCAACGCACGGCACCACACCGCACGGCAGCACCATTTGCGCCGGTCAGAACTGCTGCACGACGTAGCAAGGCACGACGCTACACAGCAAGGCCCCAACTTCGGATCAACGAAACACTGCTTGCCTATCCACGGTGTGATGACGCCACCGCACGGCAATGCACACGGCACGGACCGCCACGGCACGGCACGAGCTGCGCCACCCAGGGTCCTGGCACGACACCACACGGACACAGCGCCCTACGGCAGAATACGGCACTGCACGGCACCACCCTCGGGCAACCCAATCACGATCATCCAGGCTTTGGAGTCCCGAAACGGTGCGGTGACAGACCGTGCGGCGACCTCGGAACCCCAAGAGACCTCACCGCCCGATCTGTCAACGCACGGTCTTGGGACCCTGGAGGCCCCTGTCGCCCGAGACGTCCTCGGAGGACGACCCGAATCCCAGAACCGTGCGGTGACCCCGAATCCCCACCGACTCACCACACGGTGTGGTCACCACACCGTTTGGGGCCCCCGACAGGTACAGGGCCCCGCCTGGCACTCCGGAGAACCTTCCTTTACGGCAGCCGCCACAGCGGGGAGCGAGGAGGGCAGCGCGGCCACAGCAGCGGCAGCCGCGGCGGCCGGGCCCGCCTCTGGCAGATGCTGGGCTCGCCTGGGATGAACCTGCGCGCGCCGACTGGACGAAGCACATCCACGGGAATCGCCTCCTCCTCCTCCTCCTCCTCCTCCTCCTCCTCC
>CAUYUJ010022009.1:54068-61568 GCA_963575745.1 Prorocentrum cordatum
CTCGCTGTTTTTTGTTAGAGATGACGAGCCATTGGTGAGCACCGAGCCACGTGCGAGGCGGGGATTCATCCATATCCACCGCCCGAAAATCGACGTCCTGGTTCCCCAGCAGGCGGTGGACATGGATATATGTTGGCCCCCAGAGGCCCATACTTACATACGTATATATATATATACACACACATTCACACAGTCATAGAGACAGACATACATACAGACAGACAGACATACATACATACACACATACACACACACATACACACATACAGACATACAGACATACAGACATACCGACCTACCGACCTACCTACAGACCAGCACACCTGCATACCTACCTACCTACCTGCCTGCCTGCCTCCCTACCTGCATATCTTCATACATCCATACATACATGTATACGTATATGCATGCGCACATGAAAACATACATCCATACCTACATGCATGCATACACACGTACATACACGCATATGAGCACGTACACGCATATACACAAACGCACATACATACACACATATATGCATACATACATACATACATACATACATACATACATACATACATACATGCATGCATGCATGCATACATACATACATACATACATACATACATGCATAGATACATACATACATACCTACATACATACATGCATACATACATACATACATATATACGTACATACATACATACATACATACATACATACATACATACATGCATACATACATGCATACATGCATGCATACATGCATACATGCACATATGCATACTTACTGACATGCATATACATATACACACATACATTCAGACATGCATGCATGCATGCATGCATACATAAATAAATGCCTGTACACACACACACACACACACATATACATATGTATATATATATATATGCATGCAGACATACATTAACGTAGACATGCATACAGACGTAAATGCAGAAATGGAAGTATGCATGCATACATACATACGTACATACAAGCATAGAGACATGCACATATATATATACAGATGCATTCAGACAGACATACAAACATAGATACATACACGTAGGCATACACATACACACACACGTACATACATACATGCATACGTGCATACATACATAAATGCACACCTGCATGCATGTATGCACTCTTCCATGCATGCACATATGTATGGTTATGTATATACACACATGTACATAAATGTATACGTATACACATACTTACGTACTTCCATGTATACATATATGCATACAAACACGCATACATGCACACATGCAGTACATGCATACGTACATATAAACATATGTACATATATATATATATAAATACACATATATATATATAGATGGGAGAGAGCGTGATCCACCGCCGTTTTGCTGTTAACCACCCTTTCCCTCAGGAACCAAGGGCCCCCCCCCGAAAATCCCCCCACACTTTTTCTAACCCGTCCCCCCCCCCGCTTTCCCCCGACAAACCCCCCCCTCCCCAACCCCTCCCTCTCCCCCCCCTTCCCAGAAAACTAAAGGGGGTCACTACCGGTTCGAACCCCCACCTCCTCCTGGGAAAACCGTGGGGGGTCACAACCGTTTCGACCCCCCCCCCGCTGCTCGCCGCGGGCAAACGACTCCCTGATCCCCACCACCGCCCCGACCACCGCCTCACCACTGTCCCCACCACCAACGTCCCCACCACAGTCCAACTGCCCCCACTATCCCCACCACTGTCCCACTGTCCCCACTGTCCCCACCACTGTCCCCACTGTTCCCACTGTCCCCACAACTCTCTCCACTGTTCCCACTGTCCCCACCAGTGCCCCCACCACTGTCCCACTGTCCCCCCTCTCCCCACCACTGTCCCCACCACGGTCCCACTCTCCCCTCTGTCCCCACCAGTGTCCCACTGTCCCCACCACTGTCCCACTGCTCCCACTCCCCAGTGTCCCCACCGCTGTCCCAATATGCTGTCCCACTGTCCCCACTGTCCCACTGCCCCCACTGTCCCCACAACTGTCCCTAGTGCGCCACTTTCGAAATTGTCTCACTGTCCCACTGTCCCAGTTGTCCTCACTGTCCCACTGTCCGCACTGTCCCACTTTCCCACTGTCCCCACTGTCCCCACTGCCCCACTGTCCCCACCGTCCACCACCATCCCGACCACCGTCCCCACCACCGTCCCCACCACAGTAGCTCATCCGGAGTGGGGGAGGAGGGGGAGTCGTTTCCCCATTGTCCCACTGTCCCACTGTCCCCACTGTCCCCACTGTCCGCTCCGTCCCCACCACCATCCACACCACCGTCCCCACCACTGTCCCTACCAATCCCCCATCTGGAGTGCGGGAGGAGGGGGAGTCGTTTGCCGGCGGGCGGCGAGTAGGGGGGGGGGTGGAGGGGGGGGGGGGGTTCGAACCATTAGTGACCCCCACCTTTTCATGATGGACCAGGGGGGGCGGGCGGGTTTTCCCAGTGAACCCCCCCCCTCCGTTCTCAAGAAGGGGGTGGGGGGGGACACGGTTTGAAACCCCCAGTGACCCCCCCCCCCCGGCTTTCTGTCAGCAGCGACAGAACGCTCTTGCACACACACACACACACACCACACACACACGCACACACACACACACATACACACACACACACACGCATACACACGTACACACACATACATACATACATACATACATACATACATACATACATACATACATACATACATACATAGATAGATAGATAGATATATACATACATACATACATACATACATACATACATACATACATACGTACATACATACATACCTACATGCATACCTACCGACCTGCCTATATACCTACCTACCTACCTTCCTACCTAAATACATACATGCACACATACATACATACATACATACATACATACATACATACATACATACATACATGCATACCTACATGAATATATGCATGCATGCATGCATGCATGCATGCATGCATGCATGCATGCATACATACATACATACATACATGCGTACATACATGTAAACATGCATACATACTTGCATACATACATACACACATGCATGCGTACATGAATGCATTCATGCATGCATGCATTCGTCCATGCATACATACATACATATAGACATAAGTGCATGTGTATACGTACATGGATGCAAGCATGCATGAACACATACATACATATGCCTATATAGTTGCGCATGCACACACATACATACATGCCTGCATACATGCATACATACGTGCATATATCGCATACAGACACCTAAATAAACCCACATGCATACATACATGCATATATATATATATATGCACACACACATACGTACATGTATGAATGCATACATATGTATAAATGTGCATATATACACACATACATGCATGCATGCATAGTTGCATATATACATGCGTATAAACATGCACACATATGTACATACATACATACATATATGCATACATGTATACGTACATATATGCATACATGCATGCATACATACATATATGTAATACATACATACACACACCTGCATATACATGTATGCATGGTTGCATACATGTATACACATACGTACATACACACATGCATGCGTGCATGCCTACATACATGCATGCATGCATACAGGCATGCATGCCTACGTATATATATGTATATATATATGTGAATACAGACATGCAAACAACCATACATACGTACATGTATACACACATGCATACATACACACTTGCATGTATACATATATACATATATATACGTGTATACATATATGTGTGCACCGCCTATGGAAATCCGCGAAGATCGATCCCCCAGGCAATGGTGATGAACAAATTGCCGCCTCGGACCACGACTCGGTGAAAGGCTGGGGCGCCAGCCAGGGCGCACCGCCTGCAGCCCTTAGCGGGAGCTGCGCCTGCCGAGCTGAAGCGCGCCGAACGCAAAGACGGAGTTGGACCACAGGTGAAGCCCAGATTGCACGAGGAGGAGAAGGAGGAGGAGGAGAAGGAGGACGGGGTGGAGGGGGAGATGGGGGAGGAGGAGGAGGAGGAGGAGGAGGAGGGAGGAGGAGGAGGAGGAGGGGTGAGGAGGGTGAGGAGGAGGAGAAGGGGGGGGGGGGGAGGGAGGGTGAAGAGGACGAGGAGGGGGAGAGGAGGAGGAGGAGGGGGAGGAGGAGGAGGAGGAGGAGAAGGAGGAGGAGGAGGGGGAGGAGGAGGGGGAGGAGGAGAAGAAGGAAGAGGAGGGGAGTCGGGGGAGAAGGAGACGGAGAAGGAGGAGGAGAAGGAGGAGGAGGAGGGGGCCTGCTTTGGTCTCTCGCCAGGGCTTCTCTGCGAGCATAACCCCCGAAGGGCGTTCTTGGAGCTTCCGAGGACCCCCCCCCACACACCCCGCCCTCAGGATGGGCCCTGGGCTCCATGGAGGTCCACCATTGGCTCGGGGGGGGGGCCACGCCCTCGCCATACTTTCACCCTCACCGTGTAGTGCCGTATCGTTCCCAGCGTAGCTAGCACGAGACAGGTTCTGCCCATGGCGCAACTACATATGTCCATGCTCCAAGTTCATGAGCTCATCTCGCGAAGCTCTCGCAGCTACGAGGAAACCACAGGCTTGCAACATCGTCCCCTTACCTCGAGTGGTCCCCGTACCCCAGCAAGAGCACATCACAAACATTGAAGGGGCCCAGGGACACACAAATAAATAGACACTGATCCCAGGATTCCCCCTGTGTTCCCATATTGTCTGGGTGTTCGTATTCCCCCTCACTTCCCATAGTTTCCCATGTCTCCCTGGGAGTCGACAACTAATTGCGTCTGCGTTTTCCCACTTCTAAACAATGCTTTTCAGCCACCGCTTCCCCGCACCTGGCGAATATGCCGTCACCTCAAAGCGAATTGCATGTCACCTCAGAGCTGCCTGTTCACTCACAGCTGCTGTCATACTGCCTCGCACAAACTGCATATGGCCCACGCCGACACTGAAAAACAACGGCGACAATATGGCAAGAAAGATTCCCGCACTACTGGCAACCGTCGCGCTACATCCACGGATTCAGCACATGGCCTTTTCATGAACACTACACATGACCATATGCTTAACATGCCTTCAAGGGGAAGGAAGAGAGTAAATGAGAAGAGGCAAGACAGAGGAGAGCGATACTGCGGACAAGAAGGGGGCGTCCAAAGCCGTGCGCCAGTTCTGGCGGGGCAGTAACCAGGAGCGGATTTGAAACTCAACTTAGTTGCTGCTGCGCTGCCACGCTGCCACGGTGGAGGGGCTTGACGCATGCAGCTGGATCTTACATACGTAAGCGAGTTCTCTCCTGAAAACGCCGACCCTGTGAGCTCGGCCGAAGGTGCTGCTGGCGCCCGACATACTACAACACCGATCCTGCAAGATGTTGACGAAAATCGGGACGCGCGAGGAACGAAGGGGAGGGGGAGTGGACGGGAAGGAGGAGGAGGAGGAGGACGACGACGACGACGACGAGGACTACGACGACGAAGAGGACGATTACGACGAGGATTATGGTTAACTCAGGCTACATCAGCGACGCTGAAACATCAAAATGCAAACATTTAGGATCATAAGTAAAACAAGCCGCAATCCATCAGTGAACTGGTTGCACAAGCTTACAGCCATGCTCAAAAACGTAGAAGAAATCATCAACCCACTTGAACATCCTTCTCTTAAAAATTTGCTGCTCCGTTGCCCAAGTTCACACTTCTGCGCATCAGGCCCAGAGGAGAGGTCTCCAGCCAGCCACAACCCGATTGTAGAGAAAAAGCAAACACCAACAACAACAACAACAACAACAACAACAACAACAACGACAACAACAACAATAACAATAACAATGACAATAACAATAACAATAACAACAAAACCCGCGCAGCTGGTGAACACTTTCAACACGAGTGTGCGCAGCGCTCGGGTGAGAGCTCAGCCCAGCCGACAAGCTGGACCTCCTCCCCCCGATCTCCGGGAGGGTCCCGCCCCAGACACGGGCGAGCCACGCGGCACACGCATCACCTCGAGGGACCAGTGCTCCGCGTGCGCTGAGCGAGACGCCTGTCGATGAGCCTGAGAACGTGTGTTAGCGCCAGCGTGTGTTTCCCCTCTGAGGCCCTTCACTGCGACGAAGGCGATGTGATGATCGACTGGCGGGTTGAACGGGGTAGACACACATTGGGCTAATACACGTCCTCAGGATCATCGAGTCTGCCACGCGGGGCTCATCGGGAAGCGGCTTCCCGAAGGGCAGGGAACACCGGTGTCTGGCGCCACGCTTGGGGGATCCGCCGCCGCTCTGACCTCCCCGGTGTCCTCACTCCCCCCCTCTCCCTGTTCCTCTCTTCGTCCTCCCGTGCTGCCGGAGCAAGTAGTGTTCCTCTATTGCAACAAAGAGTTCGGTGGCAACTCATGGGAGCCTCCCATGCCATCTTGTCGGCTCTTGCGAATCGACGCTAGTCGACGCTAAATCGACGCTAATCGACGCTAAATCGACGCTAAATCGACGCTAGTCGACGCTGAATCGGCGCTAGCTCACCGACTCCCAGACGCTAAACGACGCTAATCGACGCTGAAGACAGAATTACGAGGGTACACAAGGCTGCCATGATTTGCTGGGGAGCGTGACCACAGCGCTTCACCCGACTAGGCCTCGACCGCCGAGCGACTCAAGAGGTCACCCGACGACCCGGGAGCGCCACACGAGCCGACCTGAGATAGGCAAGCTCATGCACTGGACAGAGGCCCTGCTGCCCCTAGATGGGCGAGAAACGGCATCAACAATAACTTCTGAGCTCCGCGCGGAGATCTCGGATCGGCGCTGGGAAGCCCTCCCTGGCGCGCGGAGCGCGCCTAGCGCGCCTAGGGCGGCGCCAAAGGCGCCAGCAGGGTGGCCCCACGCCGATCCAAGAGCTCCGCGCGGAGCTCCGAGAAGTAATGTTTATGCCGTTGATTGTTCTTCGAGCCCCAGCGGGCGTAAGTGCGTAAGTCTCCAGCGAGCGGGCTCGCAAGCGTCACGTCCGAGGGGGGCTCCGCCCGACAGTCGCCGGCAAGACTTCGCCGCATGTTCAGTTGCGCTGTCGCACTCGGCTCCACGGGCAATCCTGTCTGCCCAATCCGTGTGGGCTGATTCTCGGTCTTGTTGCTGGATGTCGTCTGCCCACGGCATTGACAGGCATCTCACTGGTTGTGAAGGCTGCGATGGAGAAAGACGACGAGGACGTTCGAGGAAGAAGAGGACGACGACGAAGACGCCGAAGGTGAGGAGGAGGAGGAAAGAGATAACAAATGATGAGGAGGAGATCGATGGAAAGGAGAAAGATCAGGACGCTCATGTATATAAACATGTGAGAAGAAGGAAGAAGAGGAAGATCATGAAAAGGAGGAGGAAGAGGATGAGAAGGAGGAGGACAAGATGCGCTAAGCAAAGGGAGGAGGAGGAGGACGAGGAGGAGGAGGAGGAGGAGAAGGATAAGGAGGGGGCAGAAAGCAGACGCCTGCTGTAGCAGCGGATCGTCGAAG
>CAUYUJ010022009.1:66568-76568 GCA_963575745.1 Prorocentrum cordatum
TGAGGCGTGTCCTGACGGCCCCGCAGGGCCCAACGAAGTCCTCCAGAGGCCGGCAACGGCGACAAACCTCGGCGAGAAACCTCTGCCCTAACTTTTCTGACACGCTGGAGGTCCGGGCGACGACGCGAGCTACCCTCTGCCCTGGCACTGCGCCAGCAGGGGCGTGTCGCTGCCATCTTCTCACGAGATACTGAGATCGCAGCGGGGAGGCCACGTGGTTAGGGGTTACTAGCCGATGCCAAGGTGGGTTATACCTGGCCCAACCTGGCCTATGGGCGGGGTACAAGTGCCAAAGGTGGCTTCGAGGGTAAAAATATCCGGGCGGTGTGGATCTCATCCACTCAGCGAAGTCATGCATCCCACCCCTGGGCTAGTCAGGGTGCCCGCAGCCCACTTGCAAGCAGGGTTTGGGGCCATATATGTATGTGTATATATATACATACATACATATACATATATAACTCTTTCATAACTGTATCTATATATGTATATATATATACACACACACACACCGAGGCATCCGTTCAGAACCCCCCGCCCACTTAGCCACCTGCGCAGCGATCCCAGCAAGGCGCGGGGAGAGGGGGGGCGGGCGCGCAGGCGGGCGGCGCGGGGGGGAGGCGGGTGCGCCGCTGGTGCTCGTCTTCTCGGGGGGAGGAGGGCGGCCGCCTGCCCCGCACGGCCCAAGGAAGCTGCCAAGCCGCCCCCGGCAGAGGCACTCATGGCTAGCCCTGGGGCATGCCGAGGCTTCTGGTGCCCCCTTCTGCCAGATGGCCCTGACGTCCTCGCGCCGAGAAGAAGACATCACCGCAGGGAGGGGGAGGGGGGGGGGGGGGGGGGGGGCGCTGTCGGCCTCACGAGCGCCCTCGTCGAGCCCGGGGGCCGTCGGAGAGCAGCCCGGGGTGTCAGGCTTTGTCCCCGGGCCTCTGGGGGGCCACGCCGTGGAAGCAAGGAAAAGCAAGGACAACGCGCGCAGAAGGCAGGAGAGGCTACGACGAAGAGGCACGTCGGCTGCCTGGGGCAGCGCAGCGCAGGAGGCGGCAGCAGGGCCCTCGGGCACAGCCGCAGCGGCCACGCCATCGACGCCAGCAGCGTGGCGCACGCCGACGGCACCGACAGCATCGACAGACACCCACATCCGTCGGACTCCGCCACGGCACGCGCACCCGCAGCAACGGCACGAACCGGCCTGTGGCCTCGAAGGGCGGCGGGGGAGGCCCCGAGCGGGGGGGCTCTTCGGAACGCCGGGGCAGGCGACGGGCAGGGCAGCTTCGGCGGGCGCGGGGCGCCTGCCCCGCGCGCGCGCGCCAGGCGGAGAGTCTCGTGATCGGGCCCTCGGCAGGTGGGCGGCACGCGGGGAGGCACGGCGTCCCAGGGCCTGAGAAGAAAAGAAGGTCGTCTGCACGCACGAGTGGCCCTGCGTCAGAGTGGCCTTGGGTGCGCGGCTGTTGGGCGGGCCACGGGAGGAACACACCACGAGCGCGCAGGACGCCACCGTCGCGTCGCCTTCGGCGATCGCGGGACCCCAGTGGGCACGCATCAAAGGTCACTCTGGCGAGAGGTCACTTCTGCGCCTAGTCGAACTGGGGAGGCGCGTGCACTCGGGACGAGAGGCTGGCCCTGGGGAAGGCGTCCAGAGCCCTGGGGGGGGGGAGGGGGGCCGCGTCTCGAACAAGCCCCAGCGGCGGAGGGGAGGGCACTCGGCGCCCAGCTCCGACAGCGACGAATCCCCTCCGATCTTCTTCTCCTCGTTGTACTTGCTCTCGCCGTGGCGGGTCAGATAGACCGTGCGCTTGTAGGGGTGGGTTGCGCCGAGGAACTGCGCGACCTTGCAGCCGATGTAGTTCTTCGTCATGTTGCAGACAATGCTCTTGCGGTTAAAGTTCAGGAGCTTCATGTAGCTGAGGTCGTCCTCCGTACCGTCGTCCTGTATCGTACAGTAGCGGAGGCCGTAGTCGTCGATCTCTGCCTGGAGACTTCCTCTGGGTAGGCCCCGCTCCTCCTCCACGTGCTCGACGTACTCGCGGCGATGCTTCGTCGAGTCGTTGCAGTGCACCTCGAGCCGCGCCCACCCGACTCGGTGGATCTGGCTGCGCGGGGCGGCAGGAGGCTCGAGCCGCTTGGCCCGAGCCCCGCTTCTGCGGACAGGGAGCGCAGGGAGTCCACCGCCTGGAGCCCGGAGCGGGGCGGGCGCGGGGCGCCAGGCAGAGGGGTCCAGGCTCGGGCGCCGCTGGAAGTGCCCCCCCTAGCCCCAAGGCGCCCCCGAAGGACTCCCGGGGAGGCCGCCCCGCGGCCTGCAGAGCCCCCCCCCCCGCGAGGCCCAGAGGGCCCCCGGGGGCTCCAGCATGGAGCGCAAAAACTGGGGGCACCCTCTTTCCGTCACCTGCTTGGCATGGGGACGGAAAGCGCGTTTATTTTGTGAGGGCGCGATGTCGCTGGCTTGGTGTCTTGGAGCCCTGTTGGTGTTAAGGCTTCGGTACGACATACAAAAATCTAGCAACCAACCTTCCGAAATTACATTAATATTGCATTTCCAGTCCTTCCTGAGGGTCGTTTTGGGGCTCGTTTGGGCCGTCTTGGCGCCCTATTGGGCCGCCCCGGGACCCTCTTGGACCGTCTTGGCGGGCTTGGACCGTCTTGGGGCCCTCTGGGGACCCTCCTGGGTCCCCTTGGGGACCTCCTGTGGCCCTCTAGGGCTCCCTTGGGAACCTTCTGGGGCCCTGAGGGGCCTCTCTTGGGCTGTCTTGGGCCCCTCTGGCGGCTCTCTTGGGCCGTCTTGACGCCCACTTGGGCCGTCTTGGGGGCCGCTGGGGCCGTCTTGGGGACGCTGTGAAGACCAAACAAACGAATATGCCCAAGGGAATGGCACGATTTTTGCCTCCTGGGGGTCCCCTTTGGGGGCCTCTTGGGGCGTCTTGGGGGCCTCTTGGGCTGTCTTGAAGCCATATGGGGGCCCTCTTGGAGCACTCTTGGGCCGCCTTCAGGCCCACTTGGGCCTCTACGACGCCGTCTCGGAGGTATCGTGGGCGCTTTGAGGGCCGTCTGGGGGCCTCTTAGGCGCTCTTGGGGCTGACTTTGGCTGTCTTGGGCCGAAAATTGCCGAAACTTGGGGGTATTAGATCTGAGGCCCGGGCTGCCTACCCCCACCACACCCCTCCTTGTTATTTCTCTAGACTAACGGATCGCGACGCTACGCGCGCTTTCCGTCATCTGACACCTGGGCTGCCTACCCTTCCACCCACACACCCTTGTTATTTCTCCCTCGCGACGCTGCGCGCGCGTTCCGTCATCTGCCGCCCCCTGCTGGCTTGCCAGAGGGGTGCCTAGCGTGCTAGATGTCCTGAGGAGTTGGTTTTGGTTCTTTTCTGGAAGAACTCCCCCTGGGGCTTCGACCGATGCCGCCAGCCATCCGAAAGGCTCTTCCAGAGGTGGTTGCAAAGGTTTTCCTGCTCCAGATGGCTCCAAGATGGTCCAAGATGGCATCCAACACGGCCAAGATGGCTCAAGTTCGCCGAAGATGGTGCAAGATGGCCTCCAAAACGCCCCAAGAGAGTCCAAGATGCCTCCAGTTTCGCCTAAAAGGCCTTCAAGACGGCCCAAGATGGCTCCAAGATGGCCCAAGACGGCCCAAGAGGCCCCCAAGAGGCCTCCAAGACGGCCCAAGAGGCCCCCTAGAGGGCCTCCAGGAAGACCGAAGGAGACCAAAGTCTGCGATTTCCCTTAGGAGTTTGGATGTTAGCATTGGTTTCTTTTCGGCCTTCCGACGACCCGAGACGGCCCAAGAGCCCCCAAAGATCGCCCCAAGATCGCCCAAGAGGCCTCCAAGATGGTCCCAGAACGGCCCAAGAGGCCCCCAAGATGGCCCCAACAGGGCCCCAAGACGGCCCAAGAGCCTTCCAAGACGCCCAAGATGGCTTCCAAGACGGTCCTGGAGCACCCCAAGAGGTCCCCAAGTCGGCCCGCAGAGGCCTCCAACACAACTTCCGACGGCGTATCACAGGCCAGGAACGCCCTGAGACAGGCAAGGAGGCCCCCGAGAAGGGGCCCAAGGAGGCCCCCAAGATGCCCCCAGGAGGCTCCCAGGAAGCTCCCAGGAGGCCCCAAGAGTGCCTCCAAAGGAGGCCCCCGAGAAGGGGCCCAAGGAGGCCCCCAAGATGCCCCCAGGAGGCTCCCAGGAAGCTCCCAGGAGGCCCCAAGAGTGCCTCCAAAGGCTCCCAAGATGTCCCCTCCTCCTCCTCCTCCTCCTCCTCCTCCTCCTCCTCCTCCCCCTCCTCCTCCTCCGCGTCCTCGTCCTCCTCCTCCTCCTCCTCCTCCTCCTCCTCCTCCTCCTCCTCCTCCTCCTCCTCCTCCTCCTCCTCCTCCTCCTCTTCCTCCTCTTCCTCCCCCTTCTCCTCCTGATTGTCCCCGCCATCCTCCGCCAGGTGTTTCCCGAAGGGTTTCCACAACGGCTGGGGAAACACATGGTCCAGTAGCTTGGTAGAGCTCTTGCCACAAAGCTCGGCCACATGGGCGATTCCAAGAGGCAGGGGGCGGCGGCGATTCGCCGTTGGCGTCTTAGATATATTGCATCGCATCTTTTGCGCCGCATGCAATAACTCACTGTTTGGGGGTCGATGCTGGTGAACAGTGAGCTCGGAAAGGGATGACGGAGCAGGAGGAGGAGGAGGAGGAGAAGAAAGAGAAGAAGGCGGAGGAGGAGGGGGATGGCGAGGAGGGGCCGGCGGTAGCTCGGCCGCGAGGCACTCTGGCTGAAGAAGACGCCCGCCTGCACCTGGGACCCCCCCCTTCCCCTCCCGCCCCCCTCCCTCAACTCCCCCCTTTTCGTTCTTTGGCAAGCTGTTGGGCCTCGCGGACCCGTAGCCTCAGCCCCCCCCTCCTCCCGTCCTCCCTCCGTCCCTCCCTGCCTCCCTCCCCCTCCCTCTTCCCTCCTCCATGCCGCCTCCCTTCACCGTCCCTCCCCACGCCCTCCTCCCGCCCACGGCGTACACCAAACCTGGAAGCCGACCGAACCAGGACCAACTCGAGCGACCGCGGCTGAGCGGAACGCAGCGGCACGGCAAGGCAGCAACGACAGACCGAGTCGAAGCGACCGAACGCAACCAAGTGCGACGCAGCCAAAACGACCGAATCGTGGACACTCTTGGCCCTCCCACCCCATCCTCCTCCTCCTGCTCCTCCTCCTCCTCCTCTTCCTCCTCCTCCTCCTCCGCCTTCTCCTCCTCCTCCTTTTTCTCTTCCTCCTCCTCCTCCTCTTCCTCCTCTTCGTCCTCCTCCTCCTCGTCCTCCTCCTCCATCCCTCATTCATCCATGCCTTCCTCCCTCCTCCCTCCCATCGCCCTCGTCCCTCCATCCTCCCTCTACCATCCTCCTTCCGAGACGCATTCCCTACTGTCCTCCATCCTGCCTTCGTCCTACTTCCAGGTCTCTTGCATATTCCCACCCTCATCTATCATCCCACTCCCCAGAACCCTCCTCCTCCTTCTCATCTTCCGCCTCCCCATGTCTTCCGCATCCTCCTCATCCCCCTCGTACACCCCATCCAGTATCATCACCATCGTAACCAACATCACCGTTCTCTTCGTCCTCGTTGTCGTCCTCCTGTCGCACCTGCGACTCCAGAGTCTGCTTGATCCAGCGGCGAGGCCACTTGGAGCTCGCGCTCCACATCGACGGCAGGGCCTCGGAAGCCCCTCCTCATCCTCCTCCTCCTCCTCCTCCTTCTCACCACCACCACCACCACCACCACCACCACCACCCTTCTCGTCATCTTTCTCATCTTTCTCCTCCTCCTCCTCCTCCTCCTCCTCCTCCTCCTCGGCATCATCATCATCATCATCATCATCATCATCATCATCATCATCATCATCATCATCATCATCATCATCATCATCATCATCATCATCATCTTTCATTATCCCCCCTGTTCTTCCTCACACTCATCGGTCCAACCATCCTCATCATCCTCATCGTCCTCATGATCATAAGCATCAGCATCAGCATCATCATCATCATCATCATCATCATCATCATCATCATCATCATCCTCATCCTCCTCCTCCTCATCATCATCATTATCATCATCAACATCATCGTCATCGTCATCATCACCATCACCATCACCATCACCATCACTATCATCATCATGATCATCAGCAGCAGCATCATCATCATCTTCATCATCACCATCATCATCAGCAGCATCAGCATCAGCATCAGCATCAGCATCAGCATCAGCATCAGCATCAGCATCATCATCATCATCATCATCATCATCATCATCATCATCATCATCACCATCATCATCATCATCATCATCGACATCATCAATGGCATCATAATCCTCATCAGCATCCTCATCATCAGCAACATATTCAGCATCATCAGCATCATAATCATCATCAGCAGCACCACCATCATCAGCATCATCATCATCAGAATCAGCAGCATCATGATCATCATCAACATCATTATCATAGGCATCATCACCGGAACCATCAGCATCAGCAGCAGCACCGTCATCACTATCAGCATCATCATCGTCGGCATCATCATCAGCATCAGCATCGTCATCATCAGCAGAAGTATCAGCATCAGCATCGTCATCATCATCAGCAGCAGACGGCTCAGCAACAGCATCAGCATCGGCAGCATCGTCAGCATCATCATCATCAGCAGCATCATCATCATCATCAGCATCATCATCAGCATCATCACCGTCGTCACCAACAGCATCAGCATCAGCAGCAGCATCAGCATCAGCATCATCAGCCTCTTCATCATCACCACCACCACCATCATCATGTCCACCACCTCCTCCTCCTCCTCCTCCTCCTCTACCTCCTCCTCCTCCTCCTCCTCCTCATCCCTCCTCATCATCAACATCATCATCGGCATCATCAGCATCATCAGCATGACAATCAGAATCGTCATCGTCATCATCATCAGCATCATCAGTATCAGTTTCATCACCAGCATCATCACCATCAGCACCATCATCAGCATAATCAGCATCATCATCAGCAGCAGCATCACTCCTCCTCCTCCTCCCCCTCCTCCACCTCCTCCTCCGCATAAACCGCATCCTCATCATCAGCCTCTTCATCATCACCACCACCACCGTCATCATCAGCAGCAGCATCAACATCGCCATCATGATAATCAGCATCATCTCAGCCTCCTCGACGGCATCCTCAACTATCCTCATCCTCATGTTCCTCCTTCTCGCCCATCGTGCTCATCATCTTCCTCCTCTTTCTCCTCTTCCTCTTCTCCATCATCTTCATCGTGCTCATCGTCCTAACCCCCGTCCACCCGTGTGTGTTGTCCTCAAAATTCCATCACCATCATCGGCATCATCATCAGCAGCATCATCATCAGCATCAGCATCAACATCAGCATCATAATCATCATCATCAGCATCATCATCATCATCATCAGCAGCAGCATCATCATCATCGTCGTAATCGTCAGCATCGTCATGAACATCATCAGCATCAGCATCGTCATCATCATCAGCATCATCATCATCATCAGCAGCAGCAACATCACCAACATCGTCATCATCATCATCATCATCATCCTCATCATCATCATCATCATCATCATCATCAGCAGCAGCAGCAGCAGCAGCATCATCGTCGTCGCGCCCCCTCCTCCTCACCGTGGCACACCATCAACATCCGACACCTTGCCTTGCGCACGTCGAGGCGCGGAGGAATGCCACGGGCTGCCTGGGAGGGACCTTGTTTTTTTTATGAGGGGCGCGTCCCTCGCAAAAGAACGTGCTGGTCCGCGTCCCGAGCTCCTAAAGACGACCCAGGCAGGCGCGCAAGGCAGCCAAGATGGCCTCGAGCAGCCCAGGATGCCTCGAAGAGGGCCAAAGAGGGCCACGAGCGGACCCCCAAGTGGGCCCGAAGACGCCCACATCAGTGAGTTTCTGTGGGGCGTTGGCAGAGGTTCGCATCCTCGCCTTCTCGGGCTTCCGTCAGCTCACGATGGCCCAGGAACCTTCCACAATGACCTCAGGTGGCCCCCATGAGAGCCCCAAGATAGCCGAAGAGGACCGCACGATGGCCCAAGAGGCCTTCAGGGCGGCCCCAGACTGGCTGTAGCGGGCATCCAGACGGAGCCAATACGGCCTCGGAGGGCCCATCGACGGCCCAAGACGGCGCCAAGATGGCCCCACGACGGCCTTAAGACACCCTCCACACGGCCCAGAGAGGCAGGAGGGCCCCGAGGTGGCCCAAGCGGGCCTCAAGGGACCCCCAAGACTGCCCCGCCGGAGCCCAAACTAGCCTCAAGACGGCCAAGATGAGGTCCATGAGAGCTTCTCGAGAAGTGGAGACGACAGCTGTCACAAGTGTCGGCTCTCTTATTTCTCCTCCTCCTCCTCCTCCTCCTCCTCCTCCTCCTCCTCCTACGTTTCCTTCTCCTCGTCGTCGTCATCATCATCAGCATCATCATAATCATAATGATCAGCATCATCATGATCAGAATCACCATCATCAGCATCATCATCGTCATCGTCACCAGCATCGTCTTAATCATTACCATAAGCATTATCATCATCAGCATCATCACCATCACAACCACCAGCAGCATCATCATCCTCATCCGCATTCCCATCATCATCATCGCCATCAGCATCATCATAGTAAGCATCGTCGTCATATGCATCATCAGCAGCATCAGATTCATCATCGTCGTCATCAGCATCATCGTCATCATCATCATCATCAGCAGCATCATCAACATCATCATCACCATCATCATATGATTCATCCCGATCGTCAGCCACAATCCTCCTCATCCTATCCTTATCCGCTTCATCATCGCATCGTCGGCGTCATCATCACCGTCTCCATTGAGCAGCTGCCACCGAGCCTGCTGGACTGGCACGGTGGCGGGACTTGCCGCAGGCAGCTGAATACCAGCACAATCATCACATTCCACGTCAGTATCCCTTTGCGCATCTTCCGCATCATGACAATTCCATAATCAGCATCAGAATCACCATCATCGTCATCATAACTCATGGTAGCATGTCGACCATTATTACTAGCATCAAGTATTACTATCATTATGACTAGCATCAGTTAATAGTTACTACAAGCAGAAAAATGATGATCATAATACAAGCTTAATAATAACAATGATATAGTAATACGTATACTTTACGATTACAAGTTTAATAATAAGTATCAGTATGGGCTGTATAAGAAAAATATTGATACTGATACTACCAATGATAAGAATAGCCATCATCATCATCACCATCTTAAATAATAATCATCATCAGCATCATCATCAGAAGCATCAGCAGCATCATCATCAGCATCATCGTCGTCGTCAGCGGCGGCGTCGTCGTCATCGTCGTCATCAGCAGCCGCAGCATCACCATCATCAGCATCGTCAACATCACCATTATCCGCATCAACCTCATCACTCTCATCACACCAATAACCATCATCATCATCACCAGCAATATCATCATCCTTGTCGTGATTTGCATCGATCACCATCACCATCGTCATCATCATCATCATCATCATCATCATCATCATCATCATCATCATCATCATCCCCATCATCATGCTAACCAACCTCATCATCATCATCATCATCATCATCATCATCATCATCATCATCATCCCCACCACCATCATCAACATCATCTGCATCAGCAGCATCAGCATCGTCGTCAACATCATCATCAGAACCAACCACCATCATTATCATCACAATCATCAGCAGCAGCATCATCATCATCGCAATCAACATCCAGAGCATTCTCTTCATCACCTCGCCGCCTCGCCCTCTTCTTCACCCACCTCCTCCTACTCATCGCCCTTCTCCTCTTCCTCCTCCTGGCACGCACTGGCCACCCAACCACGGCTCGAAGAGACCAAGCGAAGGCGCTGCGGGTAGTGTGAGAGCAGCTGCGGAACCGGCTGACACAACGCCACACGTCGGCCCGTCTGGTGAAAGGGGCGCCCTCGAC
>CAUYUJ010022009.1:79068-86568 GCA_963575745.1 Prorocentrum cordatum
TGAGATTATCATATAAATCTTGAAGATGAACGCGTGCGGCGCTAAGGCGAGAGCAATATTTGTTCAAAAGGAAGGGCCCTCCGTCTATAAAACAACTGCACACGATTAAAACTAAGGCACGCGGCGTTAATCCGAGAGCCATGTTTTGAAAACGACCAGCCCTCCATCCGTGAAACTGTTGTCAGCGTGTGAAACGAATGTGCGCGGCGCTAAATCGAAAGCCACATTTTGAAAACGGCCCGCCCTCCATCCACGAAACTGCTGCAAACGTTTAAAACGCATGTGCGCGTCGCTCACGCGTCTGGGGGGCCACAGGGAGGAAGGAGAAGTGATAGAGGATCGAGGAGGAGGAGGAGGAGGAGGAGGAGGAGGAGGAGGAGGAGGAGGGGGGGGATCGAGGATTTGGGATGTCTGGAATGTTGTGGGGCTCCGTTAAAGCCTCAACGGCCTCCAGGGGGGCCTCCTGGGACCTCTGGCAGGGGACTTCCGACGACGTCCGTGCTGGGACCTCCAGAGACCCTGACATGTGGCGCCTCGAGCAGAACTCCCGCCAAATGCCTTTCGCAACGGCGGCATGAGGCCGTCTCCAGGCCCCCGGGGCCGTCACGAGACGATGGAGGCTGCGGGGCCCGCTTCAGGGCAAGGGTGCTTGTAAGGGGCGCAGCCACTGGACTGCGGATCTCCTGACACTTCTCCTGGCGCCCCCCCCTCTCTTCCTCACCTGATCAGACGAAAGTGGGGGATAGCCACGTAGGGTCTGGCAAACCAAGCGCACGCAGCGGCTTCCCCAGCGCCCCCCCCCGGCGCTGGAGGCGACCAGCGCAGACGTGTGCATCGGCCCCATCGCAGCCCGTGCATGTCACTATCGCCTAACCCTGTTTCGATCGGTGGCCGCTGTTTTTCAGATGCGTGTCTATGTGTATGCTCTCCCTGTCAAACTGTCTTACGTTTGTCGACCTACGTCAACTGCCTTCGCGCGTCGCGCCCCGAGATACGCGAAGCGCGCCTATCTTCGCGTCATCGCGAGACCACCTTGCACGAGTGCAGCCGTCTGGCCCAGGCCGCGACGCCCAAAGCGCGCCCATCTTCGCGCCCCCCTTGGGGGGGACCCTGCTTGCCCTCGCCCAGAAATCCGACGATGTGTCGTTTTTCAGTGCGCGGCCCAACAGGGTCCCGACCACTTCCCCTGGGGCCGGTGTTTTACCCCCACACCAACTTCTGTGGGCTCCAGGGAACGAAAGAACGCCTGGAGCTTGAAAAGATCCGCCACCGTGCCTTCAGCACGTAGTTGATTCTCCCCTAAGGCTCATGCAGCCTAGCAGCCGTGAGAGTAGAGGGGCTACAGGATTCTAAAATCTGAATTCCCAGTTCCCCAGCCGCTCCCGGGATATCCCAGACGCTCTTGAGAGCTCCTGAGAGGCCCTGGAGGCTCCTGGGAGCTCCTCGGCCAGCCTAAGACGACCTCCCAAACCCTCGAGAGTGTCTCAACAACCGCCTCAGATGGCCAAAGGGGGCCCTGGAGCGGTCCAAGACAGGTTCAAGACGGCCAGTAGTGGCCCCAAGACGGCGCAAGGGCCCCGAGAGCACCCCAGAAGGCAAAAATCGCATCTTTCTCTGAGGTATCATCATTCACGTTCAACATATTTGTCTCTTGGACTTTCAAGCCGTCCAAGACGGCCCATGACGCCCCGAAGATTGCCCCAAGACGGCCCAAACGGCCCCCAAGAAGACCCCTAGACGGCACAAGAGGGACCCATGACGGCACAAGAGGCGCCCAAGACGCCCTAAGAGGGCTCAAAGAGGGCCCCAAAATGGGCCCAAGATGGCGACCTCGAGCTGAGACTTCGAGCCGCCCTCCGCCCCCAAGAGAGCCCCCGAGATCGCCAGCAAGCCCCCCAGGAGTACCCAAGAGGCCCCAGGAGGCCCTCGAGAGGCCCAGAAGAAGCTTTAAGAGGCCCGCAAGCGGGCCGCATGACGCCACAAGAGGCCTCAACTGCGCCCTTGGTGTCGCAAAGTGTTTGCATCGAGAGCCAGCTGTGTACGGCACGTGTGGACAATGTCACGTACGAGTCCGCCGCGATGTCCGACCAGAGCCGTTTCTTTCGAGTTTACGCCGATAGAGGCATCAGCTTATACGTGTAACTTGTGTACCCACACTACTTCAGAACTCTCACACCACCTTGATCACGTCAAGCAGCACGCCGCGGGACCAGCCGAAGATGTCAATGTGGATGATCGGCCTGCCGTCCCAGAGAGCAGCCGGCTCCGCGGCAGCCGCGGCAGCGCCAGCACGCGGAGGACGCCGCATCAGGCGCCCCCGTGGCAAGGGAGGTGGGCCTGGCTCAGACGACGATGTGGATGCTGTACTCTCGGAGCGAACCTTCACCGTGCAGAAGCTGACGCTCAACAACACTCAAGTGCTACGAATCT
This sequence comes from Prorocentrum cordatum, assembly GCA_963575745.1. Lineage (NCBI taxonomy): Eukaryota > Dinophyceae > Prorocentrales > Prorocentraceae > Prorocentrum > Prorocentrum cordatum. Next base: position 81,499 of record CAUYUJ010022009.1, read on the forward strand.
TGATGGGAGCCCTGTGGGATTGCCTGCTCTTGGCGCTGACGCACCAGGTGGTGACGGACGGGCTGAGGATGGGCCAGGAGTACCACCGCCTCGCCACGGAGGAAGGACGCAAAGCTCTCGGTCCGCCGCACCTGCACATCTTCGGGTGTATTGTATTATTCCCACGCTCGTGAAGATGCAGGGCTTGCCAGAAGATACCAAGGCGATCCTCGAGCCGTTCGCAAAGCTGATGACAGTGATGGACAGAGAGGAGGTGAACGAGCTGGTGCGCTACTTCCGCATCAAGAAGACGTTCAACGAGGGCAACCAAAAAGCAGATGAGGCCAAGCTTCACATCATGCTGAACCCCATCACGATCAGCCCGTTCATGCGACCTCAGTTGCTGCAGCGCTACAAGGAGAAGACGGGAGACCAGGCGGACATGCCTCAAGCGGCCTCAGGCGACGCTCGCGGAGCTCCGACTCCACATCATCAAGGGGCTGGTGGCCACAGGCGGCGTAGTGAAGTTGGGGAGTCCACCGCCAGGAGCTCTGGAGAGAGCCGTTCAGGCATCGGTGCAGGAGCAATCGATGTAGCTGGACTTCGGCGAATGGCTAGTGCAGGCAGCGAGAGAGCAAAGTCACTCCTGAGAGATCTGAAGAGACAGCGTATCGACTGAGGGGTTCGCTTCACACTACGCCATGCAGTTCTCATTCAGTACTCTACTGGTGGGACAGATAAGTTTCTCTGCATTTGTCTAGCGGTCGGTACTGAGCAGACCTACACCGACAGCTGGACCTTCTACTGAGCTTGAGGCAGTCTCAACACGTTGTGAGAATGATGTAACTTTATCTTCCAAATCCCGACGGCAGCATGAGTCGGATGTGGGGTGGGGGGAGCGGGGATGGAGGGTGAGGAGTTTGGAGGGAAGACTTCGCAGCACGAAGGAGCACACACCGCAAACTTTCGACGCGACCCGAAGAGGCTGTGGTACTGCTGTTGTTTCTTTCGGTGGCCCCAGTTCCCGAGGAGCCTCCCCCCCGCACCTGTCCTCCCCGAGGTTGAGGTGATGGGCCCAAGTGCTCTAAGCCTCAGCGCTTTACGAGTTGACCGAATGCGGCGCGCCTTCGTGCTAACGCGGGCTTTTGAAGGTCCGACATGGGCTATAAAGTCCCGCAGGCTTGCCCGAGATGCGCACTGATCGTACCAGCAGCAATTGTTCGTGGCTAGAACTCTCACCCAACCGAGGTGAGCCAGACAGCAGAGGACTACGGCTGCCCAGGTCTTGCTTGCTTGCTTGCTCCTCCTCCTCCTCCTCCTCCTGCTCCTCCGCCTCCTCCGCCTCCTCCTCATCCTCCTCCTCCTAAGTGGTCCTCCTCCTCCTCCGCCTCCTCCTCCTCCTCATCCTCCACCCCCTCCTCCTTCTCCTCCTCCTCCTCCTCCTCCTCCTCCTCCTCCTCCTCCTCCTCCTCCTCCATCATCATCATCATCATCATCATCATCATCATCATCATCATCATCATCATCATCATCATCATCATCGTCCTCATCCTCCTCCTCCTCCTCCTCCTCCTCCTCCGCCTCCTCCTCCTCCTCCTCCTCCTCCTCCTCCTCCTCCTCCTCCCTCCTCCTCATCATCATCATCATCATCATCATCATCATCATCATCATCATCATCATCAGCATCATCATCATCATCATCATCATCATCATCATCATCATCATCATCATCATCATCATCATCATCATCATCATCATCATCATCATCATCATCATCATCATCATCAGCATCATCAGCATCATCATCATCATCATCATCATCATCATCATCATCATCATCATCATCATCATCATCATCATCATCATCATCATCATCATCATCATCATCATCAACATCATCATCATCCTTCTCCTCCTCCTCCTCCTCCTCCTGATCTTCCCCACAATCCTCCCCAAGTGTTTTCCGAAGGGTTTCCACAACGGCTGGGGAACACACATGGTCTGGTAGCCTGGCAGAGCTCTTGCCACAACACTCGGCCTCATGGGCGATTCCAGAAAACAGGGGGCGGCGGTGATTCGCCGTAGGCGTCTTCGATCCGCCGCCCCATGTTGATTTGTCACAGGGGTGCCTGGCGTGCTGGATGTCTGGGTGGTTGTTTGTCTGGCCCGCTGGAGCCTCGGCTCGAGAGCTGCACCACTGCGCCGCTCCATTGGCCCAGGCGCCTCCCCAAGACAGCCAGGATGGTCCAAGATGACCTCCAAGGTGACTCTGGGACGGCCAAGATGGCTCCGAGAGGCCTCCAAGATAGCTCCAAGATGCCTCCGAGGCGGCCCTGGATGCACCCAAGACGGCATGAAAATTGCCTCAAGGTGACATGAGACGGCTCAGGAGGCCCCCCAGAGGCCGCCAAGACGGCCCAAGAGGCCTCCAAGAGGACATACAGGAAGACACGAAGAGGCCATATTCGTGGATGTCCCTTCGGTACTTGAAGGATTTGGGTGTTTACTCCGTTTCGGCGTCCGACGGCCCGAGACGGCCCAACAAACCTCCAAGATAGCCACAAGATCGCCCAAGAGGCGTCCAAGATGGCCCCACGACAGCCCAAAAAGCATCCAAGACGGCCCCAAGAGGGCCCCAAGACGGCCCAAGAGTCCTACAAGACGCTCAAGATGGCCTCCAAGACGGCCAAGATGGCTCCAAGACGGCCAAGAAGACCCGAGATGGCCTCCAAGACGGTCTCGAGATGCCTCCAAGGCGGCCAATATGGCCCAAGACAGCCCAAGATGTCCCCCAGGCGAACACAGGAGCCCCCGAAGATGCCCAAAGTGGACTCCAAGAGGACTGCCAGGAGGCCCAAATCGTTGACTGCCGTGCGGTGTTGTTGGATGATTTTAGCGTTCTCGCCGTTTCGGGCCTCCGACGCTCCACGACGGGCCCATGAGCCCCCCAGATCGCCCCAAGACGGCCCAGGAGGCCCCCAAGAGACCCGCAAGACTGCCCACGAGGGCACCTTACACAGTCCAAGAGGCCCCCAAGACGCCCCCAAGACGGCACCAGAGACTTCCAAGAGGGCCCTCAAGAGCCCAAAGAGGGACCCACGACAGCCCAGGAAGAGCCCAAGACGGCCTCCGAAGGCCAGGAGGCCCCCAGGAGGCCGGCAAGAGGTCATCAAGATGTTCCCGAGAGGTTCCAGAAGACCCCCAGAAGGCCCCAGGAGGCCCCCAAGATGCCCCTTAGAGCCCCCCTCCCCCTGAAGGCTCCCAGGAAGTCCCCAAGAGGCCTCAAGAGGGACTCACGAGGCATCCTCTTCTTCCTCCTCCGCCTCCTCCTCCCTCTCCTCAGCCTCTCTCGTCCTCTGCGCAGTGTTCCCCTGAGGGGTTCCACAAGGGCTGGGGGACTACTCAGTCCAATAGCTTGGCCGGACTTCGGCCCAACGTTTCGCCGCCTGGGCGTTTCCAAAAGGCAGGGGGTGGCGGGGATTCGCCGTGGGCGTCTTCGATCACATCGTCGGCGATCTGGGATCCCGAACATCCGAGAGCTCCGCCATCGGCGCGCAAAGTCTGCAATGCCCGGAACTCAAGTTCGGGAGTCAAACAATCGGCCCGCGGACCCATCCGTGGGGTGCTCTCTCAGGGAGTCCACACGGGACGCGCGCGCCTGGCCGCGGACACGAGCACGGCCCCCCCAGTCCGCGAGACCAGCCTCGCGATACGCACGTTCGCGCGATGCGCACGTTCGAGGCCAACGTGGAGTCGTGTGCGTGTACGTCCTCCTTTCGCCCCCGATCCCCAGAGGCGGATCCCGCCCTGGCGGCGGGGACCCCGTGGAGGCGCAAGGGGAGCGAAAGACGCCCACAGACCCCGACCCTCGAAGTCCGACCCCGAACTCCGGACCCGGGCCTGCAAGGCCAGGCCCAGTGCGGGGCCGACGAGGACCGACGGAGCCCCATCGCGAGCCTCGGGGGAGGGCCCGCCGGTCCGACCCCAACGTCCCCAAATCGTGCCTGCACCCAGGGACTCGCACTTCTGCTCGGGGGGATTGGGTGGGCCGGCGTGTCGGCCTCGCAGTGCGACCCTCGAAAGCCCGACCTCGAAGCTTCGGGCCCGGGCCCCGGCGGGCCTGTCGCGGGACGACTTCTCGAAGAAGTCCTCCAGGTCCGCCAGCAGCTGCGCGTCGCCCGACGGGCAGGTCGGCGTCCTCGCCCCGACCTCGAGGAGCTGCCCCTGGCTGACGTAGTGGCTGACGTCGAAGAGCCCGATGATGGCCTCGGGCGGCAAGGGATCCCCCAGCTTCGCGCCCTCCGCGCCCTCGCGGAGCGCGAAGCGCGAGGTGCGAACACCTTCGCGCGCTCGCGTCGCCTCCCAGGGGGGGGAAGGAGGAGGAGGAGGCCTCGGGGCCGAAGCGCGAAGCGCGGAGCGCGAACAGCTTCGCGCCCTCGGGGGCGCCCTCGGGCCGGGGGGCGCCCGCGAGGGGGAGGGGGAGCGGGGGCGTCCACGGGGGGGGGCTCGCAGCCCGCGGCCCCGAGGCACGCGCGCGGCCCAGGGGGGGGACGATGGAGGGGAGGGGAAAGGGGGATGGGAGGAGGAGGAGGAGGAGGAGGAGGAGCCAGGAGCAGGAGCAGGAGTAGGAGGGAGGAGGAGGGAGGAGGAGAAGGAGGAGAGAGGAGGAGGAGCAGGAGGAGGAGGAGCAGGAGCAGGAGCAGGAGCAGGAGCAGGAGGAGGAGGAGGAGGACGAGGAGGAGGAGGAGGAGGAGGAGGAGGAGGAGGAGAGGAAGGGGGAGCGCCGCTGGCGCTGCTGGATGCAGCGCTCCGTATTTCCCGGCAGGGCACAGGGCGCAGTCGCCCGAGGCGGCCCCTGGGGCGAGGCAACGGAGGGCGGTGGTCGGCACAAGGGAAAATTCGGGGCAGGCCGCCGACAATACGTTAGCGTTTTTTTTTTTTACTCGGCGTGCCGACATTGGGCGGAAGGGGGGCCTGGCTCCGGACCTCGGCTGAGCGCGACTGTTTGGGAGAGGGCGTCCACTTTGGGGGAGGCTCCGGCTGCTCGAAACAGGCGCCAGAAGACAGCCAAGGTCCCCTCCAAGGGGGGGG
>CAUYUJ010022009.1:91568-104068 GCA_963575745.1 Prorocentrum cordatum
CCTGGTCCCAGCCAGCTGCGCGGGCCAGGGTCCTCTGGGGAGCTGGCCCCGTGGAAGAAGCGCAGGTAGTGCTCTAGCCGCAGAGCCATCCAGCCCTTGCCGCGCAGCGGGAGGCCCAGAAATACAGCCACCTTCCGGACAAAAAAGCAGACGGCGGTTGCGCATTAAGGATCCTTGGCGAAGAGATCATCATCCCTTTTCTCTACTAGAGCCGCTGTGGAACGGCCTTAAAGGACGAGCAGTTGGCACACAGGCCACGACACCAATTGCCCCCGCTCTGGCCGCCGCTCCCTCCTTCAGGCGAGGCACGACAGGGACCGGCCTCACACACCCCTCACGTCCTCTGGCCACAGAACACCTGCGTGCAGACACGGTGGCCCACAGAGAGCGGGAAGCTGGCAGAGTCCCTAACGAAGTCCCCAGAGCTCAAGAGGAGCTCTAAGCAGAAATAGAGCGAACAGCCTTTGGATGAGAGGGCGAGGACACAGCGTGATGGCATGGTCAGCGGTGAATTCGTGAACCCACTGAGCAACCTGAAACGCTAAGCACAGTAAACTGAGGCTCGAAACAACTAGCAACGAGGAGGAGGAAAAGGAGGAGGAGGAGGAGGAGGAGGCGGAGGAGGAGAAGGAATCCAAGGTCTGGCGAACGATGGATACGCTTTCTCTGTTCTCGGAGCTCAGCAGAGGCGCGCGCAAACATGTCTCAAGCGAAGTGAGCGCACCAAGACCGTCAGTGACAGTTCTTCCTTGCAGTGAGAGCTATGCGCACCACATCCGTGGGAAGCGCACTGGCGAGGCCGTCGCGGCCGATGGATGGGCTATGTGTTTGGGGGGGGGCAGAGGGAGGGGGGGGAATTCGTGCGTACGGCTGGCTTCGCAGACGACGTGGGCCCTGGTTTCCGAAACCGCGCGAAGTGTTCGACCCCTGGAGCGATCCCTGGCCTCGGAGGTGCCCAAAGGAGAATCGACCTCATCCTTCGTGTGGCCTTCGCGCCGTGGGCTGCTTTGCCGTGGGCCCCCGGGGCTCGAGGCAGAGCTCACAGCACCTCGAGCGGCCGCGTCGCCGTCGCTGCCACGTCGAGGCGGCACGAACCTCCATGGGGCCACTCTCGCGTTTTCTTATTCGGCGTTTGGCTCGGTCTGGCTCGGGACCTCTGCTTGCGACTCTTTGCAGCAGTGCGTCCATGGGGAAGACTCCATCTGCTCGAAAGAGGCGCCAAAAACAGCCAAGATCTGCTGTTCCAGGGGGCAGGGGAGGGGGGGTGCGAGGGCCCGCGCCGATCGGCAGAACGATGAATCAGAAAACGATCACAAAGGTCCACCGACCCTCCGGCGTGTTTGAGTCCTGGTCGTCGTCGTCCTCCTCGTCGTCGTCGTCGTCGTCACCGTCGCCGTCGGTCTCGAGGTGTCGGTCCCAAGAAAGTGGTGGAAAAAGCAGGCGGAAGAGCGTCGCCACCATGCCGGCCAGCTCTGCTGAGCTGCATTCCAGGCGTGGCCACCCCAGGGGTCGGGGGGCGAAGCCCCGCACAGAAAAGACGAGCCAGCGAGCCATTCGCCGGCCCCCCTTGCGGGGCCATCATGGGCGAGCAACGACATATGTACATGTACGCCCTCCGCGGTCTTGCCTGCACGAACGTCCGCGTTGACACGCACTCCAGGGGAAGCTAACCGCGTACGTGTACATATGCTGCTGGCCTCTGACATCAGGCTGCGAGGATTAGGCTTGCAGCTCCCTGTGCCAGTTGCAGTTTCCAGTTTCCACTGCTACAGTCGTCCGGCTCTCTGCTTCCTGACTGTCAAGTGGTGTTGCGGAACGCGCGGGGTTGGGGAGCCGAAGAGCGTCTTGATCAGCGTCCCCGAATCGCGTTGTCTGAATTCCCCGGGGGTCGTGGAGCACGTACAAATACGTGATATTCGCGTCCCCGAACGCATAATCCCGAGTAGATTATGCCATATTCTGGTCCCCAAGGCCATAAACCTTTGTAAATTAAACAAGATTCGTGAACCGTTGCAAATTACTAAATTTTCGCGTCCCCAATACAAAATATTCGCGCCCCCGAAACCATGAACCTTCGAGAATTATAAAAAATATCCCTCGATAATTACGCCTTGAGTCCCCGAGTCCACAAACCCGCGCAAAGTATACAATATTCGCGTCCCTGAGGCCATAAACCTCGTTAACTTACACGATATTTGCGCCCCGGAGACCATAACCCTTCGTAAATTAAGCAATCATTGCGTCCCCGAGGCCACAAACCGTCGCAAGGTAAGCAATATTCGCGTCCCCGAAGCCATGAACCATCGTAAATTACCTAGTATTCGCGCCACCGAAGCCATAAACCCTCGTAAACCAATATTAGCCCTGTGCGTGAAGCCCCGACATTGCTTCACGTCAGCGTGCAGACATCCTAACACAGCTCTGGCAAGTCCCCTTCTAAGAGAGGGGGGCCGGCGGCATGGGGGCGAAGCCCTTACGGATAACAACAGCAAGCAGAAGAATGGGGGGAAGTAGAACAAACAAAAAAACTCCTGCGCCCGAGATCTGGCCCTCGGATTCTCTGCTGGGGCGGCACTGGGCAGGCAGAGCGTCCGTCGTACAATAGCTCGGCTCGTCGCACCGCGCAGATGTCCTCCCCTGTGGGGGGGCTTGGCGCCATTACATACCCCCGTCCCTCTCGCGGTCGCCTACACGCCAGTGGCCCTGGGCACGAGTGACCTTTGGTGCGTGGCTTTCGGGGGCAGAGGGGGGGGGATCAGATCCAAGCGCGCAGGCAAATGCCAGGTGGACCCCTGGGCCCGCACCCAGCGTCACTGAGACGAAGGGTCACGCGTGCTTCTCACCTCGTGGGGGCCTGCCGAAGCACGCATCACCTGGGCGCCAGCCAAGAAGGACCTCGCCTGCGCCTCTCGCGCTGTGCCCCCAGGACACAGCAGCCAGAGACTCGCTCGTGGACCACATCGGCGGCGCGCCAGGGGGGGCGGGCCTCCTCAGAAGGCTCAGAAGGCCGAAGACACGGCAGGCCCCACAGAAGGCCGAAGGGCTTTCTGAGGCGCCCCGCTGCCTTCTGAGAAGGCCTGTCCCCTCGGCCTTCCGCCCTCGGCGCACCGTCGACCACACGCGGCCCGATGCTCTCTTCCTCGCACGCATCCAAAGGCTACGGCGTCGGCCCTGCAGCTCGCGCGCGTGCCGTTCGCAACTCGAGCCAGGTGCAGGCAGAGCGCGAAGCAGGGACCACGATGCCAACGCATATGAATTGAAGCGTTGTGCGCGCGTCCCCCTCGTGGGAACGAAGGCCTTCCGTGGGACCACGCCAGGCACTTCGCTGCTGTCCAGAGGATGTGCGCCCCCGCGCACCTCGCGGCGCGCTGGGTGTGGACATCCGCCGGCCTCCCCCTGGGGCGGCGAGGTATCCACATCCGACGCTACCCGAGGTGCCCTCGAAGGGCGGGAAGGTGCGCATGCCAGCGCTGCTCGAGGTCCCCGCAGGGAGCGAGAGGGTACGTACCCACATCCAACGCTGCCCGACGTCCTCTCGGAGGGCGGGAAGGGTTGGCCATGTCCGACACTGGCCAAGGCCCTCTGTGACACGCTCTCGGACGGACGCGCTCCCGGCACGGACGAGTTCCCCGCCACGGACCGCCTCGGGGGGGCGGCAGCTGCGCCGAGGCCTACGGAGAGCGCTGCGGGGGGAAGAGCGGGGAAGGACCCGAGAGCGCTAATCCGCCAGCCCTTCGGCGTGTGTAAGACGCCGTCGTCGTCGTCGTCGTCGTCGTCGTCGCCGTCGTCGTCGTCGTCGTCGCCAGCCCCAAGAGAAATCTAGAAACGAATAAAGAAAATAAACGTCGTAGTTACGTCGATCCCCTCCGCTTTTCCCCTCCCTGAGGGGGGAGCAATGGCGGGGGGGAGGGAGGTAGGGGGGAAAAAATGCGGGGGGTGAGGGGGTGGGGGGGGTGCGAGGGGACCCGGGTCAGATCACACACACACCCGGGGTCCTGGCGGCCCACCCCTCCCCTCCCCGGTCGGGGAGGACAAGGGGGGACCCTCCTTGCAGGGGGAAGGTCCTGGAGGAGGGGCCAGGGGGAGATCCCACCTGTTGCGGGGGAGGGTGGTCCCGAGTCAGAATACTTGACTGCCTACCAGACCACCCCAACCCAACCCGAAGACCCGAATTTCGGGTTGGGGGGGGTAAGGGTTCCTCATGTGTTTTTTCGATGTTTCCCGACCCCCCCCCACTGGAAATCGAGGGTAAATCTGAGCCTTCGGGTTGGGTTGGGGTGGGTTGGTGGGTGGTGAATACTGCCCCCTGAGGTCCAGGAGGGAAGAGACGCCCGCGGCGGTGACCCCCGGGGAGGTCTGGCCTCCACGGGAGGTCCCGCCTTCAGGGTCGCCGGCGCAGGCCAGAAGGCCTTCAAAAGAAGCTGTTCCGCCCTCGGGGGCGCCTGTCCCCGGGCGAATGCAAAAGCCGATACCCCGACGTGTCACTCACCGTAGTGGTATAAGTTTTCGGGCCGCCCTGGCCCAGGCGTCCCCGTTGGAGGGAAACATATGTTGCACTCAACCCGTATAATCAGGGTGCGCGGTAAGGGTTCAAGAGCCGTAAATGGCCATGTCGACACCTTTTGAACGCAGCGCGGCCAGCGAAAGCGGCCAAAGATGGGCCGAAGGGGAAGGATGCAACGGTAACCTTGAAGAGCTGTTCATCCCTACTCTACGGGTTGACTGTACCATTCTTCGTCCGCCAAACGGTCCTCATTTCGACTTATGACTGCACGCCGAATGTCACATGTCTCCCAGACGGGGAAGAGCGAAGGAACGCCGGCGAATAGATGCTCGACGTCGGCGGCAGGTCGGAGCGGGAGCGGCGACGAAGGCGAAGAGCGCGAAGGCTACGGGCGCCTCCGTTGGCCCCGGCTTCTGGCCAAAAGCGGCGCGCTCCCTCGAAATGTCGACCGCAGCATCCCCCCGTCTTGGTGGAAGTCGGCCAACACCTCGGCCGGCGCCCAGGTGCTCTTGGGCTGCAGCGCAGGAGGGTGCCCGAGGATCGAGGCTGCTGGACGAGGTCTTCGAGGATCGAGGTCTTCGAGGATCGAGGCTGCTGGACGAGGATCTGAGGCATCGAGGCCTTCGAGGATCGGAGGGTCGAGGGCCAGGGCCTCCCTTGGCCCGCCCCACCTGGCGTTTGGCCAGGTGGTGCGCCGCGAGCCCGGCGATGGGCGGCGGCGTCAGGGTGGGGAGGGGGTTGTGCTTGGTGGGCTCCAGCAGGTGCGCCTGTGCGGGGAAATGACCCTGCGACGTGCCCAACCCATTCGCACTGAGCGACAAGAGGAGTTGGCCCAGAGTGCCATGGCGGACGACAACACCGAATATGTCACTGGACGTGCACAAGGTTTATGGGTAGCGTGCGGGCTGCACGACTCACAGGACAGCAACAGAAGGATGAGGACTGAGGGCCCTGGCTCGAAGAGGATATGGGGGTGGGAACAAGGGGCAGGAGGAGGACGGAAGAGGGGCCGAAAATTTAACGCGACACCAGCAGTGAGACGGTGGAAGCAGAAGGAGGAAGAGAAGGAGAAGGAGGAGGAGGACGACGACGACAGCGAAAGAGGCAGGATGAGGAAGGATGGTGGCACGCTGCACAACTAGCGCGTCCCGTGCCATGTCGCTCTGGCACTCCAAGGGATCAACTGCCAATAGCTAGTGCCAGAAGCGAGCGAGGCTGGGCTCGCCCGCGAGCGTCTCCGCATCCTTCGGGCGGCCCGCGAGAAAGGAAGTCAGGGCTAATCTGAGTCCACGTGAGACGCCACTATGCTGGACCCCCCAAAAGCCAGGCATGATCAGGTCGAATCTGAATCTGCGTAGGACGTCACTGTGCTGGGACCCCCCAGCAGCCCACGAAAGTCGCGAAAGTTTCAGAGATCCCAGCCCCACAAGGATGATCAGGTCCACTCCGAATCTGCATAGGACGCCACTATACTGGATCCCCCAGCAGCCCTTGAAAGTGGAAAGGGTTTCACAAATCGCAAACCCCTAGGGATGATCAGGTCGAATCTGAATCTGCGTAGGACGTCACTGTGCTGGACACCCCAGCAGCCCTCGAAAGTGGCGACATTTTCGTAGTTCACAGCCCCTCAGGGATGGTCAGGTCTAATCTCAATCTGCGTGGGACGTCACTATGCTGGACCCCCGACAACCCTCGAAAGTGGCGACAGTTTCGCAATTCGCAGTCCCCCAGGGATGGCGAGGTCTTCTCTGAATCTGCGATGGACTTTACTTAGCTGGATCCCCGAGCAACCCTCGAAAGTGGCGACACGTTCGCAGATCGCAGTCCCACCGCGAGCCACCAGGCCAGGCGGCGAGGCAGGACGGCGAGGTGGGAGGCCGGGTAGCAGGCAGGCAGGAGGGGAGAGGAGGAGGGAGGCGAGAGGAGGAGAGTGGAGACCGCAGTGCTCTGCTCAAAACGAGGACCCAACGCGGGAAGGTCGGGCAAAGAAGAACGGCATGGCTTCGGAAGTCCGCGGACCTCTTGGGCCAGCGCTGGAACACCCTCCCTGGCGCCGGAGGCGCCGCCAGGGGGGCCCCACCGCCGACCCAGGAAATCCGCGGGGACCTCCGAAAGGTTTGTGCCTCGTCTTACTGTGGTTAATATTTGTGTTACTGTGATAACTGGTAAGAGTCGTCTTCTTCTTATTATTATTATTATTATTCTTATTCTTCTTATTATTATTACTATTATTATTACTACTACTACGAGTCTTGCTTATAGTGCCATTGGTATTCCTGCTGTTCTGTGTGCTACTATTCTCCTCACCCGTGGGATTCTTCCAATCACTGTTGCTCCCATTCTCATTATGGCTCGAGCCTGCGAGGCCACGAACGCGGTCGGGTCGACGCGCAGGTCGGCCAGCGTGCTCGGCATCATGTGCGACGACTGGCTCTTGTGCATGTGCGAGGCTTCCTTGCTGCCGCCCCTGGCTGGAGAGAGCGGCCGCGTGGGGTCCGACGACCTGCGCGGAACGGGCGCGGCGCCTCCGCCTGGGGAAGCCATCCTGGGCGCAGCCACAGGAACAGGTTAGTGAGAGTCACCACAACCACCCAGTGGAAGGGAGAACAGAGAAGGAGGGAAGCTCGCTACGAAAAAAAAACAACACGACTGTATGCTCTCTGCCTGTCCACGCACTCTGGCTCAGCATGGTGTACCGAGCGGCCTCTGTCTGGCCGCTTCCGCTGACTTCCGGGAGGCCACTGGCCCTGGACCGCTCCAAGGCGGCCCAAGACGGCTTCAAGAAGAAAGCCGACAGGCCCTCAGAAGGCCCCAAGATTGCACCCTCCTCCTCCTCCTCCCCCTCCTCCTCCTCCCCCTCCTCCTCCTCCTCCTCCTCCTCCTCCTCCCGATGGATGGCCGCGCGCCCCCCCAAGATTGCCCCAGTACCTCCGAGAGGCACACACACACACACAAACAAACAAACACCCCACACCAAGGCCTCCAGCAGGCCCACGAGAGGCCCCCCGGGACTCGCCTCGGCGGCGTCCAACGGGCCCCCAGAGGGCCTTGATGACGCCCTGGACCAAGCCCAGGGCTTCACTTTGGAAGGCCCGCGCAGCAACCGACTACGGTGCACAGCACCTCCACGCCACGTCGTTCCCACTCGAACTGGACACGTGTGCTGCTCCAGCGCACAAACACATGAGGGGAAAGAGGACGCAGCGAAAGAGGACGAGAAAAAATACCTGACAGGAAGAGGTAGGAAAAGGAGGAGGACGAGGAGAAGGAGGAGGAAGAACGGCAGCAGCAGGAGGACGAATACGAACAAGAGGACAAGGCGGAGGAGAAGGAAGATGAAGAAGGGAAAATGTTGGCCTCCTTTGCAAGGCGCGCATATGTGCGAACAGTTCTGTGACGCAGTCAAAAGAGCGCTCTTGCAGAGTGGGACGGTCTCTCCTCCTTGCAAGTGGGTTCGAATGGGGAGCCCCCAGAGAAGAACAAGCCCGCACGAACGCTGCGGAGGACCCCTCAAAGACGCTCCAGGGTCTTGCTGACTGGATCCACCGCGTTATTAGCTCCATCCACCTCCTCCTCATCATCATCATCCTCCTCCTCCTCCTCCTCCTCCTCATCCGCCTCCTCCTCCTCCTCCTCCTCCTCCTCCTCCTCCTCCTCCTCCTCCTCCTGATCCCCCCCTTCCTCCTCCTCCTCCTCCTCGTCCTCCTCCTCCTCCTCCTCCTCCTCCTTCTCCTCCTCCTCCATCGTCCCCTCCTCCTTCAACCTTCCCTTCTTGAGAGAGGACGCTTCAGGCACACGCGACTGGACCCACGCGCGAGACACCAGAAGCCCACGTGTTGGATGCGCATACTGACCCAGGCAGACAGACGTCGTGACTACTTCACAAAGTGGCTCCCCAGAGGTCTGGACCCACTCCCCAGGGCCAGCTTTTCATCCTGCCCCGCTTGACGGCCCCAGGGCCCGGCGAGGGCCCCCGGGGGCCCGAGAGCAGCAAGACACCTCTCGTCGTGATTTTTGTTCGCGACGCGAGGATGTGCTGCGTGCATCGGGAAGTCGAACCTGCTTCCAAAAAGCATGCTTCCAAAGATGAACTGCGTGCATTGGGAAGACGAACCTGCTTCCAAAGATGAACTGCGTGTATTGGCAGCAGGTTCGACTTCCCAACGCACGCAGGTCATCTCATGTCTGGGGATGCCGGGCGCCACGCAGAGGCCGGGGTGCTGGCGAAGCGTGCGGTCGCGTGCGCATCGGGCCCCTTCGACAGGGGCAGAGGCCTCAAGGAAGAAAGGTTGGCATGGAACATCACACGTTTTTCCCTACCTGGGCTCTGCCTAGAAGGGTTCTTACTCTCTTAGCTTAAAGGGGCCGGGCAATGGAAATCGCCCCGGGCGGTTCCCCCAGTCCCCGCCCCGCGTTTCCCCCAGTCCCCTGGGAGCTTTAGCTTTAGCTTTAGCTTTAGCTTTAGCTTTAGCTTTTGCTTAGCTTTAGCTTAGCTTTAGCTTAGCTGTAGCTTAGCTTTAGCTTAGCGTTTCGCTTAGCTGTTCGCTTAGCGTTTAGCTTAGCGTTAGCTTAGCTTTAGCTTAGCTTTAGCTTAGCTTGAGCTTAGCTGTAGCTTAGATTTAGCTTAGCTTTAGCTTAGCTGTAGCTTAGTTTTAGCTTAGCTGTAGCTTAGATTTAGCTTAGCTTTAGCTTAGCTTTAGCTTAGCTGTAGCTTAGCTTTTGCTTAGCTGTTGCTCAGCTTTAGCTTAGCTTTAGCTTAGCTTTAGCTTAGCTTTAGCTTAGCTTTAGCTTAGATTTAGCTTAGATTTAGCTTAGCTTTAGCTTAGCTGTGGCTTAGCTTTAGCTTAGCTTTAGCTTAGCTTTAGCTTAGCTTAGCTTTAGCTTAGCGTTACTGTTACTACTAATGCTGCTTTCCTAGGGGGTCCAACTCCTACGTAGGGTCGCACTGGGATAATTTTGAGGACGATCGGTTTATATGATGACGTGCGGATATAGAACATCGCACCTTTTTGTATAACTAGCGGCTGCCTCAAAAAAATGTTCCATATCAGGGGGCTAGGGGGGGAGGGGGGAGCGGGGGGGGGAGGGGGGGGGTGGGGGGGGGGGGGGGGGGGGGGGGGGGCGAAACGCCCGAACGCCTGGATCGCCTGACCTCAATCCTCCCATTGCCTTCCGTTTCCTCGGGGCCTTGGCGGGCGACGGCGTCATGCAGAGTTCAGTCATGGCCATTCCCTGGCAAATCTTTCAAGCTGCGTGCAGCTGTGGCGACGAGGACCTCAAGAAGCGGGACGAAAACAAAAAAAACTACCGACCACGACGATGACGACGACGACGACGATGACGACGACGACGACGACGACGACGACGGCGACGACGACGACGGCGACGACGACGACGACGACGACGACGACGACGACGACGACGACGGCGACGACGGCGGCGGCGGCGGCGGCGACGACGACGACAGCCCGAAGGGCAGAGATCTGCCACACGCCAGAGGGACCCATGGCAAGGGCGACCTCTATTGCGCAGCCTCAGAACCGAGCCAGAACCAGGAGGGGAGGGGGGAGAGGGTGGAGGGGCGAGGAGGAGGAGGAGGAGGAGGAGGAGGAGGAAGAGGAGGAGGAGGAGGAAGGAGGAGGAGGAGGAGGCGCAGGAGGACCTCGAGGGTCCACGGCAAGGGGGAGCGGGGTTGGCCAGAACCGAGCGCGCAAGCCGCTGCTACCGCACCCCGTTCAGCGACCGGGCAGCACCGCTGGGCGTGCGCCACGTGTCACACCGGCGAAGGGTCACCTCAGGTGCTCGCTCCGGAGACCTCCCAGGAGCCACTCGCTCCACCATGCGTCGGCGCTGCGCCGAGAGTCCGTCGACTTGAGCCGAGCTCGAGTCGAAGCTGAGTCGGGCTAGAGCCGAACTAGAGTCGAACCAGAGCTCAAGAGCTCCACCGGGTGAGCCCCAGAAGGGTCTCCAAAAACCAACATCTGAGTGACCCTTACGCACAGCCGAGGGGAGGCGCCGCGGTGGCTCCTTGGCTCCCCCAGCGTCCGCAGGGGCCGCAGGCGAGGCGCGCGGCCGACACCCACCGCGCTGCTCGGCTTCCGGCGCTCTCGCGCGCGCGGCAGCCCCGCGCGAAGGGCCCCCTTCGAAAGTTCAAACGGTGCTCGAGCCGAGAGGCAGACCAGCGACCGACGGACGGGAAGAGATGCATGTGACGTGGGGACTTTGTCCATTATCACAACCGCCTGGGTGCTGGATCTTCGGGGACTTCGACGAGCGGCGGATGTGATGTGGATACGTTTGGCCCCCGCAGGGCCCGAAGATATCCGCATGTCCACCTCCTGCCTCACATTCAGCTGCGCCCGTGAGATGAGCCAGGCCTCGCCCCCCTCTTGTCGGGGGTTGCCACCGCCCCTGGCCCAGGGTGCACGGTTTCCCGAGGAGGAGGAGGAGGAGGAGGAGGAGGAGGCGGAGGAGGGAGCGGGAGGGGGAGGATGAGATAGAGGAGGAGGAGGAGGAGGAGGAGGAGGAGGAGGAGGAGGAAGAGGAGGAGGAGGAGGAGGAGGAGGAGGACAGGAGGAGGAGGAGGAGGAGGACGAGGAGGAGGAGAAGGTAGGTAGGTAGGTAGGTGTGCTCCCTTTGAGCTGGCGACGGAGGCGTCGGACGGCGCTTCCTTTTTAGCAAGGAGCCACGATCTGGAGAGGGTTCGGAAGCGACCTCGCTGCGACGGCTTTGGAGGGCAAAGCGCCAGCACTGGAGGGGACGGGGAGAGGGTAGGCGAAAGCTTTTGCTCTCTCGGGGGCCTAGGCGGAGCGGAATTCTTGGGTCGGCGCTGGACCCCCCCCTGAGCTCAACACGAGCCCGGGGAGCGGCGCCAAAGGCGCCAGGGGGGGGGGCGCAGCCCCTAATTACCCAGGAAAACCACCGGCCTCCGGAGGACTCCGCCCAGAGCCCCGGCCAGAGCGAAGCAGCAGAGGCAACTCAGAGACTCCAAGCAACGTGGGGGGCGGCCAGGCAGGGAGCACCTGCCTGGAGCTCGTCCGATCCCCACTACACTGCCTGGTCGACGTACCCCGCAGATACGGGACGGAGGAGGAGGAGGAGGAGGGGGAGGGAGCGGGAGGGGGAGGACAGGATTGAGGAGAAGGAGGAGCAGGAGGAGGAGGAGGAGGAAGAGGAAGAGGACGAGGAGAAGGAGGAGGAGGAGGAGGAGGGCGGAGGAGGAAGAGGAGGGGGAGGAGGAGGAGGAGGAGGAGGAGCGGAGGAGGAGGAGGAGGAGGAGGAGGAGGAGAAGGAGGAGGAGAGAAGGAGGAGGAGGAGGAGGGGGAGGAGGAGGAGCGCAGCGTAGAGAGAGAGGGAGGAGGAGGAGGAGGAGGAGGAGGAGGAGGAGCAGGAGGAGGGAGGAGGACGGATCGCCTAAGCCCTCCGGAGAAACCCTCCAGCCCAGGGTGCCCCCAGCTTCTCGTTCAATCCCGGAGCCCCTGCGACCCTCTGGGCCTCGTAAGGTGTGCTGTGGAGGCCGTGGGGGCCTCCTTGGAATTCCTGGGGGCACCTTGGGCTAGGGGCACGTCTAGCAACACCCGACTCTTCGACGCCCCGGAGGTCGTCGCCTCCGAGGAGAGGAGGGCGGGCACCAGAACGTCCACGCTCCGCCTGGCGACGCGCGTCGAGGGAGGGAGGAAGCCTTGCCGGAGGCCTCCGGAGGGCTCTGGAGGTCCCCGCGGGGAGATCGCCTCACGGGGACAGCGTGCTTTTCGGAGATCGACTTTGCACGCTAGCTTCCCAACGCCAACCGTAAGAGAGGGGGCACGACCTCCCCCGCCTGCTGAGGCTCCTCCCCCATCATCCCCCAGGGGCGCTTGACAGGGCAAGGTCTTCCCCGCCTCGCGTTGGGTCCCCGCGGGGGCTCCCTTCGGAGGCCCACGAGGCCCAGACAGCGAACACAGTTAGAAGAAAAAACAGGGCGGGCGCTTTTCGCCGTTCTCGGCCTCCGGAGGCC
>CAUYUJ010022009.1:109068-113859 GCA_963575745.1 Prorocentrum cordatum
TCCTCCTCCTCATCCTCCTCCTCCTCCTCCTGCTCCTCCTCCTACTCCTCCTCCTCCTCCTCCTTCCTCATCCTCCTCCTCCTCCCCATCCTCATCCTCCTCCTCCTCTCCTCCTTCCCCTCCTCCTCCTCCCTCCTCCTCTCCTCCTCCACCTCCTCCTCCCTCCATCTCCTCCTCTTTTCTCCTCCCTCCAATCTCCTTGTTCTGGACCCTCCTCCATGTCCTCCTCCTCCCCGACTCCTCCTTCGCCTTCTCCTCTCCTCCTCCTACTTCTCCTGCTCCTCCTCCTCGTCCTCCTCCTCCTCCTCCTCCCTCCCCTCCTCCTCCTCCTCCGCCTCCTCCTCCTCCTCCTCCTCCTCCGTCTCCTCCTCCTCATCCTTCGCCCTTCACCCTCCTCCCCCCATTCCTCCTTTCGTCGTCCTCCCATTCTTATCCTCCTCCCTCCTCGCAGAGGGCACGCCTCGCTCCGTCGATCCGCGACTGCGCCACCATCGTCGGGTCCGGCTGCCAGGGGCCGCATGCCTGCCGCCGTGGTGGGGGGGGGGGGCGGGGGGCGGGCCGGGCGCCCGCCTCTCGCCCCCTCAAGAGGAGGAGGAGGAGGAGGAGGAGGAGGAGGAGGAGGAGGAGGAGGAGGAGGAGGAGGAGGAGGAGAGGAGGAGGAGGAGGAGGAGGAGGAGGAGGAGGAGGAGGAAGGAGGAGGGGCCCCTACAGGCGGGCCCTGCAGGGCGGGGCACGCCGGGACATGTCGCTCACTCGCGCACTGCAGGGCCGCCGACGGGCCGATGCCGGTGCACGATTCTACTTTGCAACACCAAACCAACGCGCCACTGGCGCCACGACGTGAGACTGAAGACCGCAGGGCAGGCCCAGAGCGGCACGGGAGATGCCGCCGGGAGCGCAGGCACCACTGGAGGAGGGAGGAGAAGCGGGGAAGGCAGCGTGCGGCAGGCAGCAGGGGGCGGAGAAGCACGAGGCCCTGGAGGCAGGAGCGCGGGAGATAGAGCGAGGGGGGGCAGCAAAGCAAATACGAGGAAGCAGAACCCGAGAGGTCCCGAAGATGCGACCAAAAGGCCCCAAAACTGCCCACCAGAGGCCTACGAGCGCGCTCCTAAGAGGCCCCACGAACCATCACTGAGGACTCTACCCCACGTCGGCGTCGTTGTCGCCGCCGACGCCACCGTCGTGGTCGTCGTCTCCTTTCAGGGTCGGCGGCACCGGCCGTAAGGCCTTCCCAATGCGAGGAAGCTGAACGAGCAGAGCAGAGATGAAAGCGGACGGGGCGAGACTGACCGCAGAGAGGCGAAGGCCCTAACCGATCGCCCAGAGCGAGCTACTAAAAGACAGGAGGGGCGCGAGGTCGTGGGCGCGGAGGCCTGTGGTAAGCAGCGCGCGCACAAGGGTCCCGCGGGGCAAAGAGAAGAAGAGAAAACGAGGGCATGGGGAGGGGAGAACGAATGCAGCTCGAGAGCAGCGCAAGGACGGCTAGAGAAGTAGATCGACCGAAAAGGGTAGGTGTTTCGCGAGACGATGCCGCGCTGTGCGCAGACAGCTCCAGGGCGGCGGGAGGGCGCAAGCCACGCACATTGGCTGTGGGGCTGGAAGCCGGTGGGCGTGGAGGAGGCTGGCATTCGCACGCGATTACAACAACAACAACAACAACAGCAGCAGCAGCAGCAACAACAACAACAGCAACAACAACAACAACAACAACAACAGCAGCAACAACAACAACAGCAGCAGCAGCAGCAGCATCAGCATCATCAGCAGCAGCAACAACAACAACGAAAACGGCAACAATCATAACAACAACAACAACAACAACAACAACAACAACAACAACAACAACAACAACAACAACAACAACAACAACAACAACAACAACAACGCCAACGCCAACGACAACGACAACGACAACGACAACGACAACGACAACAATAGCAGCAACAACAACAACATCAACAAACAACAATCATTATAAGACTGTTCGCTCTTGCTTGCCCGCGTGTCCTTCAAAACGAGTTCCCCACACCCTCGATACCCGCTTTGTCTTCGATCGCACCTCCTTTGGGGGGATCATTTCTGTTTGCGGGGGGCGGCGGGCTTAGACAGGCGGGCAAACCTGAACGGACGCAATCTTTCGTGGGCGTACATGTGCCCGCCATTGGAATTGGTGTGGGCCCTGCAAAAAGAGGAGGGGGAGAACGAGGGAGAGTGGGAGGAAGGGAGGGGGGGGACGAGGGAAGAGAGAAAACGCCAGGAGAGAAGGAGCGAAGAGGGGGGCGGTTGAGTAGAGGCAGAGAAAGAGAGGGAGAGAGAAAGACAGATATGAGATGTAGAAGAAAAAGAGAGAGAGAGAGAGAGAGAGAGAGAGAGAGAGGAACAAAAAAAAAGAGGGAGGGAGGAGGCAGGAGAGGGGAGGGAGAAGGGAGGATGGAGAGGGGGGAGAGGAATATGGCAGAGAGGCATAAGGATGAGGGAAGAGAGGAGGGAGAGAGAATGGAGGAGGGGAGGGAGGAAGGAGAGGGAGAGGGAGGAAGAGCAGGAAGGTAAGAGCGTGAACTGTCGAGGAAGTCCTAGGCGAAAGCACCGTTCCTGTAGGAAGTATCGGGCGGGAGCCCACGACGGGCGGGCGATCCCCTGACGGGCGGGTCGTGCGGGTGGGACATTCAAGCGGGATGCCTGAGTATGGCGAGAGCGCCATGACCAAGTAAATTGTAACGGCGTCCTCGGCGCAGCATGTTTCCTGAGCGTCGAAAGCTCGATGTCTGAATAAATCGCATGGAAATCACACGCGAGAGCACAATTCTTGAAAAAAATGTGAAGGGCTCTCTGGCGGGAGCGGGGTTTTTGATTAAATTGCGAGGAAATCTTGATTCAATTGCGAGGAAGTCTCAAGCGGGAGCGCCGTTCCTGAGTAAATTGTAAGGAAATCTCACATGGGAGCGGGGGACTGGACTAAATTGAGACGACGTCACAGGCGGGAGCGCCGTTCCTGAGTAAATTGGGAGGAAGTCTTTGGAGCGGGGGTCCTGAATTAATTTGGAGGAAGTCTCAGGCGGAAGCCGTTGTCGTTGTAATGCGGGGGGCCAGGGGCACAGTTTGACCACCAAGACCTTCCCTGCCAAAAAAACCGGGTGCGAGCGTCGAGGGGCACACTTTGCTTGAGAAAAAACAAGAACTATTCTTCAGATGTGACACTTTAACAACAACAACAACAACAACAACAACAACAACAACAACAACAACAACAACAACAACAACAACAACAACAACAACAACAACAACAACAACAACAACAACAACAACAACAACAACAACTACAACAACAACAACAACAACAACAACAACAACAACAACAACAACAACAACAACAACAACAACAAAACAACAAATACCAACAACAACAACAACAACACCAACACCAACACCAACAACAACAACAACAACAACAACAACAACAACAACAACAACAACAACAACAACAACAACAGCAACAACAACAACAACAACAACAGCGGCAGCAGCAGCAGCAACCACAGTCGGCCCGCCCAACAAAGGGACAGGAAGAGAAGGAAACGACGAGAAGTAAAACAACTGAACCACTTGGCCAACTGCACCGAGCAGCCCGGGAAAATCGCGGGCGCGGCGCGGGCTGCTCACGACTTCCCAGAAGACGTCCAGGCTGTGCTACTGCTCAGGACAATCATGCTCGTAGCAGTTGCGCTGCCCAGCGATGTCACGCACGTGTGCGTCGTACTTGAAGCATTGCTCAAAGTCCCTCTGTTGCTGCTGCCGCTGCTGCCCGCCCAGTTGTTCTGCCCAGCGCCGCGTCGCAAATGCCGCCCGCCCCGCTCGTGACAGTCAACGTTATACTTATGCCCTCCTACGCATGGGTGCCCTGGCCAGCCTTCTCACCGGAGTCGGCGGAGGTAGAGCCAGAGTCGCAGAGATAGGCACTGGAGCCAGGACGGAAACGGAAGCTGGAATCGCGAAGTGGGGAGGTGGGGCGGTTTTTTTCAGCCCGAGGCAGCCGCGTCCCCCCGCAGCCAATCCAAGCCCCCCCGCGCGCCCACAGTAAGTGTGGGGCGGGCCCCTGAGGAGCGGGAGGTTATTGGCCGAAGCCAGGAGGACCTCGAACCTGCCGCTGGCTGGCCCCAGCGCAGGAGGGCGCTGGCGCCGCCGCGGCGCGGCGAGGGAGCTCGCTCAGCCGCCTCCAGCCTGACGCAGCGGCAGCTGCTGCCGCTGCCGCGCCGCCCCTGCCTCCGCCGTCGCCGCTGCGGCCGTCAGCCCAGCGGCCGCCGCCGCCGCCGCCAGCCGCTCGCGGGGCGATCGTCCAGCTGCGGCCTGGCCTGCCCGCCAGTTGCGCCAGGACCCGCGCCAGCTGCAGCGGCGCTCTGTGCCGCGCCCCAAGCGCAGGGCGGCCTGGCGCCACCTGCCTCGCCCTCCTGGCGCGCTGCCCTCTGGCAAGCATGTTCTTCGCCGCCTCCTCCTCCTCTTCATCCTCGGCCGCGACGCCCCCCTCTCCGCTGCGGCGCTGCTGCGGCGGTGGCCCGGACGCGGGGCCCGCAGGCGGGCGCGCGGCAGCCCCGCCCCACTCCCGCAGGCGGGCGCGCGGCACCCCCGTCCCACC
Source organism: Prorocentrum cordatum (assembly GCA_963575745.1). NCBI lineage: Eukaryota > Dinophyceae > Prorocentrales > Prorocentraceae > Prorocentrum > Prorocentrum cordatum. The sequence goes on from CAUYUJ010022009.1 coordinate 113,699, forward strand.
TCCCGCCCCCGCGCCGCTCTTTGGGCTCGCGCATCCCTTGGCCCCTGCCAAGCCCGCGCGTTATCTCGCCCTTTCTAGCCCGTGGAGCGGGGCGCAGGCGCTGGGCCCGCAGGCGGGCGCGAGGCAGCCCCGTCCCACGCCTGCTAGGAGGTGGGGCCCGC
>CAUYUJ010022009.1:113959-129984 GCA_963575745.1 Prorocentrum cordatum
GTGGTGGTGGTGGTGGTGGTGGTGGTGGTGGTGGTGGTGGTGGTGGTGGTGGTGGTGGTGGTTGGTGGTGGTGGTGGTGGTGGTGGTGGTGGTGGTGGTGGTAGTGGTGGTGGTGGTGGTTGTGGCGGTGGTGGTTGTGGTGGTGGTGGCGGTGGTGCTCGCGTTGTAGCTGCTGGTCGGCGTCGCGGTGGTGCTGCTGCTGTTGGGTTTCGCTGCGGGTCTGCTGGTCGGGGCCGCCGCGGTGCTGGCGCGGGCTTTGGTTCGGGTGCAGCTGGTCGTCGTCGTCGTCGTCGTCGTCGTCGTCGTCGTCGTCGTCGTCGTCGTCGTCGTCGTCGTCGCGGTGGGGGCGGTGCTGGTCGTTGTCGCAGTGCTGCTGGCCACTGTCGTGGTGGTCGTGCCAGAGGCGTTGTTCGTGGTCGGCGTCGTGGTGATGCTGGTGCTGCTGGTCGTAGTCGCGCTTCTGCAGGTCGGGTTTGTGGCGGCGCTGGCAAAGGCGCCGGTGCTGGTTATGGTGGCGTTTCTGTCGGTAGCCCAGGTGGTTGGGCTGCTGCTGCTGCTGATGCTGCTGCTGTTGCTGGTTGTGGTCGTGGCACTGTTGGTAGTTGCCGTCGTGTTCGTCGCGGTCGGGGTGGCGGTGCTGCCCGTTGCTGTCGGCGCCGCGCCGGCGGTCGCAGTCGCCCTCGTGCTGCTGCTGGCGGCGCTTGTGCTGGAAGCCGTCGTTGTGGCGGTGGTGCTGGCGTTGCTGATAGTCGTCGTGGTAGTGGTGCTGGCTGTCGCCGTCATAGTCCTGGCCGTAGTAGTGCTGCTTTTCGCTGTCGTGACATTGGTGCCTGCGGTGTCGCTGCAGCTTGTGTTGTTTGCGGTGGTGCTGCTGCAGGTTGCTTCTCCGTCTGTGGCAAGCGTCTCGCTGGGCACGTCTTCCAGCAGGCCAGCGGCCAGGACGTCGTGAATGGTAAAGGCCAGCTCGCCAGTCCACCTGTGCAAGAGCGCCGCTGCAAGTGACCTACGCAGCGCCACTGGCGCGCCCCTGGCCCGGGCCTGCGCCAAGACCGCGAGGAACTCGTGCGCCTCCTCGTCCCGCCGCCCACCTGTTTCTGCTCCCGCCACCAAGAGGTAGCTGCGCCTCGAGCCAACCAGTTCCAGCGGCGGCGGGCGGCTTGCGGCGGCGGGCTCGCTGAAGCACAAGCCCAGGGCGGAGCCTCCACGCGGCGGGCAAGCCAGCGGCCGTGAGCGGCGACGCGATGCAGGCATCGATGGCGATCTGCCGGCCGCGGTAGGCTGGAACGCCATTCGCGACCACCTCGATGCGGCGCCCGTCGTCGGCCGTGACGCCCAGCAGGTTCACGTCGCGCAAGAACACGTCGGTGCGGACGCGGCCCCCTGCTTCACGGCAGACCCTGGCCCGCACCCTCTCGACGGGAAGCCGCGCTTGAGCAGCCGTCCGCCGCGGGGGCAAGCTGCTCTGTGGTCGCCTCGCGAGTCCGGGCGGGTTTGGCAGGAGCTGCTGGCTGTGGCGCCCAGAGGCAGGCGGAGCAGTCGGAGGAGTGGCGCACGGAGACGCTCTGGCGTAAACGTCGTTTCTGGCGTCGGGCCTGCTGCAGCAACCTCCCTGCGAGTCAACCAACGACTGTTGGTCGTCCGTTAGGTCGGGGAGCACGACCTCCTCTCTGAAGCGCGGCTGTCGCGCTGCTGACGCGTGGCACTGCCATCAATGCTTCCACTCGCCGGGCTCTGGTTCCGCTTGCTCCGGGCGCGCGCCGTCCAAGACCTCTTGCCAGGTTGGGCAAGCGAAGCCGTCGCGAGAGGCTGCGACCCTGGCGCGCTCGGCCTCCTGGAGACACTCGGCCTCGGCACCGGTGCTAGCGCGGAGGGCGGCGGTGAGCTCTGCTGCTGCCGGAAGGCTTCTTTGTCGCGGCCTGAGAAGCGCATCTGCCCACGACGCCGAGTAAGCGCACTCAGCCGCGCGCGCCGCTGACCTCAGCCCGAGGCCGCCGAGGCCGAGCGGCAGCGAGCTCACTCGGAAGAGTCTTTGGGCGCCTGCTGGCGGAGGAGCCAGGTCGAAGAGGCCGAAGAGCACCTTCTGGAGCGAGCGGCCGCGCGCTTCGGCGGAGGGCCGCGTCAACGATGGAGGCAGCGTCCGCAGTAAGTGGATGCATCGCGGCACAGCACCGTACAGCAAGAAAGCCAAAACACACTGAAGGTCTGGCAGATGCGGCAGCTCTTGCAGGAATGCGCGTTCCTCTTCTGTCCTTTCCTGCGTCAGCTGGGCCGCGAACGCAGCAGTGCCCACGGGCGTGCCGAGCACCTTTAGGCCACGGTGCTCCTCTGGCGTCCTGGCGCCGCCCGCCTACACGTCTGTGCCCAGCGACAAGAACCCTGCTGGTTCGAAGCCGCCTCGGCTCCACATGCAGCACTTGCCTAGGGTGGCCTCGATACCTGCCCACTCCTCGCAGGGCCGCCGTGACTTCATGAAAAGCTGCCGTGGCGCGCTTTGGTCGGCAGACAATGTACGCCGTCCAGGTGCGCAAGCAATGTCTCGTCTGGCTGCAGTCGCGCGCGGGCGCGCGCCATCTCCACGGCGCCGTGCGGCGCCAGCGAGTACGAGTGCGGGCCTGAGCGGATCGCCTTGTTCGCCTCCTCCTCCCTGCCTTACCTCGTGCGCAACTTCAGCGTCATCTGTCCACAGGTACGTCTATGGCTGGCCGTAGGAGGGCATCACGAACAGAAACAAGGCAGAGGCACCAGGCAGCGACAGGAGATTCTCGATCATGCGTTTGCGGCGCGCGTGGTCGAAAGCCCTGCTGCCATCTCTGCCCACGTGACCGCTATGGTCGGCGTCTGTGGCCGCGCGCAAGAAGTGAGCGGCGCTATCCGTGCCAGCTCGCGTCGACAGCGCGCATTAAAATGTCGCGCAGGCGTTGTCCATTTCAGGCCTGAACTGGTGCGAGAGAGCCTTGCCAATAAGCCTGCGGAAGGCGTCGCCTGCGACGATCCCTCGTGCTCGGCCGTTGTCCTTCAGCAGCGCCGTCAAGCGACCGGTGCCAAGAGCGCGCGCGACACTCGCAGGGATCTTGGCTCTGGCGTAGCGATCTGCCACGGCGGCCTGCAACTCGAGAGCCTCGCCTTCGTCCAAGGCAAGTTTGATCAGTTACAACCCCTTCGGCGCAGAGCGGACGCAATCTGTTTAGAGGCGGCGGTCCAGCTCGACGGGGCGAGACGGCTCGAAAGCGCGCGCGGGGAGAGGCAGCTCGGCCGCAGCCTGTGGTGGGCGCCTGGCGGGGACACCCAGTTCTGCCACAGTCTCGGCGGTTCCTGGCGCCAGCCCGCGCGAGGCGAGCAGCTGCTGCGCCTTACTGAGGCCCCCTGCTCTGACCAGCGCCACCGCGCTCTAAAGCAGGCACTGCTGTTTTTTTTTGTTGCCCGCCTCCCTCTCCCCCAGCGCCGGTCCCACAGTGCGGCCCCCCACCCCGCGAGCCGCCGTGCCGCGCCGCCTCAAGGTCGGCCCGCCGGCGCCCCCTGCCCAGGCGAGCCTCGCCAGCCGCTGCTCGAGATGCTCGCGGCGCAGCCCGTCGCGCCACGCCACGCCCTGGCTCGCCGCGCGCCGCAGCCTGAGCGCCGACTGGGCCCCCGTTTTGGCCCCTGCAGCCGCCGCCTGGCTCAGCGCGCCCGCGCCTCCGGCCTCGAGCCTGCACCACCGCCCGCGGCGCGCCTGGGGACGGCGCGGCCAGTGGCCTGGGCCGCCGCGGTCCTGCCCCACCCTCGGCAATGCCTGGCCCGAGCGAAGCCGGCCCCGCCCGCGCTGCCAGCCTCCGCCGCCTCCTGCCTGGCGCCCGCGCCCAGCGCCCCCGCCGCGCCTCCAGCCTTGCACTTCGCGCCTCCAGCCGAGTCGCCCGTACCGCGTGCTGCTGGGTGCTCCTGGGCATTGGGATCAGCAGACCCACTCGCACCTGGCATCTGTTGCTTGGTGACCGCTTGAAACTCGCCGCCTGCAACTTGCCAGACCAACACGATGGCCCAGGTGCGCCCCCACAACGAGCTCCACGACAGTTACCACCACGACGGCAGCACGAGCAACGCCGCCGACGTCACGAGCCGCACCACGCAACCTGCAGCACCACCAACTGCGCACCAGGCGCCACGAGCCGCTCCACAGCTACCACAACGACGGCACAAAGCGACGCCACGAGCAGCCGCACAGACGCCACCACGAGCTGCACCACAGCTAGCACCACGACTGCGACAGGCGGCACCACTAGCAGCGCCGCAGGCGCCACGAGCGGCACCACGGTCACAACGACGACAGCGACCCCCCCGCACGGCGACCAGCAGCACCACACACAGCACCGCCGGCGCCACGAGCAGCACCACAACGAGCACCACAACGACCAGCAGCACCACGAGCAGCGCCGCGGGCACCACAAGCGACGCAGTTACCACCACAACGGCGACCAGGACGGCGACAAGCAGCACGACGAGCAGCGCCGCATGCGCGACGAGCCACACCCGGGACACCACCAGGACATGGACTGGCAGCACCACGAACGGCACCACCAGCGCCACGAGCACCACTACAACAAGCACCACGACGGCGACTGGCCGCACCACCCGCAGCGCTGTCGCAGGCGCCTCGAGCTGCACAACAACCAGCACCACGACGCAGCGCCACCACCACGACCGCGACCACCAGCAGAACCACTACGAGCACCACGACTGCGACCGACAGCGTACCACTACCACAACGGCGACTAGCAACAGCACCACAACCCGGACGGCAATGAGCAGCAGAACCACAACCACAACCACCGCCACCACCATGAAAGCGACCAGCAGCACCACAACCAAGATCACGACCAGCACCACCACGACAGCGACCAGAGACACCACGACTGCGACTAGCAGCACCACAAACAACCACGACGGCGCCACCACCACCACCACCACCACCACCACCACCACCACCACCTCCACCACCTCCACCGCCACCACAACGGCGACAAGCAGCACCACGACTACGACCAGCAGCACCACCACAACTGCGACCAGCAGCACCACCACCAGCACCCCCACCACGACGGCGACCAGCAGCCGCACCAAGACTGCGATCAGCAACAGCACCACCATTACCACCACCACCACCACCACCACCACCACCACCACCACCACCACGACGACCAGGAGCGCCACAGCGGCGACAGAACTACAACCACGTCTGCGACCATCAGCACCACTACCACGACCAGGACTCGCAGCACCACCACGGCGACCAACAGCACCACCACGACCGCGGCCCATGGCACAATCAGCAGTTCTACCACCACGACTGCGACCAGCAGCCTGACCACGACGACGACCAGCAGCACCACCACCACGACTGCGACCAGGCGCACAACATCAACTGCGACCAGAAGAACTACAACCACGATTGCGACCAACAAGGAAAAAAAAATCGACTAGCGGCATCGCTGCGACTGCCATCAGCAGCACTACCAGCAACAACACCACCACGACCACGACCAGCAGCACCACGACTGCGACCAGCAGCACCACATCCACAACTACCAAAAAAAAGCAGGCAGCAGCAGCAGCAGCAGCAGCAGCAGCAGCAGCAGCAGCAGCAGCAGCAGCACCACTACCACCACCACCACCACCACCACCACCACCACCACCACCACCACCACCACCACCACCACCACCACCACCACGACTACGAACCGCAGCCTAGCACCAGGAGCACCACGGCTACGACCAGCAGCACCGACGACGCGCACCAGCACGACGACGAACACCTGCGACGTCCGTCGCGCTCCCCCGTCGCCGCCCCATCCGCCATTGTCTCCCCGTCTTGCACCCCCGCTTTTTTTTGGCCCCTGCCCCCACGTCGCTCTCCCCTCTACGTTCGGCGCTGTGCTCCCCTCGTCGCCTCGCCCCCCGTTCCCTGCCCGCCCGCCCCACCCAAGCCCAGAACCCAGATCCGCGTGCGCCTGCAAGAGAGGGAGCGGGTACTGCCACGGGCACTACTGTCGTTTTTGAAGAGCACGAAGGCACAGGAGAAGGAAGTCCAACTTAATTGGCGACAGTACTGGCACCATCGCAAGCACAAAAGAAGAGCAGCGGCAGCGGGCACACTCGTTGCTCGGCGGACTGGCGGCCAGGAGCAATGAACAAAACGGCCTCGGCGACACCTCTTTTCAATCAGCGCCTGCACAAGTCGCAAGGAGTACCAGTTTGCTCTCTCGCTGCGCAGCGGCACGGTGACGAGGAAGGAGCAATGGTACGAGAGGGGGCCCACTGGTCCAGGACGACGTCGCCCGGGCAATACGCGCCCCAGGCGGCCCCCAGCAGTCCATCCTATTATAATAACTGCGTCGCCCTTTGGTGCTAGGCGTGAGGACCCCGCCTTTGCACGAAGGGCACGCCAGAAAAGCGCGGCGCGATCCTGCAAGAGGTGGGCACCAAAGCAAGAGCCAAACAGCATCAGCTTGTGATCCTGTTATGGCCACGTGCAAGACTAGGTCGTCGCAGCACGCTTTTACGCTACCCAGCAAGACGCAAGGTCCGCAGCTGGGGCCGCACGTCCTGCGCTCCATAGTGGTGGTCGCCTGCGCCCTGGGGCCGGCGCCTGCCAGAAGGGCAGACCACGGCGGCACGCTCCGGCGCCATCCTGCCAGGCAAGGCCCGACGCTGGCGCCGCACGCAAGGTCGGAGCCACTGCTGAGTCCTGCGCGCACGATCGGGAAAGGAGGCGGTGGCGGTCCCTAGGGCGGGGGCGGTTTTAACTGGGGACGGCGGACTGCGCAAAGACTGGGGAGACAAACCAGCCAAAGTGTTGGCTCTGAACACGCCACCTGCCACCTTGGAATGTCTGGACCCCCCACTAACACCTCACGCCCACATCCCGTAGAAACGGCCCGATTTCCCTGAAACATGCCCTGGTACTGGTGGTGGCAAGTTTTCACTTTAAGCAGCCGCGCCACAACCGCTAGCCCAGGACGACCGAGGGGCACAGCACGACCCTGCCCTTCCCTGACACGACCTGGGCCCTGAACCTGACGCAGCCTGCTGCGCAGCGTGGTGTATTGTCTCCAACCCTCTCCCGCGCAGGGGCAGTCTTCTGTTGTTTTTGCCTGTCCTTTCCTCGCACGGGCTTGCGCCAGGCCGAGGCCGAGGCCGTCGCGTCACGTCGCCCCGCCCCCGCCGCGCGGGCAGCGCGCGCTCTGCCGCGGCCCGCTGCCCGCCGCCCGCCGCCGCCGCCGCCGCCGCCGCCGCCGCCGCCGCCGCCGCCGCCGCCGCCGCCAGGGGCCTCGGCCTCGGCCTCGGGCCAGCCGCTTCCCTCCGACGCCACCTTTTGCCCTGCCTCCGGAGCTGCGCCGCCGCGCCCTCGAGGGGGGATTGGGTCCATGTGTACCACCTCCTGCTGTCACCTGTGGGCACCGAGCCAGTCGACCAGCGTGGCGGCGTGGACTTGCGCTGCTCTTCCCGCGCCGCCCGCCTGGCAGCCAGCCAGACCAAGGCCTCCCACACAGCGCCACCAGCTCTAGCGCAGAAAAAATGCGATCTCATTGGGCACCGAGCCAGCAGCGACAGCAGCGCCCACAAGATAGCGACCGCCAACAGCAGCAGCAGCAGCAGCAGCAGCAGCACCACCACCACCACCACCACCACCACCACCACCACCACTACCACCACCATCACCACCACCACCACCACCACCACCCACCACCCCCCACCACCACCACCACCACCACCACCACCACCACCACCACCACCACCACCACCAACACCACCACGGCGCGAGATCCCAACAGGAACCCCAGCCGCAAAGAAACTCAAGCGTAATCCCAGCTGGGCCGGGGAACAGGGAAGCAAGAGAGCGGAAAACTGGCAGACTCCGATGCAAAGGGACCTCCTTCCCCGCGCCGCCCCCTCCTGTCCAAAAAAATGGTTTGGTTCAGGTGCGGCGGGCCCTCGACAGGCCTCCCAGATAACGCGCGCTGCGCCGGGACCTGGTTACAACCCGAACGCGCCTGTGGGACAGGCTCCCCACCTGCAGTCTCGCCGCAGCACAACAGGGACCCGAGCGCTGCACTCAACAACTTCGCCACTTGTGCGGCGAGAGCCTTCACGCCAACACTCTGCACCGCGACCCCTCCTGGGCTGCATGGAATTCTGAGCGACGCCCGCCTTGCGAAGGCCAACCAGGCCTCGAACGCCTGACGGCCTGCGTGACCAGCGCCGCCCGCCCGAACGCACCGACAAGACTCCGCACACTGCGGTGCAACGTGGATGGTTCCCTCATGCCACGCACGTCACGACCAAGGCGCCTCACACTGCAAAATGCGAATGAACACGGCACCACAAAAACTGCCCTGCAGCTCTTCCTTCCGCCCGCTCCGCGGCATGGGCGGCAGCCTCCGTGTCTGCTTTGGGGCACGTCAACTTGACACCCGATCGCAGTGATATAAATCATCACGTGGCACAGATACTCAAGAGAGACTACCACCTAATTCAAGACACGCACCCGTATGTGTAAAAACGCCCGTCGCCAAATAAAACACTACGGCCCGTGGCTGCTCACACAACGTCAAACACGTGCTTCACGGCGTGCGCAACAAGCTCCAGGTTGTGCGCGTTACGTTGGCGGCCTCGTCCGCCGCGCCACCTCGATATGCCAGCAGCAAGTCCTCGCAACACACTCTGTCTCGCAACTGTTGGCAGGACCTCAACCGTTGCGCCATTGCATCACCCCGCCTGTCGATGGCCCACGCGCAGCAGGCAGCTGGAGTAGCGTACAGTCACGACTGCGCGCGCAGACGCTCGGCCAAACCTCGGCCAGCCATGTATGACATATTTTGCCAAAGCGCAGTGATGATAGTGATGATAGTGATAGTGATGATAGTGATGACGGTGATGATGGTGATGATGGTGATGATGGTGATGATGGTGATGATGGTGATGATGGTGATGATGGTCATGACGATGATAGTGGTACTGATGATGCTGGCGGCGATGGTGATGAAGAAGAAGATGAAGAGGAATATAAAGAGGATGATGAAGATGACGATGAAGCTGAACATGAAAATGAAGATGCAAATGAAGATGAAGAAGATGATGATGATGATGCTGATGATGATGAAGATGGAGATGCTGACAATGAGGATGATGGTGGTGATGATGTTGGTGTTGGTGCTCATGATAAGGATGATGATGATAATGACGATGATGATGATGATGATGATGATGATGATGATGATGACAATGGTAATGCTGATGATGCTGGTGATGATGTGAATGATGATGATAATAAGAATGACGATGACGATGATGATGATGATGATGATGGTGATGATGATGATCATTATGTTGACGGTGATTGTGATGATGCGCATAATGATGATGGTGATGATGATGATGATCATCATGCTGATGATGACGATGATGATGGTGATGGTGATGGTGATGGTGATGATGGTGGTGGTGATGATGATGGTGATGATGAGGATGAGGATGAGAGTGAGAATGATGATGATGATAATGCTAACGATGTTGGTGATGATGAAGATGATGATGATTATGTTGATGATGACAATCATGACGATGATGATGATGCTGCTGATGCTGGTGATGATGATGAGGATGATGCTGATTGTGATGATGAGTGCGGTTCCTGTTCCTGCGCGGGGGGGGGGCAAAGAAAATTGCCCTGGCGAAGGACCCAACCATAAGCAATTGTTCGTAACGCGTTGTGGGTGCCGCTTTCGGTGGGGCTCCACATGGGGACACGAAACGCTGCCCTGGGTCGGGGAACCGCATGCGAGAGCAGCCACTGGGGCCTTCGGTGGAGCTCCCTATGGGGCCACGAAGCGCTGCCCAGGGTGGAGGAGCCGCATGCGAGAGCAACCACTGGGGCCTTCGGTGGAGCTCCCTATGGGGCTACGAAACGCTGCCCAGAGCGGGGGGAACGCATGCGAGAGCAACCACTGGGGCCTTCGGTGGAGCTCCCTATGAGGCCACGAAACGCTGCCATGGGTGGGGGAACCGCATGCGAGAGCAGCCACTGGGGCCTTCGGTGGAGCTCCCTATGCGGCCACGAAACGCTGCCCTGGGCCGAGGAACCGCATGCGAGCGCAACCACAGGGGCCTTCGGTGGAGCTCCATATGGGGACACGAAACGCTGCCCAGGGTGGGGGAAACACATGCGAGAGCAACCACTGGGGTCTTCGGTGGAGCTCCCTATGGGGCCACGAAGCGCTGCCTAGGGTGGGGGGGAACGCATGCGAGAGCAACCACTGGGGCCTTCGGTGGAGCTCCCTATGGGGCTACGAAACGCTGCCCAGGGTGGGGGAAACGCATGCAACCACTGGGGCCTTCGGTGGGGCTCCCTATGGGGCCACGGAGCGCCGCCCAGGGTGGGGGAAACGCATGCGAGAGCAACCACTGGGGCCTTCGGTGGAGCTCCCCATGGAACCACGAAACGCTGCCCTGGGCCGAAGAACCGCATGCGAGAGCAACCACTGGAGCCTTCGGTGGAGCTCCCTATGGGGCCACGAAACGCTGCCCAGGGTAGGGGAAACGCATGCGAGAGCAACCACTGGGGCCGTCGGTGGAGCTCCCTGTGGGGCCACGAAACGCTGCCCAGGGTGGGGGAAACGCATGCGAGAGCAACCACTGGGGCCTTCGGTGGAGCCCCCTATGGGGCCACGAAACGCTGCCCAGGGTGGGGGAAACGCATGCGAGAGCAACCGCTGGGGCCTTCGGTGGAGCTCCCTATGGGGCCACGAAACGCTGCCCTGGGTGGAGGAACCGCATGCGAGAGCAACTACTGGGGCCTTCGGTGGAGCTCCCTATGGGGCTACGAAACGCTGCCCAGGGTGGGGGGAACATGCGAGAGCAACCACTGGGGCCTTCGGTGGACCTCCCCATGGGGCCGCGAAACGCTGCCCAGGGTGGGGGAAACGCATGCGAGAGCAACCACTGGGGCCTTCGGTGGAGCTCCCTATAGGGCCACGAAGCGCTGCCCAGGGTAGGGGAAACGCATGCGAGAGCAACCACTGGGGTCTTCGGTGGAGCTCCCTATGGGGCTACGAAACGCGTGAGAGGTGTGTCGAGAGCAGAGGCAAGGAGGGGGAGGAGGGAGGAGGGGGAGGAGGGGGAGGAGGGAGGAAGGAGGAAGGAGGAGGAAGGAGGAGGAAGGTGGGACGCGGGGCGGTGTCTCTTCAAAACGAGGACCCAACACAACAGGATGGTTGGGAAAACGAGGACGGTAACGGTGACGATGTCGATGGTGATGATGATGATGATGATGATGATGATGATGATGATGATGATGATGATGATGATGATGATGATGATGATGATGATGATGATGATGATGATGATGATGATGACGATGACGATGATGATGATGATGATGATGATGATGATGATGATGATGATGATGATGATGATGATGATGATGGATGATGATGGATGAATGATGTGATGATGATGATGATGATGATGATGATGATGATGATGATGATGATGATGATGATGATGATGATGATGATGATGATGATGATGATGATGATGGTGATGGTGATGATGATGATCATCATCATCATCATCATCATCATCATCATCATCATCATCATCATCATCATCATCATACGGCTAGCCCCTTGCATAATGATGATGATGGTGATGATGATGATGATGATGATGATGCTGATGATGATGATGACGATGATGATGCTGATGAGAGGAGGAGGGAGGGGGCAGCGGGAGGAGGAGGAGTGAACGCGGGGCGCTGTCTCTTCAAAACGAGGACCCAACACCACAGGATGGTTGGGAACAAGACTTCACTTCGGACGCGGGGCAAAAGAATACGATACAAGAAAGCAGATGGCCACGATGAGCCGACGAACGGCGGCAAGGGCGAGAGCGACAGATAAAGCAAGCCAGAGGAGAACTGCGCAACGCAGGCACAGGAGGCAGCCAGTGGCCAGAGGAACCTGGACAAGACCGCGCGCCCGAAGGAGCAGAGGACAAGCGAGCGCCGCAGCCTGCTTTGCGCACGCAGAGGCACCAGCAGCGCCCTTCTGTCCGTGCCCTCGCGCGGCAATCGCGAGGCGCACCCACCCCCGACGAAGCCGAACGGGTCGGCGCTCAGACGCTCGTCGAGTCGCCCCACGTGCGGCACGGGCATCCACGCCAGAAAGCAACAGCGGAAGAGCAAACAAACCCACGAACCAGCCTTGCAGCAGAGAGGGCACACAACAAGATCGCGGGGCAGCGGCACGCTGAAACGGCGCGAACATCGCGTTTCGCGCGAAAGAAAATGGTTCAGGCTGCCATCTGATGTCGCCTTCTGGCCAAGAGGAACACAAACAAGGAAATGGAAGGACACAGTGGCCAAGCTCTTCTCAGCCAAACACTTGTCGCGTCCACGGAAGGCGAGAAGCACCACACACACACACACACACACACACACACACACACACACACACACGTGGCGTGAGCCATGTGCGAGAACCTCGTGCGATAACCAATCTGGCTTGCATACCCCTGCGGCGCTGGCCTCAACCCTGCGCACTCTGGGTCTCCGCCTGAGCTCTCACACTGCACGAACCGCTCCACCGTTCCACCTCGAACGAGCTCCGCTCTCGGAGGCGCCCAGAGAATGTCCTGCGGCCATCGCGCAGTGGCCGCCTTCGGCGGGCCTCGGGGCCCGAGGCGAACGAGACCCACGGAGGGCGCTCCACAGGAGACGCCCGCAACCCGCGCCAGCGAGGGCGCGCGGAGCCTGCCGCAGGCAGGCCAAAAGGAGAAGGGAGCCCCGACGGAACTCCCGTTGGAGGCCTGGAAATGGGCACCAACACCAACACAGGGGGTTGCCTTCACAGGGGGAAGATGATCCTCGATTTCGGTGTTGGTGGTAATATTTCGGCCACCTTGGAAGCCAAAATATTACCGCTATCACCGAGATCGGGATCTTCTTCCCTCGGTGGAGGCACACCGCCGATCTTGGTGTTGGTGTCAACCCCTAGGCCTGCGAAAAAGGAGAAGGGAGCCCCGACGGAACTCCCGGGCGGAGCGCCGGGCTCCGGCGCCTGCAGCGGGCGGGGGCGGCGCGCGGGCCGGAGGGGCAGAGGGCGAGGGGCCGACGCAGCAGAAAAGACGAGGGCGGAAGAGACGGCCGTGCGGAGGGCGCCCGAAATGGGTACCGAAAGAATGGGTACAATGCCCAACAACAAATGTTGTCCCAAACCAACAGCAGCCGCTGTTTGGCAGGCGGCCTTCTGTCTCGAATGGACACAGGCCGCGGCGGCGCGGACAGCGAGTCCTGTTCAAAATGAACAGGAACTGCTGTTGGGCATTGTACCCAATTCTTTCGGTACCCATGTCGGGCGTCCAGAGCCGTGCTGAGGGCGCCCAGGGGCACACAAAGGAGTGCACACAAGTCCACGGATTTCCCCATCTCTTTCCAGATTCCCTGGATTCTCGTCTTCCCCCCCCCCCCCCCCCTTCCCATACTTCCCCCTGCTTCCTGGGGATCGGAGGTTCCTTGTGTCTGCGTGTTTTTTCCCTCCTGGCATGCACGTCCACGAACTCGGGGAAGCACCGGCCTGGGTCCATGCAGACCCGGGTCGGTCGGGCGCTGCAGGCTCCTGCAGGATCCTGCAGGAGCCTGCACGCAGGCCCAGGCCAATGCACCCCCGTCTCTGCAGGAGCCTTCCAGATCTGGCGCCCTGGCTGGCCCCTGGCAGCATTTTTCGGAGGCAGCTCATGGGAGCCTCCCACACAATCTTGTCGGCTCTTGCGAATCAACGCTGATCGACGCTGGTCGACGCTGAATTCGACGCCAATCGACGCTGACCGACGCTAAATCGGCGCTGTCTCATCGACTCCCAGACGCTAATCGACGCCAGTCGACGCTAACGACGTCCCCCATGAATATCCAAATAGGCTTGCCCTATAGGAATCCTAACTCAAACCCTACTAATTGGTCCGTTGTCCCCCAAATTCCGATGCCCCCCCTGTGCCTATGACTATGCCTATGCCTCCCCCCTAACTCCTATGCCTACGCCTACGCCTATGCCTGCTTGCGCGCTTGCGCGCTTGCACGCTTGCACGCTTGCTTGCTTGCTTGCTTGCTTGCTTGCTTGCGCGCTTGCACGCTTGCTTGCTTTGCTTGCTTTGCTTGCTTTGCTTGCTTTGCTTGCTTTGCTTGCTTTGCTTGCGTGCTTGCGCGCTTGCGCGCTTGCTTGCACTCTTGCTTGCCTGCTGAGTTGCGGACTCCAAGCATGCCTGATTCCTCTGACTCCTTTACTGGAGTCGTCCAAAAAATCACTTTTTGGGAGCCAACGCCGGCTGACGCCTGCTGCCGCAGCGAATGCCCCCCGTCTCCGGAGCTCCGAGGGGCCCTGGCCAGGCCTGGGCCCCTGGGCCCCCGGTGCCCGGCCTGGCGTGCGCGCGCTCCCTGCGGCAGGAGGCACCCCCCGCGGCAGGAGGAGCGACGGGAGCGCGGCGCGGGCGACGGCGCAGGGCGGCGGCGCTGGTGCGCCCAGGGCTGGCAGAAGCGAGGCGGGGCCAGGGTGCACGGAGGAAAGCGAGGCAGGACCACGGTGGCCGGAGGAGGAGGCTGAGGCAGCAGAGCGTGCTCCTCTTGCTCCTGCGCCTCCCCCCCCCCCAGGGGAGGAGCCTCGGCCGCAGAATGTGTGTGCCTTCTCCTGCTTCCCCCACGGTCACCTTTCGAGTCGCTGGCCCCCGGAGCCCGGGGGAACTGCCATGAACCCGTAAATGGCAAGAGAAATCGGGCGCGATTCGTGTGCGTCGGCAGGCGCGCGAGGTTCTGTTCGGAAAACAGGGCCTCGAATGTTGGCAACAACACGCGGGCGAGATTCCAGCGGCACCTGCCCTCGACTGCCGCGAAATTTATCCCGCTCTAGCACGCTCGTCCTCCTCATGCCTCTGTTTGAGGACACTTGCTCCCAAGTGGAGTTTGCGGGCGTGGGACCACGCTCGGTTGGTGTCACTCGGCCGCCCGCTTTCTCTCCGGTTGCCTCTCGCATCCAATCGCAGTCCAGATCGCCTCTCGCAAGACCTGACACGTCTATGACCGCGGGGGAGGAGGAAGAAGTAGGAGGAGGAGGAGGAAGACGAAGAAGAAGAAGAAGAAGACGAAAAAGGAGAAGGAAGATGTATGTAGAAGAAGACGGAGAAGGAGGAGGAGGAGGAGGAGGAGGAGGAGGCGACGGTAGGCCCAGGATGAACCAGAAAAAAACAGGAGCGGGAGGTCCTGTCTCCACTCCTACGGCTGGCGCTGGAAAGATGGCGTGCAAGATCGATCTCCAGAGGGCACGCTGTCCCTATGGGGCGATCCCCATCGAACGCCATCTTTGCAACGCCAGCCGTACGACAAAGCCAGGACAAGGAAAAATCGGACCGGGATACATCAGGACTCTGAGATCCTCCTCCTCCTCCTCCGCCTCCTCCTCCTGCCTCCTCCTCCTCCTCCTCCTACCACCTCCGTCCCTCATCATCATCAACAACATCATCATCATCATCTCATCATCATCCTCAATCATCATCATCATCATCATCATCATCAATCATCATCATCATCATCATCATCATCATCATCATCATCATCGTCGTCGATCGTCGTCGTTCGCGTCGTCGTACGTCGTCGTCGTTCGGCGTCGTCGTCGTCGTCCGTCGTCGTCGGTCATCATCATCATCAAACACTCATCATCATCATCATCATCCCATCATCATCATCATCATCGATCATCATCATCATCAACAACAACATCATCATCATCATCATCATCATCATCATCATCATCATCATCATCATCATCATCATCATCATCATCATCATCATCATCATCATCATACATCATCATCATCATCATCATCATCATCATACATCATCATCATCATCATCATCATCATCATCATCATCATCATCATCATCAGCAGCAGCAGCAGCAGCAACATCATCATCATCATCATCATCATCATCATCATCATCATCATC
Source organism: Prorocentrum cordatum (assembly GCA_963575745.1). Taxonomy (NCBI): domain Eukaryota; class Dinophyceae; order Prorocentrales; family Prorocentraceae; genus Prorocentrum; species Prorocentrum cordatum. Next base: position 129,981 of record CAUYUJ010022009.1, read on the forward strand.
ATGC
>CAUYUJ010022010.1:0-72500 GCA_963575745.1 Prorocentrum cordatum
CGAAGTTGCGCGGAAGAAACTCAGCCGCGGGGGCCCCCACCTCGCCCCCGTCCCCGCGCTTTCCAAAATAACTTGTGCGCAGTGTTGCTTCATTGCATTGTCGGTTTTTTGCTTATATAGAATAATAATAGTAGTATAAAAAGAACATTTGCCGACCGCGGGGGCGCCTGTTCCCCCTCTTTCCTACGCCCGCGTTCCTCGCCATAGTCCTCCTCATCATCCTCCCTGGTTTCCTCATCCTCTCCTTTTCTTCTCCTCCTCCCCCCCCTCCTCCTCCTCCTTCTCGCTATCCTCCTCCTCCGCCTACTCCTCCTCATTATCATCCTCATCCTCTTCCTCTTCCTCTTATTCCTCCTCCTTCTCCCCCTCCTCCCACCTCCCCCTCCTCCTCCTTCTCCTCCTCTTCCTCGTTTTCTTTTTCCTCGCCCCCCTCCCCCCCCCCCCCGGCTGCTTTTTGCAACCTCGAGCCGCGGGCGCGCGATCGGCGGCGTTGACAGCCGCATTGGATGCCGCGCGCGCTACCAACAACGCAATCCCCCAGCACAAGCACTCCGCAAGTGGGGCCACGTTGCCCCCGCATTAAATGTGGCACGCGCCCCCGCTACAACGTTAGCGCGGGCACTGCCGCGCTCGAGCATGGCCCGCGCGAGCAATTCGCGCGTTATCGCCGGTTGTGGTGCGTCCCGCTAGAACACGCGGCACACCGCGCAATTGCTATTTCCACGCAGCCACAAAAAATCCCATGCTTCCGGCCCAAAACACACTCTGGAAATTAGTTTCCTCCGAGTGCAAACAAAGTGCCTCTGGGTAGGGGGCCCCGCTGATTTTGTCTGCCCTGCCCCTGCGCCACAGAAGCGCGGGATTGCTGTCGGGGGCGGCCTGCCTGAAGGGCCCGATCAACCGGGTCAACTGCGCCTCGTCGAGAGCTCCGTCGTCCAGTCGGTCCGGGGCCCCGAGTCGAAGTCTCTCCGGGGCTCCGTCGGTGGCTACTACGCCGGCTCGAGACCTTCCGGCAAGCGCCTCTTCTTCGGGGCCTCGCGACACCTTCTTCGCCGTCGGCCCCCCGCTCTGCGACGTCGGCAGCTGCGGCGGCTGCGATGGATCAGCGAGCCAAGAACGGTATAAATAAACTGTTTTGCTGTCGGGGGCGCCTGTCCCTGGGCGGCTGGAAAGCTCGCGCCCCTAAGTTTCCGGCCGCCCAGGGGCAGGCGCCCCCGACAGCGAAAAAGTTTATGTTATACCGTTCTTCGCCCGTTAAATCAAAGGAGAACCGCAGGCGATTCGATGCAAACTGACCGAGGACGAGGTGCCGACCAGCATTGCCCAGAAGGAGGAGAAGTGGGCGGGCCTCGTCTCGCGCATGTTCCAGAGCGCGATCAACATCTGGAGCGGGACTATGTCAGCGTTCGCAACGGGCCGGCTCTATCCCCAGTCGACCCCTCGGTCGGCAAGGATGCTGGCTCCTCGCCAGATGGAGTGCCACCATCCTCCAGACGCGGCTTTCAGGCGCAGCAACCTGGACGGCGAGCGGTGGAAGTGTGCGACCTGCGGCCTGCGCCGGGCGCACCGAGTTTTGGGCAACGTCAAGAAGCAGCCGCAGGGCGACAAGCGCCCGCGCCGCCTCCGGAGGATCTCCGTCCACATGCTCGCCGGAATGTTCGGGCGACGACGTGCGAGGCGGAACCGGCCAAGGGGGGGGTGCCGAAAGGCGCGCGGGGCCGCGGCAGCTCGGGGATGGAGGCGTGCGACCCGCCCGCGCCGATGGGCGTGGATGCTCTGTCCCAGCGCCGGATTAAGCGCCAGCCGGCACCATCCTCATCCAGCGACGAGAAGTGGACCAGGCAGTGAAGGCCTTGCAGGACATGCAGGAAGCGCCCCTCCGCTCGAACCAGGAGCCGACGGCTCACATTGCCGGCCTGACGGCCCACGTCTCGATGCATCATCGCCAGCTCCAGGCGATCCAGGGCGCGTCGGGGACGCAGCAGGCGGCGGCGCCGGACGGGGGCCCCGACAGCGCCGCCCTCGCCGGAGCAGGTCAACCCCCACTTAACGCGAGTCGACGGCCTCTCGTGCTGGCCGACAGGACGGCGCCCATCGGTCTGATTCAGCAGCTGAGGACGGCGGGGCCCGTCGAAGACACTTTCGTGATCTCCCTCACTTTCCCTTCTTGCATCCCCCAACAAGGACCTCGGGAATCCAAAGCAGTCGAGGATGTCTTGGGGGGGCTTCTTACGACCAAGGAGAAGTTCGGGGACCGAGGAGCGTTCTGGCTGGGGGATGACGGAAAGTGGCAGGGCCCCCTCGGGACCGTCGAGAGAGGTCAAGTGTCTGGGAGATCGGGCCGCCCCCGCCCTGCGGCGTGGGCCGTGCGAGACCTCTCTGACAGATTGTTTGGCGCAGTCTTTGGCCCCCTTCTCCAGTGCCTGGTCAAAAACCTCATGGAAGTCCCTCCGAGAGGGCCCCGCTCTGCCGCCGGCCCCCCCATCGTGGTCTCAAACGGCCCGGGGGCGACCCAAGGGCGCCCCAAGCCGGTCCACGAGAGTCCCGAGCAGCCCAAGAGAGCGCCCAGACGGTTGCAGATCGCTCCAAGACGCCCAAGATGGCTTCCAGGCGGCCCAAGACGCCTCCAAGACGGCCCAAGAGGCCTCCAAGAGCACCCCCAAGACAGCCCCGAGAAGCAAACATCATTGATTTTTCAATTGTTTTTGAAGGATTTTCACGTTCTCGCCATTTCGGCTCCACGCTCCAGGACGGCCCAATAGGCCCCCAAGATCGCCCCAGGACGGCCCAACAAGCCCCCAAGGGGGCTCCAAGACGGCCCAAGAGGGCCCCAAGACGGCCCAAGAGGCACCCAGAACGGCCTAAGAGAGGCCCCAGGACGGCCCCAAGAGGGCGCTCAGAAGGGAAACCCGAATGAACATTTTGAGTTTTCGGTCCCAAGAGGCCCCCAGGGGGCTCATAGATCATAGAGGCCCCCAGGAGGCCCCCAAGAGGCTCCAAGAGAGCCCCCGCAGGCCCCAAGAGGCCCCCAAGAGGCTCACAAGAAGCCCCCAGGAGGCCTTCAAGAGGCCCTAAACTCCCTGCAGAGGCCCCGAGAGCCCTCTCGAGACCCCAAGAAGCGCCCACGAGGACTCCGACTCGAAACCCAAGCGCGGTGGCGGGATGGGCCGCGCCACGTCGCGACTTTCGACGTTGCGCGATCTTCGGCAAACTCCCAGGGGGCGGCCGGTGATGCGCCGCCGGCGTCCTCGATCCGGCCGCTCCGGCCCGGCGGGTTGGGCCGCGCGAGACCTCTCTGACAAGGTATTTGGCGCAGTCTTTGGCCCCCTTCTCCAGTGCCTGGTCAAAAACCTCATGGAAGTCCCTCCGAGAGGGCCCCGCTCTGCCGCCGGCCCCCCCATCGTGGTCTCAAACGGCCCGGGGGCGACCCAAGGGCGCCCCAAGCCGGTCCACGAGAGTCCCGAGCAGCCCAAGAGAGCGCCCAGACGGTTGCAGATCGCTCCAAGACGCCCAAGATGGCTTCCAGGCGGCCCAAGACGCCTCCAAGACGGCCCAAGAGGCCTCCAAGAGCACCCCCAAGACAGCCCCGAGAAGCAAACATCATTGATTTTCAATTGTTTTTGAAGGATTTTCACGTTCACGCCATTTCGGCTCACCCACGCTCCACGACGGCCCAAGAGGCCCCCAAGATCGCCCCAGGACGGCCCAACAGGTCCCCAAGACGGCCCCAAGACGGCCCAAGAGGGCCCCAAAACCGCCCAAGAGGCCCCCGGGGCGGCCCAAGAGGGGCCCCAGGATGGCCCCAAGAGGAGGCTCAGAAGGGGAACCCGAATGAACATTTCGAGTTTTCGGCTCAAGAGGCCCCCAGGAGGCCCTAAGAAGCCCCCAGGAGGCCCCCAAGAAGCCCCAAGAGAGCCCCAAGAGGCCCCAAGAGAGCTCCGAGAGGCTCCCAAAAAGCTTCCAGGATGGCCCCCAAGAGGCCCCTAAACTCCCCCGCAGAGGCCTCCGAGAGCCCTCTCGAGAGACCCCAGGAAGCGTCCATGAGGACTCCGTCCGACCCAAAACCCAAGCACGGTGGCGGGATGGGCCGACGGCTATTTGATCCGCCGCCCCCTGTGGTCTTGCCACAGGGGTGCGCGGCGTGCTGGGCGATTCAGGTTTTGGTTTTGGTTCTTTTTCTAAAAGAACTCCCCAGTGGGCTTCGGCCCGTCCCGCCGGCCACCCGTAAGTTTCCGAAAATCCATCTGTCAATGCCTTTGTTGCCCCAACTTGGCCCAAGATGACCTCCAAGACGGCCAAGATGGCCCAAGATGGCCTCCAATATGCCTCCAAGACGGCCACGATGGCCTCCAAGACGGGTAAGATGGCTCCAAGATGCCTCCAAGACGGGCCAAGATGCCCTCCAAGACGGCCAAGATGGCCCCAAGATGCCTCCAAGATGGCCCAAGAGGCCTCCAAGGCGTTCTCCAGGAGAGCCCGAAGAGGCTAAAATCATTGGTTTTCCCTGGGTTTTTCAATGTTTGTTTTGCGTTTTCTTCTCTTCGGCCTTCCGACGGCCCAAGAGGCCCCCAAGATCGCCCAAGAGGCCTCCAAGAAGGCCCTATGACGGCCCAAGGGCCCCCCAAGACGGCCCCAAGAGCGCCCCAAGACGGCCCAAGAGGCCTCCAAAACGCCCAACATGGCCTCCAAGACGGCCCTGAAGCGCCCCACGAGGGCCCCAAGACGGCCCAGAGAGGCCCCCAAGACGGCTCCAGACGGCGTCAGACGGACCAGGAACGCCCTAAGACGGCCAAAGAGACCCCCAGGAAGCCCCCAAAGGCCCCCAAGAGGCCCAAGGAGGCCCCCAAGATGCCTCCAAGAGGCCTCGAAGAGGCCCCCAAGAAGCCCCCAACAGACCCCAAGGGTGCCCCAAGAGACTCCTAACAACCCTCATCCTCCTACTCTATTTCTTCCTCTTCCTCTTCCTGTTCATAATCATTCTCTCCCATGTGTTCCCCGAAAGCTTTCCAAACCGACTCGGGGAACTCATGGTCCGATAGCTTGGCCAAGCTCTAATCCAACTTTCGGCCACACCGGCGTCTCCAAAAAGGCAGGGGGCGGCGGTGATTCGCCGTAGGCGTCTTCGATAGCTGGCATACGCGCCGCGTCACGACTTTCGACGCTGCGCACCTCTTCGAAAAACTCCCAGGGGGCGGCCGGTGATGCGCCGCCGGCGTCCTCGATACCTCGCTCTCTCAATTAATGTGCCAGGCTGGTCCAGCGTCCTCTTCTCCGATTCTCTGTGCGACGATTTTGAGCGCAGTACGCCGGACAGCACTGTTGACCGCGCCTGGTCCGGTCTCGAGGTCCGAGGCCACGACTCCGACGTTTCAGACTCATTGCAGACCTTGTGGCTGCCTGCGAGTATTGCCAATGAGCGCAGGAAGCATCGCGCTGAGGCCGCTTTTGTGGAAGTCTTTTCCTTTACCCGTCTTGCCGGCGCTGCTGCTCGGGCCGGATTGAAATGTCTCGGTTCCTGGGATCTTTCGAAGGGCTGGGATTTCACGAGGGCCCCCGATAAGACTCGAGCTAGGCAGTTTGTTCGAGAACACGAGCCCGAGATGCCGTTTCTGAAGCCTCCCTGTCGTGCTTTCAGCAAGGTTTGGCAGGTTTCGGAGAGGGCCATGGGCCGGGCCGCGCGGGCGCGCGCGGTGACGGAAGGCAAGCTCCTCCTCGGCTTCGCCGTCGAGCTGGCCCGCATGCAGGTGGCAGGCGGGCGTTTCTTTGCCTTCGGGCACCCCGAAGGAGCTGCGTCCTGGCCCCCGCCCTCTCCAGCTTCCTGGATCTGCCTGGCGTTGGAGGGGTCGTCGTCGATCTCTGTCGTTTCGGACTGTCGGTCGATGGCAAGGGGCTGAACCAGAAGCCGACGCGGCTAGCCTCGAACAGCCCCTGGTTCCTGGACAGCTTTCGGCATTGCAGGCGCACCAAGGATCACGAGCGCACTCAGCTCGTCGGGGGGCGCGCCGCCGCCAAGGCCAGGATCTACCTTCCAGGTCTGGTTCGTAGGCCCGTATTCGCCCTGAGGACCCATGTCTCGCGGGCGGCCAGACACTGTTCGCCAGTGGGGGCCGGGAAGCTGGTCCGAAACAAGTTTCTGGGTTCTGGAGCTCCTGGGCCTAGTCGCTCTTTCTTCCTCCCTCTGAGCGATGATGATGTGGGAAGCGCTGAGCGAGAGTATCCGAGCGCCGCCGCCGCCGCTGGCCAGCGCAAAGCTGCTGCCGCCGCGCCTCCACCCGTGCACGTCCCTCCGGCCCGAGAATGAGAGAGTTGCCCTCGCTTCTGCTCTCGAGTCATTCCAGAATGAGGCCCCGGAGGCCGCTCGGGACGACCCACCAGGAATGGCGGAAGAGGCGGGGGGCCCTGCGGAAGCCGAGGAAGAAGAGACCGGCCCCCGGGAGATCGCGATCGACTCTCGCGTGCGAGCGTTGGTGCAGAAGGTGCGCGCCGATCTCGGACGTCCTCGGAAGGATCTCTTTGTGCGAGTACTGAAGGCGACACAGACTCGGCGGGAAGTGATCAGGCGTGCTGTCCCCCAGTTCTCATGCCCAGACTGCCAGTCGCAGGCGCGCCCTGCTGAGCGGAGGAAGACAGCGATGCCGCGCGCTTTCCAGTTCAACTGTATCTTGGCCGTTGATACCGTGTTTGTCAACGTGTTCGGCGAGTCCATTCCCGCGCTCAACATAATCTGTCATGGTGCGAATTATCAGATGATGGCCCGATATGACGGGACAGCGAAGGGGGCCTGGCCCACGTTTCTCCGGACGTGGCTCAGATATTTCGGGGCGCCAGACGTCGTCACGAGCGACGGGGGTGGGGAGTTTCTGAGGGAATTCGAGCGGGGATTGGAACAGCACGGCACGTGCCAACACGCGCGTGACCCCGACGCCCCCCACCAGAACGGCCGCTGCGAAAGACACGGGGGCTGGGTCAAAGATCTGTTGGTCAAGGGTGCCGGGGGCCGCGTGCTGAGTTCGCTCGACGATTTCGACCTCTTACTGTGGGAGATTGTCTCTGCCAAAAATTAATACCTGCACCGAGGCGGGTTTGCCACGTGTCAGCTCGTGTGCGGTCGGAACCCTCGGGTCCCAGTGGATTTTCTCTCGGACGCGGCCCACAATCGGGTTGCTGTGGACGATCTCGGGGAGCAGGCCTGGGATATGGACGCGGCGGCTCAAGAGTTTTCGCGTGCCCAGGCCGTGCGACACTACGCCAGAAAAGAGCTCTTTGCTTCATCTTCGGCGGCCAAGATCAATCTGGCCCCCCGGCCCCGGGCCCATCGCGATCAGAAGTTCTTGCCAGGGCACTGGGTCTACGTGCGGCGTCGTGCTCACCGCGCGGCCTCCCGCACATATGGCCTCCAGAGAGACAGGTGGGTGGGCCCCGGGATGGTGGTGGCCCAGTGCCGGAGCCACGTCTGGGTGTCGATCCGGGGCCGCCTCTGGAAGTGCAGTTCCGAGCAGGCCCGCCCTGCCGCCAACCCCGAGGCGCGCGGAGCCGAGCTGATCCAAGACGAGGCTGCGCAGGAACTGATCAGGCAGGTCAGAGGGGGCGCGAACCCCACGGGAGTCGACGTTGCTCGTGAGGGGCCACCTCCCCCCGAAGCTTGGGGCTCTCCCCCCCCAGACTTGGGCGATTCGGCTTTCGTTCCCCGCGGAGCGGGCGCCCCCCCGTCCACCGGCCCAGCCACGGGCGCTGGGCCGGCCCCCGGCAGGGGGGCGGATGTGCACCAGCCCTCCGCCACCGCCCCACTCCCGCCCCCCCCCCCATCGGCCTCTCCTCCCCTCCGCTCCCTCAATCCTCCGCCTCCCCCTCCTACATATCCCCCCCCTCCTCCAGTCTCCTCCTCTGTCCTCCTCGAATTCCCCCCCCCCCTTCATCCCATTGATCCTCGCTCCATTATCCTGCCTCGTTCCCGTCGGCGTCCGCGGGTGCACCGCATGCTTCGAGCATTGCGCGCCCTTGGATCAGTCGACTGATTTCGATCGGTCGCGTGGTGGCGCGAGTCTCGCTTTCGCCCGCGCCCCCTCGCTCGTCTGCCCGCGCGCGGGTGCTCGCCCTTGGCTCTTCGCCGACGAAGATCCAAAACCACCCCGAGGAGATTGAGGGGGTCATCCTCCATTGCTCGACCCTGCCCATGCGGTGCGAGCCTTGTGAATCAGGCGGTGCGTGTCACACGTGAGTTCTAACGTTTACCTTCGGCGCTTTAGATCTGGGCTGGTTCGCCCTTGCCCCGAGAAATATTGATCGAGCGACTTTTCCCCGAGCATCGACAGGGGCTTCCGGTCCCCCACGAGGGCGCCGCCCATGCGAGGGCCGTTGGTTTTCGAAGGCCGCGGCCAGCCCGCAGCTGCCCCCATATATATATATATATATATATATATGCGTGGTTTTAACAACGATCTGCGCAAGGGAAATGCGAGAGGGGCCGCACAGACTCGTCAGGGAGTTGCCATGCCGATGCTACGCCATCGGCATTGTGGCTCAAAGTGCAAGAGGCGTCTTCGATGCAGGACCTCGCTGCCTCCCTGTCTGGGGTCCTGCAGAACGGGGCGCAGGCCATCGGCGCCTCCGCGGTCGCGCGCGCGGCGGCCCCGAGTTGTGGCGCCTGCGCGCCTCAGCTCGCCTGCCCTGCCATCCCCTCCTGCGTCTGCGCAGGCGCTGGCGGGCAGGTGCCCGAGCCGTCGTGCGCGGGCCTCATCGCGGCCTGCGCGGTGGCCGCGCTGATCGTCGGCCTCGCCGTCGGGGCTGCGGGGGGCGCCTGGGCGGCCCGCGGCCTGTGCGCGGCCGGGGCGCCAGCGCCGGCGCCGGCGGCGGCGGGCAAGGTGCCGCAGGCAGCCCTCTCGCTTGAGGACGAGGCCCGGGAGCAGGCGGCGGCAGCGCGGGCTCGGACGACGGGCCCCAGGCCGCATCGATGGCAGCGCCGACGCATCCGTTGGAGCGAATAGGGGTGCAGCCCGGGGATTTCATCCTCATCCGCTACCACGTCGCCGGGCGCCGGCTGTGGCACGAGAGGCTCGTCCTGTGCCTCGCGGCGGCGGCCCCGTGCTTGGACGGCCGCGGCGGCTGCTAGGTGGTTAGCGCGGATACTAAGGGGTTAGAGGATTTAGTATGTACGTACAAGTGAGTTGTAAGTAGGTTATAAGTGTTGTAAGTCGGATGTAAGTTGTATCACCAGCTACAACTGGTTAGTAGGAGATACTAACCACTTATAGCTGGAGGCTAACCTTGCTAAGTCTCTAGTAGAGGTTAGCTCGCTAAGTCCCCACTCTAGCTACCACTTGCTAACCACTTAGTAACCACTTAGCTGCCACTTAGTAACCACCCAGTAACCACTTACTAACCACTTAGTAACCACATAGTAAGTCCGCTAGCTAGCTTACTTACTAAGTGGTTAGCGGACTTACTAAGTGGTTAGCGGACTCTGAGAAGGAGAAGGAGGAGGAAGAGGAGGAGGAGGAGGAGGAGGAGGAGGAAGAGGAGGGGGAGAGAGGAGGAGGAGGAGAAGGAGGAGGAGGAGGAGGAGAAGGAGGAGGAGATGTCGAGGAGGAGGAGGAGTAGGAGGAGGACGGGGAGGAGGATGAGGAGGAGGAGGAAAGGGGGAGGCGGCGGCGGAGGCGGCGACGGGCGCGCCTCAGCCCAAGACGGCCGCTCGACGCGGCGGCCCTGCAGGGCCGCCGCGTCGAGCGGCAGCCTGGCGCGGCTGAGCGCGGCGCAGGCGAAGTTCGCCTGCGCCGCGCTCTGCGCCGCCATCTCCAGCGGCATTGCCGCTGGCGCGGGCGGCGGGGGGGGCCCCGCGCGCCGCTCGGCAGCCAGAGCGGCCCACCGCACGTAGCCGTCGTCCACAACCCAGAGGGTTGGGGGACGACGACGTGCGACGGGCCGATGGCTGCCGAGCCCGTCCCACCCCTCGGGGATGTCGAGGAGGATCCCCGACATCCCCGAGGGGTCCTCCGAGAGGAGACTGCCCCATGGCTCGGGGTCGCCATCGAAAAACATGTCTTGACATGTTTTTCGATGGCGATCCCGAGCCGCGAAGCAAAGGGAAAAGGGAGGGCGCGCTCCCCGCGCGGCCTGTAAGCCGCACGCGCGCGGGCGGCGTCTCCTCCTCCTCCCTCCTTCTATCCTCCTCCTCCTCCTCCTCCATGATTAGGTGGCGCAAGCGTGATGTTTCCATTCCGATGGGGGCGGGCGTAGTGAAGCCGGACGGGTGGAGCAGATTGGAGGGCAACGAGCGAACGGGGAGGATGAGCATGTCAGGTAGCACATCTTGTGGTACGGAGCTCGCCCCGCCGATTCCCGTCTCTGCTCTATGCTCTCTCTCTCTCTCTCTCTCTCTCTCTCTCTCTCTCTCTCGCCCGTCGCTCCTGCTGTCTCCAATCGCGGTCCTGTCCGTAACTGTTTAGGCTCTGGCTCGCCGGTGTCGCACAGGTGCTCAAGTCATCAGCGAGGGCCTCGTTGCAGAGCCGTGGGGTAAAGAAGCATCCAGCCTCTTAGCCGAGAAAGGAATCCTCCTCCGTCTGTACTTTGAACCGGCCTTCAGCTACGGCGAGTGCAGTATACACCCGCGATTCCGTTTCGATTCGTGGTTCCATGTACCTTATCTTCTCGTCTCTTCTCGGTTCTCACTTGGAAGCTACGCTACATGGGTGAAGAGGTGCGATGGCCCGATCCAGACCTCCAGGGACGTCGGCGAGCTGATGTCTTGGGCCCCGTCGGTCCGTTGGTGGGAAGTCCAGGGCCGGACGCCGTACCAGTCGTTGTGGAGTGGGCATGGCAGCGTGTCGTGGACCTTGACACGTCCGCTCTCATGGCGGCGATCGCCGCACTTATGGGTGCGTTGTGTCCTCCTGGAATGCCATGGGGACGCAGCTCGCCATACATCGCCGAACTCCTTCTCCAACTGTTTATCGCGCTCAGTGTTGCACGGCTTCGTTGGGCGATGAGGCATCCTCGCCCACCCAGATGGTCATGCCGGGTTCTACGCTTGATGGATCCAGGTGTGGCCGCGGCAATCTTGCAGCAGGGTTCGCCAATCGAGCTTCTCTGGCGGCGTCTGGCATCCGGCGAAGGCCCAGACGAGGCTGGGGTCGCGTATGCACTCTGGGGTAAAACTGGTTTATATTTAGGGAAAGCTCGTCTTCAAAGACAACGTGGTCCAGGACTGCAGGGGCGCCTTGTCGAGCATCTTCGCATGCTGATCCGCCCGGGCTCTACAACTGTGGGTTCTCGGCCACGGTATGTGATGTTGCGCAGGAGTCTGGCGTCAGTCTGTTTTCTGCCTCTGGTCATTCGTTGCTCGCTGGTGGCCTGCACGGCGGCGGAGACACTGCTTATTCGCATGGCGGCTCCACGGTGCAACGCGGTGGAGGCGAGGGTCGCCGCTCGACGCAGAGGTCTTCCTCAACGCGTTCGGCCTCGATCCCAACCGCGCCGCCGACCATTTCCTCGGTTCAGAACGCGTTCTCCTCCGACATCAAGTGTGTGGGAGTCGCCGATCACGCAGCGGGTCTCTGCGACTCGACGGGATAAACTTCTTAATGCTGGAACCGCGTTTGCGTGGATCCCGTTCTCGCGTCTGCACGTGGAGCTCGTGCGGGAGTGCGTGGCCCGCACGGGACAGCATGGTCCTCTTAACCTGTTCCAGGAAGGGTATGAACTGTTGTTCTTGGCGTACCTCTCGGCGAGACGACCGCCAGTTTCACTGCCGACAGGCTGGCGGCGCTGGGAGTCCGCTGATTACCTGTACGCGTGTGCGTGCCTGCTTGAGAAGATTTGCCCGGGAAATTCGATCCGCCTTGCAGTGCGTTCGCAGATCGACAAGCATTTGCGGTCTCTTAATTGCCCGCCTCTCCGGGTTCCTCCTTTGACGATTGAGCACGGTGCATCTCGGTTCCTGGGGCCCCTGAGGAAAGTGATATCGCGAGCTTTGCTTTCAGTTCGCTGTGTCCCGGCCCGGAGGTGGCTGCAGCGATCGTTTTCGGTTGCCACCGGTCGAGCGCCGCTGTGGCAAGACAAATTCAATGCTAACGGGTCGCTTCGTAACATGATTGCAGGTGACTTTGCGAACTTCTCATGGGGAGCTCTTGGCACGGCGGCTGACGCGCCGTCCTTGAAGGCTGCGGGAGGAGATTGGCGTTTGCCGGTCTGGCCGACAGCGAGGCGCATTCGTGGACACCTCCGGTTGCGGATGAACGCGTGGACCCAGCAGGCGAGGCTTCCTCCTCGCGCTGCCAAGCGCGCCCGTGGAGGCGTGCATGCAGCGATCAGTCGCGTCGGGTGTCCGTCTCCGCCGTCCCAGTGGCAAGCGATCGAACGCAGCATGGAGGAGGCATGTTCCAGCGGGAACCTCATTCTCGGCGACGATAGGGATAAGAACAAAGCGTGGACAGCCAAGCCACCAGAAGTCTTCTTACACCTCTTGCAGGCGTTACTGCGGGACCCAGCGTGGGAGCTCACGAAATTGTCAGGGCATGATGTCGAAGTGTTCTTGTGGGCTCGTTCGCAATGGGGCCTGCCGCAGTTCCTCCGCCGACAGCGCCAGTCGCCGGTCCGAGCGGTACCATCGATGTTCCCGTTAGTAAAATCAAAATGTTTCGACGATCATGGCGTGAGAAGATGCACGAAACCTTTGCATTCCTGTTGGAGGCGCGTGATTGATACGTCGAGGACTCCATTTCAGAGCTCGTGGCGATGCGTGGCCCGTGGCGCACGGGCCGTCGTCGAGTTCTCGCAGCTGTCCCAGGAGGTATTCAGCCTTCGGGATGTTCGCGGCGCCTTGAACGGGCTCTTCGGCGGCTTGGAGCGCCCGCCAGAATGCCACTGCTTGCGTTGTGGTGTTCCGCTGCACGGCCGCGTGTCACTAGTAGTCCTGGATGTTGACCAAGCGTTTGAGGCTTGTTGTACATCGAAAGTGTTACCTGCATGGAGGGTGTTCGCTGCATCATATCAGTCGGCTGTCGGCGAGCGCATTCTGGTGGGGAGGGGCCAAAAGAACGAAGTCAGCACGGCACAGTCTGGATATGGTCACAGGTGGTGGGCGTTTTCCTTATTGGAATGGCGCGGGCCCTATTCGCCTTTTCTTTGGCGTCGTACGTCTGTCTGGGGACGACGGTATTCGCTTGTTCGGGCATGCCCATCGGAGGCGTGCTCAGCACCGTCTGCGTCGCAATCGTGCTCGGGCATCAGGAGTTCCAGTTTTTGCAGGACCACGCCAAGCACAGCAGACTTGGCTTCAATTTCTCGGGTTGGCCGGTCAAGTCTTGCATCTCGTGGCGCCGGTATGTCGATGACATCCTGGCGGCAAGCCGGTGTTGGTGTTGTTCATGCATCATTGCCTTCGTCCAGGAGTCGTTCCAGGAGGCTCTATCCGTTGCTAGCCGTTCCGATGCCCCTGGCTGCAGCGTCCTGTGGGTGGATGTCGAATTGCGGGCAGTAGGGCAAGAAGTGTTGGTACTTCCCAAGAATGTGAATCGGCAGCGTTTGCATCGACTCGGCGACCCCCTCGACGGGCCGCTTCAAGTCTCGTCGCCGTTTGTTCCCTGGCCAGGTCGCCCGCCGAGGAGCTTCGCGTGTCTGCGAGGTATCATTGCAGGTCGTCTGGCACGTTGTGAGCAGTTGGGAATTGGCAAAGAGTTTACCACCATTTATCTTATCGAATCTTTCCTTGAGCTCCACATCCTCTCCTACCCCGTTAGCATCATTCGGGCTCTGGTGCACAGTCTGCCGAAGGCGCACCCTGCGGTCCACGAGTGCTGCAAGACACTGCACGTCTGGTTCACTGCCCGCGCCATGGATCGGCGCGACGAGCGCGGGCACGGGCGCCCGCCTGCGTCCAGGCAGCCATATGGCGGGCGCGGCGCCGCCGGTGGGCGGCAGCATCAGCATCGCGATGGACGCTCAGGCCGTGCAGAGGGCCGGGAGGACCGGCGCGGGCAGTGGGACAGGGAGCCCCGCCGCCGCCGTCGCTCTCGCACTTTGTCGTCGTCGTCCGAGGGGTCCCGGGAGAGGCGCGAGAGGAGGAGGATCGCCAAGGCGAAGTCGGTCCTGCGGGCGGCTTCGCCCGGTTACCAGAAGTACGTGGAGGACAAAGAGCGCCAGGAGCGGGACCGCGCCGTGCAGGAGCAAGGGAAACTGCTGGCGGAGGCGCTCGCGGGCAAGTTCGAGGAGGCCGTCAAGGCCGCAATCCCCGCCCCGGTCTTCCAGCAGGCGCCGCCGGGCCAACCTTCGGCGGCAGCTGGCGGTGCCGGTGGCAGAGATGGCTCCGTCACGCCAGTTGCGTTTCTGTCTATGGACAAGTTGGGCTGGCTGGAGGCAGAGCTCCAGCACAAGATCAAGCTCAAGAGCGGCGAGGAGGAAAAGTTCGTCGCAGCCATCCTCGCCAAGATGGGCGACAAGACGGTGGTGCAGGCCACCGCGAACATCTTCAAGCGCCACTTCCCGACCATCCAGGTGCCGCGCTCCAAGGACGCGCGCGCGCGGCTGCTGTTCTCGCAGGTCGGCCACATGAGCTGAGCCCCTACCCAGGCAGAGTCCGACACATCGTCGGATGAGGAGGTGACCACAGGCAAGGAATCCAGGGTTCGTGTTCCGCCTGCTGCTGCTGCTGCTCCTTCTTCTCTTCCGGCGCGTGCCCTTCACCAGTCAGGAGGCGTTGCCTTCTCTGTCAGATTTGTCGTCGTCGTCGTGTGCTGCGTGGCCGCCGCTGGTTTCATACTCGGCATCTCGTGCACGGATTCGGAGAATCCGTTGCTGTACCAGTTGACGGCGTACGTCAAAGCACACACGGTGCATTGGCGCGAGGCTCGCCTGCTGGAGGAGATCGGAAAAAGCGTAGGTTTCCCCATTACGCTCACAAGCGCTGCTGAGTTTAACTTCGCCACTGCATCCACTTTCGGCGCATTGGCGACGTGGGTTCGCATGCGGCGGCGCCCGAATCTCCAATTGCAGGTCTAATGTGCGACTTTCGTGCGGGGAGGCTGCGCGCGTGACGACTGTGCAACTGTACAGTCGGATTTACTGCAACCTTGGCACGCGGGTTGGCCCGAAAATGCGTTTCAAGATGCTTGGGATGAGCATCGCCGAATTCTTCACTGCTGCGTCTGTCGGCCTTGGAGGATGGGTGCCATGTATCCGCACGGGGTTGCTTCATGTGTTTTCTCAAAAGTTACGTGTGGGGACTGGTAGAGAAGATGCGGCATGGCACTCAACCCTACCGTAGAGGCTCGCGCCGGAGGGCGAATCCAGGAGGGCGGCCAGTTTTCGCAAATTCCTGTTGTGAGTGTGGGGAGCAGGATTTGTCCACCTCTTTCTCCTCTCCCTAGCTTTCTTCTTCCCCCCCCCCCCCCACTCCCGCCTTCCCCCTCCTGGCCGGCGCCGCGCGCAGTCTTCGCAATCGTACACCCGGGGGTAGTTCCATTCTCTTGCGGCTGCCATGGGATCCGAGGCATGCCAGTTCATCTCCATCCCGCTCTTCCTCCACCTCCGCCTCGTCCTCTCCGTCTTCCTCATTCGAGCGCCCGCTGGGCGCCAGGTCCATGATTAGGTGGCGCAAGCGTGATGTTTCCATTCCGATGGGGGCGGGCGTAGTGAAGCCGGACGGGTGGAGCAGATTGGAGGGCAACGAGCGAACGAGGAGGATGAGCATGTCAGGTAGCACATCTTGTGGTACGGAGCTCGCCCCGCCGATTCCCGTCTCTGCTCTATGCTCTCTCTCTCTCTCTCTCTCTCTCTCGCCCGTCGCCCCTGCTGTCTCCAATCGCGGTCCTGTCCGTAACTGTTTAGGCTCTGGCTCGCCGGTGTCGCGCAGGTGCTCAAGTCATCAGCGAGGGCCTCGTTGCAGAGCCGTGGGGTAAAGAAGCATCCAGCCTCTTAGCCGAGAAAGGAATCCCTCTCCTCCTCCTCCTCCTCCTCCTCCTCCTCCTCCTCCTCCTCCTCCTCTCCGCCTCCTCCTCTCGCCCTCCTCCTCTCGTCATCATCATATACTCCTCCCTCGTCCTCCTCCTCCTCATCCTCCTCCTCGTCCTCCTAACCCTCCGCTCCTCCCTCGTCCTCCTCCTCCCCCCATCCCCTCCTCATCCTCCTCCTCCTCCTCCTCCTCCTCCTGGCTCCTCTCTCCTCCTCCTCCTTCCTCCTCCCTCCTCCTCCTCCTCCTCCTCCTCCTCCTCCCTCCTCGTCCTCCTCCTCCCCCCCCCCCCCCTCCTCCCCATCCTCCTCTCGCTCTGAGCTATCTCGTCGTTTTCCTCCTCCTCATGCTCCTCCTCCTCCTCCTCCTCCTCCTCCTCCTCCTCCTCCTCCTCCTCCCCCTCCCCCTCCTCCACCCTCCCCCCCTCGTCAGAGGAGGGGGGGGAGAGGAGAAGGGGGAGGGGGAGCAAGATGAAGAGGAGGAGCAGCAGTAGGAGCAGGAGGAGGAGGGGGAGAAGGGGGAGGATGCGGGGAAGGAGGAGTTTGAACGACCGCACCACTGATCAACGACATTAGCGCTGCAGCGCAAGTGGAGGAGGAGGAACGAGGCGGAGCAGAGGAATCGGCGACCACGCACTGTTCAGGTGCTGCAGCACCGAAGTGTCAATGAAAAAGGCGCGCTACAGCGCAATGCAAAAGGGATCCACGTTTTCAAGGCGGAGAAGAGGAGTCGTCGACCATGCAACGTTCAGGTGTTGCAGCACCGAAGCATTTAGCAATGTAAAAAAGTGCGCTGCAGCGCCAGTAAGGAATCCACGTTTTAGGCTAAAGCGCACCACCGCGGCTGCGACCATATCGGGCGCGCCGCTCGGACGCCGCCGCCCTCGCGCGGCGCCCATGCGAGCGAGCACGCGATGCTCGCCGTGCGCGCCCAAAAGGCGTCGGCATCGCCGCCAAGCGCGTGCGCGGAGGCGCGCGGGTGCAGCTTCTCCTTGAAGAAGTATGGCAGGACCAAGCTCAAGCCATAGTAGTGGCCGTTCTTGGTGAAGGAGAGGTGTTTCAACACCTCGGCCGCAATGCGTTCCCCTCCTCCGTCCTCCAACAGCGCGACGTCGCCGTATTTGACGACGTGGTAGCGGCGCCGCGCTGCAGCGGACGTGACAAAGTCCGCAGGCCCGAACTGCTGCAGCAGTTCGCGCGAGATGGCCTTGGACGGCCTGGTGGCGTTAACCAGGCAGTTAACCTTAAAGGTGTCGCCATCCATGAGCTGCCACAGGTGCCGCTCGGTGACGCTCTTCAGGACATTGGCGCCCCAGCCGCTGGAGGCTGCAGCCCCCGCCTGAAGAGCGTTCGCAAAGCGCTTGCTGGTCTTGTGCTTGCGCTCCAAAACCCCGCACGACGGCAGCGCCACATGGCCCCGACGCCTCACGTAGTTGGCGAAGTGGCGCAGGTAATGGAACTTCTGCGCCATCGTTTCCTTGCCAAAGGCGCTGCTGTATGACGGCAAAAACCTGTTGACCGCAGCCTGCAGCTTATCCGCGTCTGCCTGACGCCTGGATACTCGTAGGATTTCTTCCACAACGATCGTGTGCGCCTCGAACACCGCGCAAGCCGATCGGACTGCAGGCGCTGCAGCGTCGCTAGCCACCTCCCTGAAGAAACACGTCAATCCGCCCGCGCGAACGCATGTCCGAACAAGAGGGGTGCAGTACATATCCTACAGAAATTCACGTGCGCTGCAGCGCATGTATTATTGGTCTGGCGGGGGCGCGAAGCATGCAATGATACTTGCATGGTTGTGAGCCCCTCGCTGGCGGTACACTTGAAATGCTTGCTGTCAACGTGGGACCTCGCGCGCTTCTCGCCGAAGATCGCGCACGTGTCGGGGGAGATGGAGTGGCGCCCTGGAAACGACCAGTCCTGGAAATATGCGTCTGCGCGCGCCCAGTAACCCTTCAACCTTCGAAACATTTGGAACACCAGAATGTTATATGTACCGTTGACGAAAATACAATGCATCCAATCAAACATGACTGTCTCGAGCGGCTTGAGTTTCCGAACCCGCTCAGGCAAATGGGGGTCCCAGTTCCAGCCAAGTCGGCGCTCCAACTCCTGGAACTCGCCCTTGTTCATGATGTTGACCCCTTCGATCAATCTGTTGCAGATGGCATCGAGCAACGGCGCCGTCATCGGCTGCAGCCGCGACGCATCTGGTTCCGAGTGGTGAACAGCGACACCCGTCGCATCAGAAGCAACTATATCCCGAACTTCGCCCTTCAAGAACACGTTGCGGCACGTAAAACATGGTTTGATTCCTGACGAACCTTTCATTCCGATCAAGCGGTGTATTGCATCCTCGTCCGCGATCCGACAGAGCCGCTGCAGCGACGCAAGAAGGCGTAATGGATATATACATGTGCACATGTATGCTAACTAATCTTGGGTGCTATGCGGCGACCGCTGCAGCGGCTGAATGTAAATTCCGAGGTCCATCTGGATGAGCTCCGTCGCGCCGTCGGGGCGCAGCCGCAAGCTGATGCCTGCGCTGAAGTTGCGCCCCTGATCAGGCCAGAACTGCGCGAGGATTGCGTCCAGTAGCATCGTCAGTCCGCGCGGCTGGATGTCGTTCGCGGTCTTGGCCCGCATCGTCGCGAGCTGGAACCACGCATCCTGCGAACAAATCGCAGCACAACTGGCGCTGCAGCGCCTCTCTCTCTCTCTCTCTCTCTCTCTCTCTCTCTCTATCTCTCTCTCTACCCCCCTCCCCCCCCCCCGCATATATCGTTGCTGCAGCAACGCTATCGCGAAAGTCCTCCGACGAAAGCGCCTGCGGGCCGAATTCCGCGATCGCCCAGTAGATGCCCCAGGACTTGCGGTTCTGCACGTGCGCCAGCGCGTTGCCAGCGCCTATTTCATCGCCGTAAATGCTGATGTGCCACGGGCGTGGCAGCTCCAGCGCCCGCTGCCACAGAGGCTGCATCGCGGGGAGGGCGCTGCAATACCACCGCATTGCTGCTGGACTGCAGATCTCCACCGTGTGCTGCCCGACTATCATGTTCTGGTGGAGCTTGCCGCACGGCGTGTTCTCACCGACCATGAGCTCCCGAGCGTCTCTGATATCCTGGCGTCGGGATCCCAATTCGGGGATTCCGTCTCGCTTAACGGACGCCAGGAATTGCGCCATCGCATTACAATGCATGAATGGCAGTTCCGCGCGAAGGCGGGACAGCCGCCGCAGCTTCGCTGGGCGGTCGTCCTCTGCCGCCATCGCGCGCGTTCCCGAGGCAAGCTTGCCTCCGTCGCTGCGCGCGCGCGGAGGGGCCCCTCCGCTAGGGGCCACGGCGACTACGGATGGAAATGAGGCTGCGCCGCGTGGAGAGCAACCAAATGCGCGCTGCAGCGCTAACTGCCAAGCAACAGTCTGGGAGCACATGGCGCTACAGCGCCGCTAACGTTCAATGATGACAATCTGACGCGCTGCAGCGCGAACGTCCTCCTCCTCCTCCATCCTGCTCGCCATCCCCCTCGTCCTCCTCCTCTTCCTCCCCCTCCTATACCTCCTCCTCCTCCTATTCCTCCTCCTCCCCCTCCTCCTCCTCCGCCTCATGCGCCCCCCCATCCCCCCCATCCTCCTCCTCAACCTACCCATCCTCCTCATCATCCGTCTCCCGTCCCTTCGTCCTCCCCGTCACCATCACCTTCATCGTCAACAGCATCAATATCACTCGCCCTCATCATCCGCCACATCACCATCCAACGAGAAACTGCACGCGAAACTGCGCTGCAGCGCAACACATTAACACATCATGATCCGCGCGCAAACTTTCAACCGTGGTCCACGGAGAAGCGCTGCAGCGCAACTCAAACAACACGCTCAACCACGTTCCCTCCAGCCTTTACCAATCAATCGAACCAGCATGCTTCAGCAGGCGGTCGCCGAGGCCGACCTCACTCAGGTCACCTTCATCTTCTTGGCGTTCCGCAGCGAGGTCAACGCCTCGTTGAGTTTCTGGTTGGCCACGTCCGAAGCGGCGATGTCCATCTGACCCCGACCCTGCTACTCATACTCCTCATCCTCCCACATCATCGCCTTCCACCTCCTCCTGATCATCCCCCCTGTCGTCCTTCTCCCCCGCTGCAGCGGGGGAGTGGCCTGCCACACTCATGAACCCCACCGTCCTCCTTCTCGTCCGCCTCCTCATCCACCTGCAGCTCCGCGGTGCGGATCTGCACCTGCTTCTCCGCTTTCCTGGCGTTCTTCCGCGCCTCCTTCACCTCTGCTGTAGCAGTCGCCGTCGCTCTCGCGCGGGCCTCGCGCAACTCGTCGCGACGGTCGGCGCGCCCTTGCGCTTCGAACGGCTTGTCGCAGCGGCGCGCCGCCACTGCGAGCCCAGCGAGGAGGCGGAGGATGTCCGTTGCCAGCACCCGCTGCAGCGAACGATGGCGACTGCGACGCGCGAGCCAAGTGAGGAGGGGAGGAGGAGGAGGGGGAGGAGGGCATGCCATCGGCAACGCGCAACATGAGCGAATCACAGCGCTGCAGCGCGTGACTTGGCAACAACCATGCGGGAGACAACGCTCGACATCACGAATGATGGCGCTGCAGCGCGTATCGACGTGGAACGACTGGCACTCAAGACGAGCACGTCACGCAATGCATGGACACCGCGGTTGCAACTGCACACTCACAAACGCGCCAACGCTACAACGGCACCACAAGTCTGACAGGCGCTGCAGCGCTGCATCGGAACACAACAGCACGCAATATCTACTCCACCATCCAGGAAAGCGAGCGCTGCAGCGCTGCATCGTGATCATGATGGCGATGCAAACGTTGAACACAAAGGCGCCAGCGCTGCAGCGCCCGCATCCAAGAGAACCCGCCAACACATTTGACTTTCATCCTCCTCGTCGTCCGTGCGAGCCGCGCGACCGCCAGGCAAGACCATCGCCACTACCGTTCATATCATCGGCCAGCGTTCCATCCAACCTCGCACTAATCCTCACCATCCTCCTCATTCCTTCTCCTCCACATGCTCATCCTCCTCATCATCCTACCCATCCTCCTCCTCGCCCTCATAATCCTCATCCTCACCTCCATATGCCGACAGTGCCCGTTGCGCGCTCACGGCTTGCCGCGACGGCCAGTGAAGTTCGGGTCGCGGCACGTGCCGCAGCCATTCGGCAGGTAGCGGCATTTGCTGCGCCCGAGTGCCATTTGGCCCCGTTTGGCTGCCGCCTTGCCCTTGGGCTTGGCCTTGGCCTTGGCTTTGGCCTTCCCTTTGCCCTTGGCCTTCGGTTTGGCCGTGCCCTTGGCCGCCGTCTTGCCCTTGCCAGCGCCTGTCTTGCTCTTGCCCTTGATCGCGCTCTTGCCCTTGCCCTTCTTGCCCTTGCCCTTGCCCTTGCCCTTGCGAGGCAGCTCGCCTTTCGCGCTGCCCGCAGCCAAGGTCTCGATCGCCTGCAGCACAGCATCCTCGTCTCCGTCTGCTGCTGCAGCAGCATCTTCGTTTGGCGGCGTTGGCGCTGCTGCAGCAGCATCTGGCGCCGCCGCTGGCAATGCTGGCCCAGCTGGCGAATCACCAATCGCGGGGGGACTCGCGGGGGGGCTCGCCGTGGGCGCCGCAGGGCGGCGCGGGAAGAGCTGCAGCTGCAGCCCGTTGGGCGGCGATGGCGGTGGCGCAAACGCTGCCAGCATTTGCTGCATCACGGCCATCGCGTCCATGGGTTGCATTGGCGCTGCAGGCGGCGCGGAGGGTGACCCCGATGGTGTCCATGACACAATAGCAGTGCTCGGCTGATGCGGTGGGGCGGCAGCCCGCAAGCCCGCGTTGGTCAGCCTGAGAGGCGCGCGAGCCTTGATGGCGTTGAGACCCGCAGGCCGCTTCAGCGGCGCACGCGTAGCATGAAACCTATCATGCTCTATGCGAGGTGGACCTAAAGGACCGAGCTCACCGAAGCACCCAAGACATCCAGAACAATCAGCGCTGCAGCGCATGACGGGGTGGCAGCAGCCTCGTAGATGCGATGCCACGTTGGCGAGGTCGCGCGTCACATCGATCGGCGGGTCCGCATCGGTGTACGCCGCGTCGAAGATGTGCTGAGGGAGCTGCCGAGGATCTGCTGGGAAATTCCAAGTCACTGTCGCCGCTTGCCCCGTCGCGCCCCTGCGGCTCGCCAAGAACTGACCCTGTAAAGGGCGACTCGTCGGGAAACCCTAACGCTGACGCGCCGCATCGCATTGGCTGCAGTCAGTGCGATGCGATGCGTCTGCGTTAGGCGTTCCCGCCGAATCCCAAACCTTCATCTCCGTCACGATCCCGTAGAGCTGCCCAGGGTTTGCGTCTGGAAGATGGGCGCATGCCATCAACGCCGCCAACTCTTTCAGCGTGTTCTCGCTCGGAACCGTCAAGCCGATGGCGCCGCGACGTTTGATCAACGCGCGCACCTTCGCGACGATGCTCTGGCTGGGGTCGCGAAATAAACCCCAGTCCTGCATGGTAAAGCCCACCAGCCTACGAATCGACGCAGGCATGCTGTAGCATGCTAACATAAGTACATTTGAAAAATGAACATGGTAACATACATGAAGTACAGAACAAACAATTAAACCATACATGTGAATAACACTTCGGCGGTCCGATGTGCAAAACACGATGGATAGCACCGCCCTGGCGCGAGCGTCTGCACGCGCATCTGGAGCGCGGGCGTCGCCGTGCCCACGCGCGCGGCCAGCACGGCGCTGAGGCGCGCCTTGTGGCTGTCCGCGAAGCCCGACGCGGTGATTCGATTCTGCAGGGTAGCTGCTTGGGCAGCCCCGATCGTCCCCAAGTTGTGAAGCTGCAGCTGCACGCTCATGGACAAGGCGGACTGGCTCTGCGCCATCGCGTCGGCGGCGATGACGCCGATCTGCGATGCGAAGAAGGCGTCGCAGCTGTCCAGGTTATCCAGGATGTGGTTGATGGGTGTGGCCGCAGCCGCGGCAGACATGATGCCCTCCGCGAGGGCGAGGGGGCGCGCGGACGCTCCGAGGGGAAGCGCGAGGGAGGGCCTCCCACACTGCGAGAGCTGAAGCACTCGGCTGCTGAGGTGGAAGAGAGGCCACAACAGTACAGATGCGCTGCAGCGCAACGATCGCATGCAATTAAGGAACACACGTGAGCGCTGCAGCGCTCAGCAGAAATCATCGTCACAAAGTAACATGAAGCGCTGCAGCGCTATGCATGCGCACCATGATGGAACGCATGGTAGTGGGCAATAGGGAGAGAGATATAGAGTGATGGAAAGGAGAGGAGGGAGATAATGAGGGACACGGGGGGGGGGGGGGGGCGGGGGGAGATGCGAGGAGACACGGGAGGGAAGGACACGAGCGCGGGCGGGCGGGCGGGCAGGACACGGGGGGAGATGCATGATCATTTGAGGAACACGGAAGGGACGGTGCGAAAGACACGGAGGGGTGGGAGGGACATGGGAGAAACACGGGGGGGGGGGGCACGGAAGAGACACGGGAGGGACACGGGAGTTCGGGGGCGAGCGGGCGGACGGACGCGGGAGCGGTGCGGAGGGACACGGGCGGGAGCGCACGGAAGGCAGGTGGAGACACGGAAGGGGCACGGGAGAGACGCGGGAGAGACACGGGAGACGGATAGGTATACACGGGAGCTCGGGAGCGGGCGGGCGGGCAGACACAGGAGGGACACGGAAGGTGTCCGAGGAGGGCGCGGGACGGATTCAGGAGATGCGCGAAGTGTGATCAGGAGCAAATACCGAAGCGATCTGGGAGCCTCGAAGGCAGCTGGGACATCGACAGAGGCGTGTCTGTTCAATAGAGGGGGCTATTGAACAGACACGGGCGTGGCTGTTCAATAGAGGGGGCTATTGAACATGGCATGTTCAATAGAGGGGGCTATTGAACAGACACGGGCGTGGCTGTTCAATAGAGGGGGCCATTGAACAGACACGCCGCTGTCAGACAGCATCACCTCTGCAGAGGGGCACCGACGCTCTCAGATCGCTTCACCCGAAGCTCCCGTTCGACCTCAGATCAGCCATCCTGATGCCAACATCCAGCACTCCAGCCCACCCCAACGCCCACCCACGCAGTCCCAGAACACTGTCCACACTGCTGATTTCGAGGTGGGAGTGAAACTAAGAGAGGCGCGAAGTACATCACGCGGCGCTGCTGCAGCAGCGTCGCGACGAGGTTGACGATGCCGAAACCGCTGTCAACTGCAAAGGTTTACGCTCACGGCTCTGCTGCAGCAGCGTCGCGATGGCTCGAGACTGCTGAGGACAAGGCTGATGGGAGCTGGTGAGGCTGCCAGGAGGCCATGGGGGGAGCTACTCGGCGGCGCAACGAACTGTGCTGAAGGGGAGCAGGGAGGTGGCGAAGGGCGATGCGATGCGAGACGGTTTGCCATCTGAAGTGCCCCAGGACCCCCCCAAGTGCCCCCAAACTTTCCTGGCCAATCCAAGGCCGACCCCTGGCACATCAGTCCATACGAAAAAATGTCAGCGGATCAGGATGTGAACGTCGACGATGGCAGATAGATGTGGTGAGGATATCGGAGCGCCTTTCTGGGCGACAGCGCGGGCGCACCACGCGATCTGGCGCACGAAATATAACCTGGCCTAAACACATGCATGCGTCGGCGCCAGCTATGCTCGCGAACTGATCCAATCCACCCCCCCCAATGCTCCCATTGATCTTACATGTTGGGTTGCTACAGCATGTATCCTATCACTATGCGTTCGTTGTCCCCCTCGCTCACGGGAGAGTGGATACCCGCTGCAGCGGGCATCCTGTCTACCGTCTCTCTCCAATGTGTCTTCACTCCACCCCCACGCTGCGTCTCCATCGTCCCCCTCGCATTCCCTATGTATATCACGTCTCCCCCCTGTCTACCTCTACTATAGTCCCCCCTCTCCCCCTGTCTACCTCTACTGAGTTACCGTCCCATTCCGTCGCCCACCAAAAATGGAATGCTCCGCGGCCGCGCCGCAGCTCTCATGTGGCGCCCGCATGCGGGCGCATGCATGCGGGCGCTGCAGCGCCATGGCGGTCGCCTCCGCCCTCGGCGCTCGGCGGCGCCTCCGCCCTCGGCGCCCTGCAGGGGCCGCTCGGCGGCCGCCTCCGCCCTCGGCGCTCGGCGGCGCGCCCTCGGCGCTCGGCGGCCGCCTCCGCCCTCGGCGCTCGGCGCGGCCGCCTCCGCCCTCGGCGCTCGGCGCGCCCTCGGCGCTCGGCGGCCGCCTCCGCCTCCGCCTCCGCGGCCTCCTCCGCGGCCTCCTCATGAGGCGCCCCTCGGCGCCTCCTCGGCGGCCTCCTCGGCGCCAGCGCCGACCCAGACCTGTGCTGGGCCAGCGTAGTGCTCCTCCGCGAGGGCGGCCGCGTCGGCGTGCTCGCCCGCCAGCAGCAGCTCGCAGAGCTGCTGCGCCCTGTTGAACCAGCCGCCACGCCGCTGCTGCTGGTCCCCGTCGCGGACAAGCTTGCCCTTGCCGCCCTTGCTCTTGTCCTTGCCCTTGCCCTTGCAAGGTGGGCCGCCGCCGTCCTTGTCCTTGTCCTTGCCCTTGCCCTTGCCGCAAGGTGGGCCGCCGACGTTGTCCTTGTCCTTGTCCTTGCCCTTGCCCTTGCCCTTGCAAGGTGGGCCGTCGCTGCCATACGGGGCGGCGCGCGACGTCGGCCGCGGCCGCGCCTTGGCGGCAGCGAGCAGCGCGCCTGGCGGCGGCGCCGCAGGCGGCGTCGGCCGCAGGACGGCGAACTTCTCGGCGTCCTCGTCGTAGTCGAGCTGCGACGCCATCGCTGCGCGATGCAGCGAGCGAAGCTGCAGCTCGCCAAGCTGCATGATGGGCTTGGTTTCCACCACCAGTACCATAAGTTGGAGGGAGAGGTCCTCCTCCTCCTCTTCTTTCTCCTCCTCCTCCTTCTCCAACATATGGTAGTGGTGGTGGAAACCAGTCCCATCACTGCAGCTGAAGCTGCACTCGGGCGCGCGGGCGCGCGACGCTGCAGCGCGCGAAGCTGCAGCTGCAGCTGCGCGGAACAAAAACAGCGGCGGTGCCAACGACGAATACGATGGCGACGACGCTGACGACGATGGACCCCTGCTAACCAGTCGACTGACCCCCCAAAGTAACATCACCCCGCAAAGTAACATCACCCCCAACTGAACCTCCGAAGGCCGACGACTGGATTGACCTCCCCAGGGCTGCCCCCTCAGGATAGGAGGAGGAGGAGGAGGAGGAGGATGAGGGGGAGGAGGAGGATTGGAGGGAGAGGAGGAGGGGGGGAGGAGGGGGGCAGGAGAAGGAGGAGGAGGAGGAGGAGGACACGGATGAGGAGGAGAAGAAGGAGAGGGAGGAGGAGGAGAAGGAGGAGGAGAAGGAGGAGTAGGAGAATGAGAGGGAGGATGAGGAGGAGGAGGA
Organism: Prorocentrum cordatum; assembly: GCA_963575745.1. Lineage (NCBI taxonomy): Eukaryota > Dinophyceae > Prorocentrales > Prorocentraceae > Prorocentrum > Prorocentrum cordatum. The sequence continues at coordinate 26,359 of CAUYUJ010022010.1, forward strand.
GGAGGAGGAGGAGGAGGAGGAGGAGGAGGAGGAGGAGTATGCGGAGGCAGGAATAGGCAGAAGGATCGGGGGGGCGGGGCATGGGTGCCAACTGGTTGTCTTCCTCCTCCCTCCTCGTCCTCGGCCTCCTTCTCCTCCTCCTCCTCATCATCATCATCATCATCCTGCTCCCCCTTCCCCTGCTCCGAGGTGCTGGCAGCGAGCGGTGGGAACCTGTGAAAATGAGGGCGTTCCAGAACGTCGTCCTCAATGTCGTCGTCCTCCTGATCACCCTCCTCCTCCTCATCATCATCCTCCCTCCACCTTCTTCTCCTGCATGCACTGCTCTGAATTACGTCGTCTTTAACGCCGTCGTCGTTGTCTCTGTCGCCGTCGCCGCCGTCGCGATGCTGTATCCGACTGAAACAGTGGTGCTGCAGCACTGACCGCGCGCGCGCCGCGCGCCCGTCACTTCCGCGGCTTCTTCGCGACGTGGTATTGGACTGCCAGCGCAACCGCTGCCTCGCGGTCCCCGCGCTGAAGCGCTTCCCGAATCATGTCGCACACGAGCTTCCACATGCCAACCTTGGCATCAGCATCGCGCTTGCGCGCGGCTGCAGCCGCGCGCGGGGCTGGCACATCACTGGCGGCTGCAGCCGCGGTCCTCGTCGACGTCGGAGGCGGCGGTGGCGGCGGCGGCGGCGGCGGGGGAGGGGGGGTCGCCGCAAATGTCGCATCCGATGCAGCGGACTTCGCCTTCGGCGGCGGCACTGGCTCCGAGGGGAGCCGCCACGGCGGCGTCGCTGCACTCATGTTGGCAGCCATTGATGTTCTGATCACAGGTGGCTGCGAACCACATGCAATAACATAAAGCGAACATGCGGGCTGCAAGCGCGATCGAAGCGCTACATCAACACGCCAGACACACAAAATGTAAGTCAGCGCTGCAGCGCGACGCAAAAATCTGATATCGGCACGCCAGACACCCGAACGTAAATCAGCGCTGCAGCACGATGGACTCCAAACACACGAAACGTAAGTCAGCGCTGCAGCGCCGTGAGGTCACACATCGACGGCGGCAACGCGTGAGAGGCACACTTGATCGTAGTGTCGTCGTGCTGCAGCACGCTTGATCATACCAACGATTCGCAATGACACCAACAGTAGCGAACATTGGGGGGATCCACCAACAATCCGCAATTATTATCCCAATCCTCCTCTTCCTTCTCCTCCTCGCCCTCGTCCTCGTGCTCGTCCTCCTCGCTGCCATTCTCAATCGCACTGCCGACCGTGATCGCACGCCCCAGCGATGCGGTCGACCGAGCGCGCCGCAGCTCAGTCCGAGTCGGCCTCCTCCTCCTCCGCATCGCCCTCCGCTTCCGCTTCCATCTCCTGGAGCTCATCCGCTTCGCAATCCTTGAGTTCGGCGGTGCACCACTTCGCCGCGGCCGCTTCAGCGTCATTTGCAGCCGCGGTTTGTTCGGAACAAGGCCGTCCTGCTGCAACCGCAGTCTGTGCGGACGGCCCGCCAAGCTTGGAGCCGCTGCACCCAATAGATGCGGGTGCCGCAAGGAACGTCGGTCTCGTGGCGCCGCGGGCGCTTCAGCACCGTGCTCGCCTCTGCCGCCTCCGCCGCCTCCTGAAGCAATTTGGCCTTGATGTACTCTACGCCCTTCCCGTGCAGCACCACCTGCAGCTCGTCCCTCCCCCCCTATGAGGTGGGGGAATGACAATCTGCAGCTCTGTTGCCTCCGTATCGCCAAACGGCGGCAGCTGCACTGTCTTGAAGCACTTGTCCACTGGAACCTGGCGACTGGCGCGGCCGGACCGCGTGGTCGGGCGGCGGCCTGGCCCCGCTGCAGCGAAGAGCGTCGTCGGCGCCGTTGGCCCCGACGACGCGGCGCGCTGATTTTTCAGCCACGTTAGGAACATCGTGCCTCGCAAGCCCTGAGCCTTGCCGCACGCCCACTTGCTCCAACCTGCGGTGGTCACGGTGATACACTCGCGGTCTCCGATGACCTCGACGGCCGTGACCAGCTCACGCCCCGTACGGTTGTCGTGCAACACGACGCAGTCGCGCTTGATCGTCGCCATCGCGCGCGCGGCGCGCCGAGGCTGCAGCCCGAGCGCGGTCGCACTTCAGCGCCAAAATTGCTGCGATGGAGTGATGAGGCAACATGTGCGCGGACGAGGTGCTCATGATGAGGTGCGCTGCAGCGCATGTGAAAGATGAAGCGAAGAGCAACGATCACATCGAGCACAACAGTGATGACGAAGCCGCTGCAGCGGCATGTCTGTGGGAAAGGCTGATGTCAGCACCAATATTGTACAGTCGCTGCAGCGACGATGCTGGCGCAACGAATCGTTCCGCGCGCTGCAGCGCCGCGGCAAGTATCGCACTTCGCACCAACCCGCACACTGTTTACACCAATCGGAGGGCCACGCTCGGTGCCGTCATGTGCGCTCGCCGCTCCTTAAGCCCCCTCATCCTCCTCCCTATGCCAAACCTTACCCTGCCTCCTCCTCCTCCTCCTCCGCATCACCCCTCCCTCCTGCCTCATCCTCCCGCGTGGTCCCTCTATATCGCCAGCTCAGGCCGTCCTGAGCTTCTTGGCTGGCCGCGGCTGCAGCCGCGGCCACGGCTTCACCACCAGGAAGTCGCCCGCGGACAGGGCGCAAGTGTTATGCATCTGGGGCACCCCCACCTGCACCTTGTTGACGCCTGTCCCGAACGTCACGGTCTCCTTTCGGAGCTCCATGTTGGGCTCTGAGTCGGACTTTGCCACCACCCAGAAGGGGCTGACAAAGGCGTCGGGGCCCCGCGACCCCTCAGCGGGGGGCCCTGCGAACTGCGGGCCCACGAAGAACTCGTAGAGGCCAACCTTCCCCAACGAGATGCTCTCCGCAACGCAGCCCGTGCTGACCCGCGTGGACGAGGCTGAAATGCGACCACTCCCACCGCGTGGAGCTACATGGCGCGCAGTCGGTAACATCACTGACCTCGTCGCTACGGCCTGACGTGCCCCGAAATCCTCGCTGCCTCGTGCTCAGCGCAGCGCTGCAGCGCGGCGTCGTCGGAGGGGGGCGCGGACGATTGCGGAAGCACAAGTCTGACGAGCTCACCCACTTTGAACGCTCGCTTGCAGCGCACGGCAGGTGGGTCCTGCAGGATCTCCAAGTGCAAAATGTTCGCCTGGTACTTCAGCGCTTGGAGCCGCAGCGCCATGTTGCATGCCCCCTTGAACGCGTCCATCGCCCAACCCTCGTGGGCTGGCGGCAAGTGCTCCTTCGTGAACGGCAACTGCTCCTGCACCCTGGACGTCAACTTGTAATTCTCGAGCAATATGTTTACTTCAATCCGCCCGCTCGGCTAACTGCTCCGTGCGCTGCAGCGCATCGACCAACCCATTGCAACTTAAGTACAGGAAATACAATATCGCAGTTACTACCTCCTCCTCCCCCCTCCCTGCTCCCCACGGGCGGCGGGGTGGCTGCAGCCACGCAATGGAGATCTCTTCGCCCACCAGGTCGCCGTGCAACTTCTTCTGAGCGGTGATCCCATTCTCCGAGATGGAGAGCACCTCGAAGACGTCATCCACCTCCTTCTTCTGGACGATGTGCTTCCCCACGTCGAACCCTGCACGCCGCATGCGGAAGACGTTGCTCTTCAACTCAGCGGCCGACGACGCTGCCGCGCGCGGCGCGTCTGCATCGGCGCTCGCTGGGAACTCGGGTGCGCCATCGCCTTGCTTGTCGGTCTGCACCGCCTTGCCGAACTCGATCCCCAAGCTCTTCATCTGCAGCTGGGCTGGCCCCCCGAGCTCATGGAGGAAGACCTCTCTGGAGGGTCGCTGCAGCGACATTGAATGGCGAAAAGCAGGGAGGGAGGGAAACAAGGAGCACACGAAAGGTGGCGTGAGAAGATACCTGTGCTATATCTGCTACGCATCCGAAAGCGCGGTCTCCTGGCGCTCGCTTCTTCACCAGGTACATGGCACAGCGGACATCCAACTTTGTGATGTGCAAGAAGCCCTGCTCCGCTCCGATATCCAACCTCTTCACGAGCGACCTTGCGTCGGCCATGAGGTTGTCGGCCGCAGCCACGTCCGCCTTGCGGGACGCGACGTGGACGATCTCGTTTGCCTTGATCCGCCCATCGCTTCAGCGATTGCGTTTGGGAATAAAGCAATGTAACGGTGCGTGTGTGTGTGTGGGGAGGGGGGAGGGGTGGGTGCGCAGTTCTAACAATGCAGCGCAATGCATAGATGCGCTGCAGCGCATGTCACTACAAGGGGGCGCCGACAAGCTTATGGATGGTCCTGCACATGCTATCCACCACGTGCTCGCCTGAATAGTTGGCCTTCACGAGCGCCGCTACGACATACGGGTACGACTCCTGGTGCTTCCCCCATTTAATCGAATTCAACTTGCGCCAGAATTCAGAGCCGCACATCAAAGTTTGCCCCGAGACGTCCACATTCGTGAAGGTCTTGAGGGCTTCATCTATTTCACGGAGAAGTTCTCCGTTTTGTGGCCCGAGCTCAACAAATTTGCACAAGTCAGCGACCCACGCTTTGCAAGGTGGGTTCGCGTGGCCCGCTTGCTCGGCGATGTCGCGCCAGTCGGGCTTGCTGGAACCCTCAGCGAGGCTGTGTGCCAAGAGCATCCGCCCACCTGCCTGCAGCAAGCGCCGAGCCGATCAAGTGCTGCAGCACGGTAAGATATAATGCTCCTGCTCCTCGTTCTCACCTCCTCCCCAACGCGCTCCCACTCATCACCCTCCTCGTGCATCATCCTGGTCCTTACTACATACCGCTATATACTATAGTGGGGATAGGCTGCAGCCTGACCGAATGATCTCGGTCTCGTGAACCGCCTCCCTGACGTCGGCGTTCAAAGCCCTCTGCACGAAGTTCTTGAGGCCCTTGACTTTGGCCACCGCGTGCTTGATGATCAACCACGTCAGGCCCTTTTTGTCTGCCGTCGCAAGTTGCGGATGCAACGCGCACAGCTTTTCGGAGTCGATGTTGTCCCGAGAGTCTGCCAGCGCCTTCACTGTGGTCGGCGCCTTGGCCAGCACGCAGCGGAGGAAGACGTTCGTGTGGGAGCCGCCCACTGACGTATACCGCAATGAGTCCAGCGGGGGGCACCGACCCCCGCTGAGCCGCGAAAGGCGGTCGTTCGCCATCGCGGTCTCTTCCAACTGCGCCCCCTGCGGGGCCTCGAAGGCAGTGGCTGCAGCCGTCTTGGCCAAGACGAAGCCCTGGGCGCAAATCTTCGCGCCTAAATTGTGAGCCCGCGCAGGGTTCACTAACGAACCGCTGCGGTTCCGAATGTCGATGCCCATCTGGTTCGGTGGGACCTGCTGGTAATACGCTAGCCCCTCCGCCAGCAGGAACTCCTTCAGTTGATCCCACCCCGATGCCAACCTCCCCGAGGAATTGCTTTCCTCGATGCACTGCAAGATCTGCTCCTCCTGACGCGCCTGCAGCGCCATGCCAGCGCTATATATAGCGCCGAATGCAACGTGCGAGCCCGCGGGCGCGACGGCGGATGCGGCGCGCGGCCGCAGCTTGAGACAAGCTGTCGCGCGGCGTGCGCGTGAACATCGACTTGCATGGACATGCAACTTGCGAGCAAAAATGTTGATCTGGGCTGCAGCCCGAGGCCCATGAAGCACGAGCGCGCACGCGCTGCAGCGCGATGCGACATCACGACGACAACCATTTTTTTGCGCTGCAGCGCAAAGTAACATACGTGCTATCAAATTTGGAGCGCTGCAGCGCTCAATGCGACCATTGAAAAACAGCGAATACAACAAAACATAATTGACATGTGCATTCAAATTCCTTGCACACGGAGCTGGGCGGAAATGAAGATCCGAACAACGTGCAACTAGAAAACATGCATTTAACTCAACATTCAGCGCTGCAGCGCTTCATATTCAGCGCACGCAGCGCTTCATGTTCATATAAATCCGAAGGCAGCGCTGCAGCGCTTCTCATATTTAAAGCAAAAATCCAGGACACCGACTCCAAATCAAAATGCAAAATTTGTAGCGCTGCAGCGCTCAACGAACAAACTCAGCTCTTTCAAGACGTGGATTTACCTTTTTTCCCTGTGCATGGCCCTTGGATAACAAGTGCAATGTAACCGCTAAGTCACTTATAACCTACTTAGCAAACTAGCTATAAGCGGTTATAAGTGGTTAGCTAAGTGCGCTAAGCACTTAGCTAACTGGTTATAAGTGGATAGCTAAGTACTTACTAAGTCATTACTAAGTGGGCCACTTAGTAATGACTGAGTAAGTACTTAGCTAAGTCCGCTAACTACTTACTAAGTACTTAACTTAGCGTAGTAAGTATGTTAAGTACTTAGCAACCGCCGCGGCCATCCAAGTGGGGCGTGGGGATCCTTACGCCCGATGGGGGCGCGCACGTGGAGATCGTGATCGGTGGCGCCGACGTCGCAGAGTGCACCGTGCGCGACCGGGGCGCGGCCGGTGGCGGAGCAGCGGCCCTCGGAGGCGATGCCACCTATCGCTTCAACGCGATCCCGCTCGGCCCGGTGATGGCGCAGGGGGCGCAGGACACCGCCGCGATGCTCGGGCTCGGGGCGCAGCCGGCGGTCGTGCCCAACACCGTCGGGCGGGCGATCGTGCCGATGGCCGCTGGCGCCGCTGGAGGAGCCGCGGCCGCGGCCGGCGGCGCGGGCGCCGCAGGAGGCGTGGACGGGCTGGCTGCGGCCCTCGCAGGCGGCGGCAGTGGCGCCGCCGCGGCCCCCGGCGGTGGGGCCCTAGTGGCCGCGCCGCCCGCCCTCGCGGGCCCACCTGCCGGCGGCGCGCTGGTAGCCGACGCCCCACCGCCCGGCGCCCCGGCGGCGGCAGCACCCGCGGCGCCGCCAGTCGCCGCGCCCGTGCCCACGGCGGCTGCAGCGCCTGCGGGCGCGCCTTTCATGGGCGCAGCTGCGGGGGCTCCAGGCGGCGACCTCAGGATCATGGCGGTGCAGACCGACATACGAGGGCAGCGTCACCGGCCCTTCCCAGAGGCTGCGCGTCTGCTGGTGGAGGTTTATGAAACCACTGTGAGCTACAGGGCAAGTCCCCTCTTAAGTAGTGTTTTAAATGTTTTTGGCCATTCTCCAAAACTTCATGTTCAGAGTCTCGGCGGAGTCGTGTTGACAGTACCGTTGGTGAGTTCGTTTGCCACAAGTAGTGGCGGGCGGGATGCTGTATGTTATTTGCTTTCTCTACGATAACGCGTATGTCCTCCTTCATCACATCCCTCTCTCAATCCGTGTCTCTAGATGTCTGGGCCGCACTGCTTTGCTGTGTTTGTCATGCGCAGGGCGATTGATAATATTTGGGTTGGATATCTAGATGTTGCATATGCAGATACAAGAACAAACTGTTTGGATCCCACGGTTGTTGGACCAACATGCGTGGATTCCAAACAGTTTGTTCTTATATGGTGAGTTTGTGGAGCACGTGGTGCAAGCCACGACGTGTGAATTTGTCGGCGCTAATCGAGAGACGGAAAACGAGATCTGTTGTTTTGTCCAAGCCGCATTGAAAACGCTTCGGACCATTGACGGGCCCGCCCAGCACGAATCTAACAATGCGGCAACGGGGTGGCGCTGCCAACAACGTGGCCCAATTTCGGTTGACCCGTCAAGCGCGCGTTGCGGCAACAAGGCGGCAACGAAGCGGCGATGGGCGGCAATGAGGGGAACTGTCGGCGGAGCCGTCAGAATCAGTAGGAAGAACAAAGAAACCCCTGTAAGTGCTAGCATCTAGTGGCCATCGCAACGCTCGGGCATCTTTCCTGATTCGATCTGCCGACCCGCAGATGTTTCCGCTGACTCCCCAAACCGAGCTTGCACCTATGGTGTCCGAATTTGCCTTTCACAATTTGGATGGGTCCACCGCCGAGGTTCAGTCAACTTGCCGACAAACCCGTCTCGTTGCCGCCTCGTTGCCGCCTCGTGCGTTGGCGGGTGGGTCCGCCGAGGATTCGCGATTGATGCCAGTGCCGCCTCGTTGCCACTTCGCGGCCGCCTCGTAGGATTGGGAAGGGGGTCCTGGTTCCACATTGTTATGTTGTTGCAGCTTCCAGCGCTCCCCGCCGACGTTCTCCCATAGCCATTTTGGCCATCCAGAGGTTTCCAACCATGATCCTCCTATTTTTATGCTTCCATATCATGTCCTCCTGGGCGGACGCTGCACGCCTCGGAGTTGATATTCATCAGGCAGCTGACGAGTCTGACATTGGACTCGTGAATGTGCATAGGGGCGCACAAGTTGACGCACTCGTCGCCGACCCCACACCAGATGCAGATCGCAGGAGGCTTCGTGACGAACAATATCAGCTGGACGACTGCAGCCTCGACCCGACAGACATGGCCAAGCGGATGAAGATGCACATTCCAGACGACACAAGCAGCCAACTTGGTCGTGATGATAGCACCCTGCTCCCATTCATCCGCATGGCCCGCAACATGGCGAAACGAATTGTTTCAGACTGCAGGTTTAACCCGTGCACGGCGGACTCTGATCACCACTGCGATCGTTTGGCAAATTTTCTGTTTTCACGGTGCCAACGGGTGGCTAGCGCCATCTCTACTGCAGAACTTGTGGGCGTACGTGCAGGCCAACTGACGGGGTACAAAGAACGGCCGGCAAACGCACTCATACTATCAAGCCGCGCGTCGCGGTCACAGTTGGAGGACGCCCTCGTCGCTCAGATGCCCAGCGACTCTTTGCTGCTGTATGTTGATTACTACAGAGCGGACGAGACACCTCTGCCAGTGCGCACTCGCGCCACGGACTCCTTGTCAGAGCAGAGCGTGGCACCGTCGTCCCAAGGCAGCGGCCTTCCAGGACAACAGCTTGTTCATCACGATTTCGGGTCGCTGGATTTCTCAGCCGACGCCACGGTGCCGCGCAAGATTTTGCAGAGTGAGTCCAAGTTCGGCATGTTGGTGCAATGCGGACATCCACGCAACCAGTTTGCAATATGTATTGGCAATACCCTCAACTGGCTGCAGTACATGGACCGCACAACGGCGGAATGCCTCAAAGCAGCATGCAAAATGACAAGAGCAGTTGGGCAGCCATCCCGTCAATTCAAAATGAAAGTGAGGCTCGTAGTAGAGGATGCTGCTGTTTCAAATTTGAAAGCTGAGCGCCACATCCTATCCGACCTGCAATCCGATGATGACGGATGGCTCGGACTATCGATCGAATGCCAGGTGCATAAAACGGCTGGCTGTTTCAAGAAAGTGTTCGGTTTGGTGGACAATGCCATCCGTGGTCAAATACACTGGGCTCTCTCCATCAATTATGGGACTGGTTTGTTGATCTGGCGGCAGGAGCTGAAGAACACAATCAAGCAACGGTTGCGCATCAAGTACGGCAGCCCTCCAGCGGGTTCGGATCAACACAGGCTTCAGATGCTGCGAATATGTTTGGCACGGAGCGCCCATCGCATCGACAAGCTGATGGCCATGCACGGCCTCCCGAATGGAGATTGGAACAACATGAAGGAAGTCGAAGTCTGGGTGCCTGTCGGTGCCGTGGTCGATAGGGACAGGGTCAGCGATAGCGTTTCTTCAGCTTTGATTCAAGTTGGGGCTTCATGCAAATATACGTTGTGGCCCAGGCACAGATGGACCAAATCAGATGAAGCGATGGACCAGGTCCTCCTCCTCGAGGCTTGTCACGGTCTGTGCTCAGCGACGTACCCACAATTTGCCAGTCGCATCGTTCACGCTTCGCGAGGTCCCGCGATCCCGTCTTACAGCACTGGGTCAGAGAACGGACTTGGCCTTAGGATGGTGTGTGTTCCTTCCTCCTTTCTGTGCCATGTTTCCTTTATGTTCCTATTGTGTTCCTTGCATGCGTTGTTTCGCCCATTCTCGCCCCCTCTTGCTGTCTGCCTGCTCCAAGGCGCCGCCCAAGAGCTTCTCGCAGCCTTCGCCGAAAAGCTTGCGCGAAGCTCTTGGGGGGTGGGTGTCTGGGGGCGTCTTGGATGGCCAACTGCGCCCCTTGAGGCAATCTAGGAGGCGATCTAATATGCGAAGCAGCGGCGTCAACTGCGCCCCCTCCCTCTCCCCCACCACTGGATGCCACGATCCTCGTGAGGGGTGTCAGAAACAACCATCCCAAGAGTCGAAAAGAAGCCCTGATACCTCGCGCCCCCCCCCCCCACCCCCCTCTCCAGGCCCAGGGTGGGGGGGGGGGGGATTGCCCCCCCCCTCGATTGGGGAAGACGAGCGCCATGAAGCAAAGGGGCCGATCTAGCCCACTCAGGCCCAGAGGTTTGGTCGGATTTCGAGGAAGGGGAGCATCCGCGCGGTCCCCGAGGGCGCAGCTGGTGACTGCGACGCAGACGGCGGCGACGGAGTTGAGGGCGTCGAGCGCGGAGGTGGCATTGACGCTGGCGCTGCTCAGGCGGAGGGAGATGTACCTCAGCGCATGTTGGACCCTCCTAAGTCTGCAGTCGACAATGAAATGCACAGGCGCCTCGCAGGGGAATGGCTGGCCTCTCGCCCGCTAGCTCAGTGCATCATCATCCGAACAGTGATGGAGCCATTGCGAGATTATCTTGCTTTGCAGTTACATTTGGCATCAGACACGTGGGAGCATTCTCAGCAGTACGTTGACGCAGTGCGGGCTGCGGACGCCACCGCCCCCATGAGGGATTACCGATTGGGCGTTGCAGTGAGGAAGCTCCTGGACACGCGCTTCAGAGGGAAGCAGGACAGATTTTTCATGAACGGCGAGCTCTGGGATAACCTGTTGCCGCCCAACTGCAAGACCCTTTCTAACAGGAGCATGGCCTTCAAGCTGCTGTCGGCCAGCAGCTGCTGCATGGAGGCTACTTTGGAGAGGCATTTCGATGCGATGCCGCTCGCGTTCTTCCGTGTCATGCTGGAGTCCGAGGACCCCGCGTCTTATATGAGCCAGGTGAAGAAATGCATCCTTGACCCGTTCGTGAGGCGTTTCATCGAGATTACTGAGAAGGACGGCGGCACGTTGAACAGTCATGTGACGCGTGCTCGCATCGAGCTCTTGTTGATGATGGCTGACGTGTGCATCAGCCGAATCGAGGTTGGACACGCGTCGATTCGACGTCGAATTTTCGCCAGGTCCGTGCACACCAAGGGGTGCGACCTTGACCAGCTCAGCGCAGAGTTTGTTTTGGAGAAGGCTCGGCACTCGGTCGCTACATCGGCGTGGTTCTTGCCCAACGGTGCGAGCGCTGCCCAACCGCCTGGACATCGGCCTGGCGACGCCCGACGCCAAGCGTCGCATTCCGGAGGCGGCGGTGCATGGAGGGCGTACATTCGCAACGAGTCGAGTGGCACAGAGGGCAGGCCCGACCTGCGCGCCCTTGCACAGGCGTACAAGCACATCGGCGATGAGATGAAGGCGATGTTGCAGGAGCAGGGGAGTCGCGCCACTGAGGTGCACAGGGACATGAGGAAGTGCACGGATCGACCAGCTTCGAGCTTCGGCCTTACTACGAGCGAAGTGCGCCGCCACCAGCGACAGCAGCAGCATGAGGCTGCCGTGCAGCGGGCCTTGGCCGCGAGCAGCGGGAACCCCATTCCACTTGAAGACGAGGCAGTGTCGGCGATGGAGCAGGCCCACAGAGGCGAGATTTCAGTTCAGCAGGCGGTCGACCGTGTTAAGCGGGAGAAGCGCATCAGCAAGGAGGTCGCTGGCCAGCGGGCTGCGAAGGACGCAGCTTTCGTGGCTCAGCACGTCAGTCAACTCAACGCACAGAAAGAGATGTTCATGCAGGCCGTTCCAGGGATCGACCAGCTGTCGAATGAGTTGGCGCCGATACCTACAGCATCTACTTTGTCGATCAGCCTCGTGCCCGACACCCACTGCTGCGCGACCATGGTGAGGATGTTGCATGACAGTTCCAAGCGGACAAACCTCGGGAAGACCATGGATGCCGACTGGAAGAGGAAGCACAAGCCGATCCTACATGACGAGTGCGAACCTCTACCACCACGTCCGCAACGTCGAGGCAAGCCTCCTTGTCACGAGGTAGGCCAATGCTTGTGCAGTCCAGAGGGGAACCAGACCTACATGTTCAGAAACAGGTTCTTACGTGAGATGAAACTCCACTTCAACAAGAGGAACTTCCCCTACCACATGGACCTGCTGATGAATCGAGATGCGGTTGCAAAACTCACGGGGAGACGGCCTGCCATTGACAACCCGTGGGCGGCAGCCGCTGGGGAAGCCGTGGACGCCAGGACGGACGTCATGTTCTTGCACATCGGTTACCACTCGTTCTCACCGTACTCCCCGAGCTTCCTTCGGCTTCGACCTCGGTCAGATCTCCCTGCGCAGCTGGACGATGGCAACGTCGAGCTCGAGGCGGGCGCGGGCGCACGAATCCATGGCAGTACAGTTGAAACGGTCGAGTTTTAGCGTCGGCCCAACCTTTGAAATGAGAACGGGAACCAACACCACACGCAGTTTCCTGGGGGGGATGCCGTCCACCCATGGGCCATGCCATCGGCTCGGGAAATGCGATCTGGGTCTCGGGACACTCACGCCTCTTCAACTGGGGGTCGGGCACCACGTCGACGCGTGGCAACTCTGCGCTAGGCACGTGACGACGGCGACCCTCCTCCAGCTCTCTTTTCGCACACACCCTATCAGTCAGCCTTGGCTTGCTCGCAGTCCTCGTCCTCCTGCTCATTGTTGGCGCGTTCCCCTGGGCCAACCACCGTTCCGCCCCATACTTGTAATATGATGGTGCGTGAATGTCAATGCTCGCTCTCCTCATCTGTCCCAGCATTCTGAGATGAGCCATATCCCTTGTGCATGGCGTTGGTTCGCGCCGATGTGCCTTGCTAGTGGCGGCGCATCGTGCGTCCTATATTCGTCCGTGCCAGCCCGACGTGCCAATTGCGAGCATCATTGGAGGATGTCTCAAGCATGCGCTTTCAGGCCTTCGGCCCACCCCGCCGCCAAGTTCGGGCTGGTCCAGGACCTCCAGGAGCCCCTTGGATGTCGCTGAGGGGCTCGTGGGGTGATTGTCGGTGGGTTCGTGGATGGCATTGGGGGATTCTTGGCGGGCGTCTGGGGTGCCAGTGGTTACCTGAGGCCTCCTGGAGTCACTTCGTAGGCTTCGTGCGTGTTGTTCTAGGTGGTGAGGGGCGGTCGGTGGCCTCTGGTGGGCTATGTCTGCCACCTTGGTGGCAAGCTCGGCACGCCGTCTCGCATCCGCCCCCTTGGGCGCTCTATGGTGGGCCGTCTCAGGTGTCTCGGTCCTCCTGGGCGGCGTTGGCTAACAATCTGAATGCGCCACTGGTCCGCATTGGGGCCCCCTCGGTTGTCTACGTGGCCGCCCTAGGCTGCCATCGAGGGTCTCTCAGGCAACCATGAGGCGTTGGAAGCATAACAACGCGACAGCGCCACCGCCCTTCAAACAACGGAAGGATACATATTCCCTTTTCCCATCATTGCGTATGCGCCTTCGCGGGGAGCTCTGGGGGGGCCGTGCATCTGTCTGGCAACCTCGGCCCTCCTGGGCGCGCTGGGGCGCGCTCGGACTGCGTCGGGAACATCGTTAACCAACACTATTGGGCGTTTCTCTCGGAGTTCTAGGTGCGTGTTTGGGGCCGTACAATGTCTGTGAAAGTAGCGCGGCAGACCGTGAGAGTGAGCCAGAACGCCAAACTAAGTGCGGGATTGGTTGCCACGACACGTGCATGAATACATATAGCACACCGCGCAACTGTTTCGAAAGCGTCTGGGGTCAACCCACTTCATGCCCTGAAGAAGGGTCCCCGATACTTCGCCATGCGGTCAGTATTCGTCAAGCGATGCCACATGGTGCCCTATGGGTGGCGCCCTATGGCTGGCATCGGGCCGTTGTGTATGAGAAGCGCCATGGGTTTGGGCGTCGCACGGCGGGAAACGTGTGCCTGGCGTTGTAGTAGTATTAGTATTGTTGATGGTCCATGTTGTTGGGCAGCCTGCGTTCTATGGCTGTGCCATGCGGTTGGGGCCATCTGGTTGTTGCCCCATGGTATCTCACAACGCCGTCCTGCTGGTGCAAGGCTGGTGGGGCACCACAATTGGCTTCCCAAGTTTCCCGATCGGAAACGCGCAATGATAATACAATGCCTTGCAATGACAATGCAATACACCCAACTCCCTGGGCGTGGTCGGGAGTGAGTCGTTCGGGCCCCTCAATTCTCGGTCGGGGGGGTGGGTCGTTCGGACCCCTCCGTTCTCGGTCGGAAATGAGTCGCTCGGACCCTCCAATTCTCGGTCGGAATTGGGTCGGTCGGGCTCATCCGTTCTCTGACGTTAATCGCTCGAACCTTTCATGTTTCGGTCGGGTGCGAGTCGTTCGGGCCCCTCCGTTCTCGGTCGGGGAGGCGTCGTTCGGACCCCTCAGTTCTCGGTAAGGGGTGGGTCGCTCGCCCCCTCCACTTCTCGGTCGGGGTGAGTCGGTCGGGCCCCTCACTTCGCGGTCCTACAATTGGCGCCTTGCCGTGCTGGAATACGGTTCGGGAACACGCTCTGCTATGACGATGGCCGCAACTCGACGCGCAGGAACTGATCATCCAACGCGAGCGGTCCAGGAGGCCGAACACAGTCAAAACCTCTGCCCTGATGTTTTCAGGGCGTCGCATGTCTGGGCCTTCCTGTGGCACACGTGGCGCAACCAAAGGGTCGGTGGCCAACCCCCTCCAGCTGATTCAGAGCCGAGCTCAGCCTAGCACGACAACCGCATAAAAATGACCGCGGTCATTTTTATGCGCCTGTGTTTGGAACGGCTGCGCAGAGGGCGCACGCCTGCCGTTAGTGCGCGTCCTTCCTGGGAGGCATGGACATTGGCGCCAGCGCCAAGTCGAGATGACCGAAGAACGGAGGAGGAGAAGGCAGGAGGAGGAGGACCAGAGAGAACTCGAATTGCACCAGCGGTGTTGCCATGTGCCGTCCCCGTCTCATGCCCCCTCTTCTTCGTAAGACCATGCGCATAATCCTCCTCGCAAGTTGTCCGATTGGACTCGAATGTGCGCGGCGCTAAGGCGATATCTACGGTTGAGGCAATGCCGCTATCCACCCACGAAGTGGATGCAAACGTTGTGAATAACATATGTCCGCACACGTACGGTGACGCAATTAATGTATGCCAGAAATGTGTTAACTCGTTTCTAAATTGCATGTTGCAAAACCAGAAGTGAGCAAAGTTGGGCCATTGTGCCTATCGTGCCAAGGAGGTGGTGGAGGAGGAGGCGGAAGAAGAGTGGGTCCTTGATCGGTTTTCGGCGTCATCATTTGGAGCTGGCTGTGGGGCTGAAGTGGCCCATGATAGTTTTTTTTGTTCGGTGTGACGTCGATGCTTGCCGCCCGCCTCGGCTTGTGCGAGGCCGTTTTAGGGTCCCAGGGCCATCAGAAATGGATCGGATGTGGAACACACGCGTCAAGTGGACCCTGGGGGCTTGGCCACCTCGCACGCGCAGCGCGGGGCGGTCGAATGCGGGGCCACCGTGCGATCGTTTTGGGCGGCCAGCGGTCCGAGGCGGGACCACTTCACGGCAACCTCGAGCGTGCAGAGTGGGGCAGCCGAGGGCGGGATCACTGTGTGGAGTCAACGTAGGACGAACCACTGGATGCAGCATGAGACGGGCCACTGTCATCAACATAAGACGGGCCGCTGGGTCAACATAAGACGGGCCACTGTACTCAACATAAGGCGGGCCACTGTAATCAACATAAAGCGGGCCACTGGAATCAATATGCAAGTGGCAATTGGAATCAACATATGACGGGCCATTGGAACCACCATAAGACGGACCACAATTATACACATCAAACGGGTCATCAAACTCGACATAACATTGACCACTGGATTAACATAGGGCGGGCCACTGGGAACATAACGAATTGGGCCACTGGAATCAGAGTATTAATACAGGCCATTGGAATCAACATAGGACGGGCCACTGTAATCAACGTAAGACTGGCCGCTGGAATCAACGCACGACGGGCCACTAGAACCAACGCAAGACGGGCAACTGGAATCGACACAACATTGGCAACCCGAACCGGATCAACATAAGACGGGCCACTTGGCCACCGTCTTATCTTGCCAGCAGGCGGCGCAATCACGGCGTGACCACTAGGATGTAGTTGATTTTTTCGGCGGCCGATTGCGCATCATATGGCACTACCAGTGTGGGGGCGGTGTTAGGTTCGGCGGCCGAGGGCGCCGCCTCTGGCGCAATCCATGGGTTGGCTTGTCTTCTCGGCCGCAGACGGCGCAACCTCTGGCGCAACCAATTGAACGCAATGTTGTTCTCAATGGTTGTTTGCGCGTCCAGACTGCAACGATTAGGATGCCGTTACGGCCTCGGTGGCCTAGGCCGCAACTGTCCTCGGAACCACTAGGATGCCGTTGTCCGTCGCCATGCGACTCAACTATCGTTGCCAGGTTGAGCGTGTCTCCCCATCTTGTTCTCAATTCCACAGTTTCCATATCAGTCTTGTTCTCAGTTCATTTCGCTTCCAGACGGCGATGGCTCCGAAAATGCAGCAGCCGTTGGCGACCAAGAAGGACAGGACCTTGAACCCTTGGGCGTGCAATCCCCTCCATATGCGCCTCAGCATGGAGCGCTTGCAGAACCAGGTTCGCGCAGATGCCAGGGAGCTCAAGGAGGTCAGGAGCATCCTCGCAGGCGTGTTCAAGGGCGCCTCGAAGTTCGCGGGCAACAAGAGCGTGCAGATTGCGAAGAAGCTTGCCACGCCCTTGCGGTCTACTGGCACGGCTACGGATCAGAGCGCACCCAGGAAGCCCAAGCCGTCCAAGACGATGGCGGCGGGCGGCAAGGGCCACGCTCGCACGTGAGCTCACCCACGTGCTGTGGTCACTAGGTCGGGACACCCCTTGTGAGGTGCGCTGGGGGCCGATATTATATAGGGGAGGAGGAGCATGATTGATGAGGAACGGGGCGGCGGTAGGTACGGAGGGTGAACGAACAGGGATATGAACAGTGACAGTGGGGAGTACAAGGGGTTGGGCGGTGAACGGGGTGTAGGGGAGAATTGGCAGGACGGCGGTGAGGTGTGCCACAGGAGCTGCTGCCACCCAAGTGCGGTGCGCTCTAGCTTTTAGCTTGCCGTTGTTCGGCCAACCAACGTTCAGCCACATCAGGCTGGTGGACGGGCAAGGCTCAATTGCAACATCCGTGCACGCTGCATGTTCAGCAGCGCCCGTGCGTTGGATAGCTCGGCGCATCACCCGATGTAAAAGTTAGCGTTCAGGGGGCCCTGGATCGAAGTGAGGGGCACGGAGTATGGGTCGTGAGTATGGGTCCAGAGGTGGTCTGGGGGCTTGGAGTCTGGAGGGGTTGTGAGACCCCAGCTAGATACGCATGTGAGATTTACTCTGAGAGGGGGGGGGTATTCGGCCCAGATGGGGGCGCGATCGCAGATGACGTGGGCGAGTATCGAGGGGGTGCTACCCAGAGTGGCTCCAAGGGTGATCAGTTCAAGCTCCCCAAGGTGGAAATCACGAAGGCCCTGACAGACTTGAGGATGTTCCAAATTGTGCGCAAGGATCTTTCTTGGGAGCTGGAGTGGTACAGCATTGTCTCGAGCCGCAAGTTTCTGGTAGAGTTCAAGCCAAAGCACGTCACAGTCGCTCGCATTACTAGTATCCCTGGGCCGACGTCAATCTGGCCACCGACTCGAAAGATGAGGGGCGCTGGGGGTGGCCGTCCAGCATCTGGCGGTGATCCGCCACCTGATGGTCTTGCTATTGCAGACGGCACTTGTGACGATGAAGGGCGCGCCGACGATGTGCCAGTTGACAGTGGCATCGGCGACGATGGCATGGGCGACGCCGCATGCACCGACGAGTCGGACGAGGCACACCACTACCTCAATGATGGGTCCGAGGGGTCCGATCCAGGTGAAGACGTGCGAGGTTTGCTCGACGGCCTGTCGGATGATGATATCCGCGCTGGAGTTGACTACCTTGGTGGCGACGCGCCCGCCGACGGTCATTCCCCTGCGTCGTCACAATGTCCAACTCCAAGGTCGGACAACGCATGTGCAGATGATGCGCCAGCACTCATCGGTGATCCGCCTGCAACTGGCAGTGATCCAGCGCCACCTGGGCCTGGCGGTGGGGATGCTCCTCAGCATGGCAGCGGTGCCGACGTACTTGGGCCCAGTGGTGACGGAAGCGCACTCGATCCAGGTAGCTCTGCGGGTGGCGCGCCGCCGCCCCCGCCACCACTGCCAGGCGATCCTCGACCAGCACGTGGCCCCGCAAGCAGGGCAACGGCAACTATCTACATCAATGGGCATCGCATCAGCTACTATGCGTCCAATGGTGCATTCGAGGCAACATGCGCTAACCCAGCGCACCGTGAAGTCGGAAGTTCGCACTGCAGGTTGACTCGGACAGCTCGTGCATCTGCGTCCGCTGCTCGCCCAGGCCAAGGCAGGCCGATCGGTTTTCTTGCGGCGTGGTGCCTGCTTGGTGATGAGATGGCCACTGCAAATCGGGATGCTCACCGTGATTTCTTCTTCCTCGACCAGGTCATGGCGCCAGCAAACCGCCTGCGAGGGAGAGATGTAGCCAGAGCGCGCGGCGGATATGATGAGTTAGCAGCGCACGAGAGGGCCTGCAGGGACGGCGAGCCAGAGGAGCCGCCTGCTTTCACGTAGCAAGAACATTATAAAACATTCGAGCGCGCTACACACGCGCGGAAAACAGCACATCAGAAAACCTTGACATGACGATGAGGAGGTTGGGGGCTAGGGGGAGGAGAAGGAGGAAAGTGTAAACGAACAGAGCGGGATGCACGACACCAATAAGCATGATAAGAAGAATAGAAGGGGGCGATCGTGCTAACATCAGAGACGGGTACAAACTTGCAGACGGCGAACACTAGGTTGCATAGCAAATTTGAGGTGATAGAGTCAGCTGGAACTGACACGCCCTCATGCCGTCGGGCATCGTGGACTCGGATGTCATCCCTGCGAAGATGCCCCTTTCAAAAACAACACAAACACAACGAATGAGAGTGCTCCCGCAAACAGTTTGCGCCGTGGTACCTCTGATCGGTACGACGCTCGACCGCTCGTGTGAGGTAAGATTGCAATCATCATGTGCTTATGGTCAGTACCAGCTTTGCTATCGCAGGCTCTCGGATGCATCGCCTGAGGCGTATGCTGCACCACCCCCAACACGTGCGCAATTGCAGGAATGCGCGCGTGGTCAGCAGCACACCAGCGCGTTGCACAAACAGGGGGTAGGGTGGAGCGCCTTGTTGGATGGAGGAATGCAGCACTGGAG
This sequence comes from Prorocentrum cordatum, assembly GCA_963575745.1. Taxonomy (NCBI): domain Eukaryota; class Dinophyceae; order Prorocentrales; family Prorocentraceae; genus Prorocentrum; species Prorocentrum cordatum. Next base: position 45,690 of record CAUYUJ010022010.1, read on the forward strand.
TGCGATAAGACCCGAAGGATTGCAAGGAAGTGGACGCCCTAGGGAGAGGAGGGGGAGGGGTGGGGGTGAGGACGGGGGCTCACGATGAGGAACGATGCTTTGGGCCAACGGTGGTTGGAAGCAGGGCAGGAAAACTACGATGGGAAATTCCTGGCATGAAGAGGTGCGTCGGGGTTGCAGCAGACAGGCGCAGTGAATATAGAGGGCCCAGTAGCGCCACCCGAGCGCCCTATGTGTTCTGAGGGTGGTGGCGGGCACGTCGGCTACATTACCATAGCGAACTGTATGATCCAAGTCGCGTAGTCTCAGTGCTCTCGGCGTGGTGTGTTTGTGTGTTCGACATGACTCTGGTTTGTGTTCGTGGTTTTGACACGACTACACGCACGACTCGTTCAATCTTCGTCGGTTGTGACACGACTACACGCACGACTCGTTCCCGCAAGCGTGTTTGACACATGACTCAAACACATCTTAAACACGACTAAAAACGACTCTAACACGACTGTTTTTTTCCACGGGTCATGTAACACGACTCTTTTTGAACGCGTGGCTGCCTTATAGTCATGTAACATGACTCTCCTCCGCCGTCGGGGTTCGCATCAGTCATGTAACACGTCAGGTTTGCACTTACGTTTAGCATTAAGACACCGCATATCGCCCATGCGCGTGCCCTAAGTACCCCCCCCCGCCCGTCTGCTGGCCCCAGGGCGCACTGTCTGTCTAGCAGCCAGAGGTTCGTGATTGTGCCGTCGATGGCGACGGTTGGGGACGGGCGGATCTTGGGATCCGTGGCCCGTGGCGGGGCCTTGGGACATGTTGCCAAACGCCAGTTTCAGCGGTGGCCCGTCCATCGTTCTGGATGGGGGCTGGCTGGCTGAACGGGGATGGTTTTGGGCTGCCCAGGGGCCCAAAGTTCGTGGGCAGGCGTTTCCGTTTCTGGTTTGGTGTCGGAGTTCAGGGGTTGGAAAATTCTGCGGGTGAGGGTGTTCCAGGGAAAGGCTGGTGGCAGATGGTCGCGGACGGAATCCTGGACGGCGGGGGGGGGGGGGCGCGGCGCGACTTCCTGTCGCGGGGCGGTTGGAGCTCTAGGGTCCCAGAGGCGCACGTGAAAACATCAGGGCCCAGGACCTCGAGGCATCCAGAATCCAGAACCCAGTGATGACCAATCAGGGCGCTCCGATGGTCCATGGTCGCATGCTGGAGGCCTGCTGGCGTCATCTCATGTCCGCGTGGGCGCAGCGAGGGCTCTCCATCGGCGTCTGTGTCGGTGGTCGGCGCGCCGTCGCTGGGCGACCCTGAGATTATCATGTGGCCTCCTGAGTTTGCTCGGAACTGGAAAACACTGTCCTACCATGTCTAGACCTTGGTGTAGCCATCTTTTGGGGCCGCCCTGTGCAATCGTGAAATATTGTGAGCCATCCTGGTCCATTTGGAATGACGCTGACATTGTGACATTGCACTGCGTCGGTGCGTTCTGGCCCAAGTTATTACCCCATCGTGACTGGCGCGTTCAGTTCAGCACGCGCAGCTCGCGAGCTGCTCGATCCGAGGCCCCACAAGCGCAGGGATGTCCGCGCTTGGTGGCGGCAAGGGGAGGGGCTCCAGGGCTGGCAAAGGGCAGGCTGGCAAGCGCCCTGGCGAGGACCCAGCGCCGCCGCCCGCCCGCCGCCAGCGAGCTGCTGGTGGCCACGCGGTGTGCGCCAGCTGCAGCGAGAGCAGCTCCAAGGCCTTGCAGGGCTCTAGTTTCCATTGTGTGTGACGGTGTTACCCCCCCAGCTGTTGCGTTAAACGATAGGGGTCGGTACGCATCCGACGTGGCCATTGCCTTCTCCGAGTCCACATGCGCCGATTGGGCTCCTCATCATGAGAGCTCCTGGGGTCGGTGGGGATGCTCTGGGGCGGGGGCCTTGCAGGAACGCCTCAGGAGGCCGTGTAGAGAAGGGGGCCACGGGCCGCGCCGTTCGCCAGGATGATGGTGAGGGAGGGTGGCAAGATAATTGATGTGATGCGATGCGCTCGCCGAGCGATGCACCGCCCGCAACGTGCCTGGCTCAAGATCGGTTCTAGCGGCGCATGCCGCAGCCGCGACGCCATGTCGTCCCCGACACACCTACTCATCAGACCAATCGCCAAGGCCAAGGCGATTCCACAACTGTCTACCGAGCCCCTCCCGCCGCTCGACGGGTCCGATGGCGCCGCTCCGAGGCGGTTTGCGGACCCGCCGCTGCTTTCACCTCCCCCCTCGCAGCCGAACGATGGCATCATCGCGATCACGCGCCAGACCAGCAAAGCACCGCCTCCACTCGCACCCGCGGCTGATGCGGATGATGCGTCAGAGCCAGAGCAGCAGGCCAAGCGGCCAAAGCTGCTTAGGCCAGCGTCCGTGCTCACACCTGATGGGCAGGACAGCCACACTTGGATGCCAGCTGATGGCCGACCAGACGGCGATGATGATGCCGATGTCATGCCATACCCACGTTGGTGGCCGCAAGTTGCGGACGCTCACATGGCATTCGAACAGGCGTTCATTCAGTCGTCGAGGGCCTTTGCCTTCGCCTTTGACCGCTGGGACGAGTTTGCCCAGAGCTTGGAGGCCGCTGGCCAGAGCTCGGGGCCAGCGTCTGAAGCCTACCGCTCCTGGTGGGCTGGGCTGGATTTCGGCGAGGCTTCGGGGCGGGTGATCACCAACGTAAGCCAACGCGTTTGTGCCGATCATGGGCCTATGCCTATGGTCGTGCAATTCGCGATTATGTTAGCGTTCATCCGCCGTGCAGGCGGCTGAGCGCGACCTCATCGACCCGAGGGCTGCTGACGACCCTGGGCTGCAGGCTGAGTGAGGAGCCTCAGGCTCACCACTGCATGTGGGGACGTGAAGGAGTAGGATGAGGATGCACTTAGGGGGAGGGGACAAGTCGATAATGACACGCTCTTAGATATAGACATATATATATTTATAGAAATGCGTTTATAGTTCCATGTCGTGTTCACTTCGCGCATCCTCACTGCCCTTCAGAAACGATGTCCATGTCAGTTGCATTGGTCACACAAGGGTGTAAGCTGTGCTGGTCTACAAATATGGTACAGCAGACTCGGGCCGCGTGCATATCACAGCTACGTCCGAACCTAGGGCAACGTGCTTGACGCATAATCAAACGCGTTGCTCGAGGTCGGTTGAACAGGGGTGGTTAGTGACGTGAGCGAGTTGCATTGCAAATACCTCCAGCGCGGCAAGCGCGCGAGAGCATAGATCGGTGTAACACAGACAAGGCCTCGCCATTTATTTAACAGAAAAGAAACACTCATTAGGGCGACGTACACCACGTTTGTTGTTTTGCTCGGGGGTCTGGCACCGACCGCAGGGCCCTGCGGCTCCGTTCAACTAGTCCAGCTGGTGTCTGGGGGGCCGCTGGCGTCTTTGGGTGTCTAGGAGCTTCGGGCGTTCCTGGTTGCTCTCAGGCCATGTAAGCGCGTAGGCATGGTCTAGGCGGCCTTAGGCGCATGTGGGTGCGTTGGGTGGTTTGGGCCTTGTTTGGCGTTTGGGGCCTTAGGTGCTTCTGGATGAGTCGCTCGGCGCCTTAGGCGGCGTCTTCATTTAGCACCCGCCCCCCCCCCCGCACTTGAACACCTTGCTTGAGGTTCCTCCACAGGCTGGCAAGCTGTGGGCCAAACACGCTGTGTCGAACGGCGTCTCGACCCCCGTGGGCGATCAGTGTTTGGATTGCCGTGACTTCCAATGGGACACTTCCCCAGTCTGGAGGAGCTTCGAGGAGATGGCCGCCGAGAACACTGGCACCGAGAACAATGCTGTGTCTGCTGGTCTCGCAGTGCAGAGGGGGGAGAAGGCGAGGGATTTCATTCCTTCCACGGTGACGGCGTCGCATTCCTCGGGCTACACGGTGAAGCGGTACGTCAATGTTCTGAACGCCAGTGAGTTGAGGGCGGAGCTCGACAGGGATCCCAAGGGCATGGTCGTGAAGCACGTCCCGACTATGATGCTGCCGAACCCCAGGGAGCCAGGATCGGTCGAGAAAGTGTGGCAGTTCGAATACGACCCGCTCAGCAAGTACCGCGTGGTGGAGTTTTTCGACACCTTCATGGCGGATCGTTGCACTCAGAGGCTCACCCCAGATCGGCACTACTTCAATCAGCAGGACTCGAGGTGCCTGAACAAGGTTTGCGGCGAGGTTCTCTCGGAGGCGCTTGTACCGAACGAGAAGGGCGCAACGCTTGAGGCTTCCTTCATCGTCGCTCCGCCCACGCTGGACGACATCAAGGCGAAGTCCGCAGGGCTGAACGAGCGCAGGGACTCCAACAGAGCTGCGAGGCGCGGCGCTGACCACATGGAGCCGACTACGCGGGATGACCGCCTTGGCGGTGATGGTGGCGATGGCGATCCTAGCGATGAAGGTGGCGCCGTCGTCGTCGAGGCAGCCTCGTCGGGGTCGAGGCAGCCGCCGATGCCACCGCCTGCGGCACCTCGTCGCCAGAGTAGTGGAATGTCGCTCCACCACGATCCGTTGACTCCGATCGCTGCCAGGACTCCGCCTGGCGGCGCCGCCAGGTCTCCCGAAGGTATGGACGATGCCGCCTCCGTGGCAGGCGAGTCGTTGGTCAGCTTCCGGACTGCGGGCGGCTTGGAGGGCAGCCAGTTGCCAGCGCAAGTGCGCATCCAGTCGTTGAATCAGGAGACCGTCGTTGTCTACATGGAGAGTAAGCTTTCATCCTTAGACTTCGTGGGTGCCATGACCAAGGGCAAGCAGGGGGTCGCCAAGCATCACGTGGCCGACGCTGCCGAGAAGCTGCACAAGCACGGTTGGACGGACGAGGCAAAGGAGATGCGGAAGAAGCTGAAGATTTTCAACTACGCCGAGATGCTGCACTACTCTGTGATCATGGATCAGTCGCCTGAGATGTTGCACCTAGCTCTGGACGCGCTGAAGGACGAAGGCATTCCGATCCCGAGTGATGTTCACAAGAATTTGTTGCACAGGGCGAAGAACGAGCAACTCAAGGGCAAGTGCGACGAGAACGTGGCCAAGGAGCTGGTCACCATTACCTTGCCTTGGCGGGCGTCGCAGGTCACCGCTGGCGAGGTCTACAACGTGAAGGCTCCGAAGGCCGCGCTGTGCGAGTGTCTGGACTCGCCGTGGAAGGTGTCGTTCTTTTCGCAGGTGGTGGGTAAAAAAAATCATTGAGCCGCTGATCATGGCGGGCGACGGCGGCATCCCCGTCTTGAGCAGCGTCCTGGAGTACATCGAGAAGTTCTGCATGGAGGTCGCGGAGGCTGAGATGGAGGTGAACCATTGGAACATCAGCGAACCGTGAACCTTGACACATCCTGTTTGCACATGCGCTTGCATATTAACTAAGACCTTCGGCTCATGCCGCTGCCGTGCCTGCGCTGTCGTTCAGAGGCATCCTGAAGGCATTGTTTCCAGTGGTGCTTCTCGGTTGTTTCCTGGTGGTTTCTCGGGGTGATTCTGGATGTGTTATGTTGTTTTGGGTGGGCGCGTTTTTCATGGCTTATCTTGGTGGCTCGGTAAGGGCCTCGCGGGCCATTGTTGCCGTGCCTCGGTGGCTTCTGCGAACCGCTTTGGGCCATTTTGGGGGCGGTGTGATCGTCATAACTGTCGGCGTTGCCTCTCTGAGGCAAATCTTCGGCCCTACAGAGTTGGGTCGGGCCGCCATGTAGGGGGAGGGGGCTGGGACATCACAAATGTGATCAGGGGCCTTCGGGAGGCTATCCTGGATGCGCCTCTGGGGGCGGCGGGTAAGGTGCTGGCGGCCCTCCGAGCTCCCTCGAGCTCGGAGGGGAGGCCAACCATGAGCCTCAAGAAGTCCTCCCAGAAGGGCCTTCAGAGTCCCAAGATGGCGCCTCGAGTTTCCCGATCGGAAGCGCGCAATGACAATACAACGCTTTGCAATGACACTGCAATCCACCCAACTCCCTGGGTGCGGGCGGGCATGAACCGCTCGGGCCCCTCAATTCTCGGTCGGGGGTGAGTCGTTCGGGCCCCTCCGTTTTCGGTCGGAGGTGAGTCGTTCGGGCCCATCAGTTATCGGTCGGAAGTGAGTCGGTCGGGACCCTCCGTTCTCTCGGTCGGAAGTGGGTCGTTCGGGCCAGTCATTTCTGTCGGGGATGGGTCGTTCGGGCCTCCCGCTCTCGATCGGAGATGGGTTGTTCGGGCCCCTCAATTCTCGGTCGGGGGTGGGTCGTTCGGCCCCCCCGCTTCTCGGTCGGGGTGAGTCGTTCGGGCCCCTTATTTCGTGGTCCTATAGTTGGCGCCTCTCCTTGCTGGAATACGTTTCGAAAACACGCTTTGCTAGGGTGGCAGCCGCATCGCGATGCGCAAGAATTGAACATCCAATGCGCACGATCCAGGAGGCCGAAGAAACTGCCAAAACCTCTGCCCTGACGTTTTCAGGACGTCGCATGTCTGGGTCTGCCTGCGACGCAGGTTGCGCAACCAAGGTGTCGGTGGCCCGCCCACTCCAACTGACCCAAGGCCGATCTCAGCCTAGCACGACAGCCGCATAAAAATGACCGCGGTCATTTTTATGCGCCTTCGGTTGAAACAACGGCGCAGAAGGCGCCACCGATGAGAGGACCTCTCCTGGAGATGACGCCCTGCTGGCAAGCTCGACAAGGGGTCCCCTCCCGAGTGGCATGTCCTCCTCTGCCTCCCCCCTCTGGGCTGGGAAACTAACCATTTCCCAACGTCGGCGTGCCCATCGTTGCATTGGGCGTCGTGGTGGCGGTGGCCATCATCGCCGCCGCCGCCGCCGCCGACGCAATCGCCCCCGTTGCCGACGGAACTGCGACAGTTCCCCCGCTGGGCGCGGCATATGGTGTGCCCTCGGCCGCAGAGGGGGACAAGCACTCATATGGGTTGCGCTGCGGGTTGCGTCTTCAACAACAGAACCCCAACACGCGTCCTATCGGGTGCGTCATAGGTTGTACAATCGGCCGCCGCGAATAAATTGCAACCACTTGGTTGCGCCGTAAATTGCGCCCTCAACCGCCGAAATAAAACGCTCTCCTATTGGGCTGCGCTGAAGGTTCCGCTTCAGCCGCCGCGGGAACGCGTCTTCTAGTTGTTGTGCCATTGGTTGCCCCCACCCCCCTCGCCCACCGAGAAAAAACGCATTATCGCGTTCATCGCGCCTTTTGTTGGTCATTCGGTTGCCGAGGATATAACAATTTCGCATGTGTGCGCCATGTGCCGCGCCATCGACAGCAAAGAAACACGTCATCTCCTGTTGGCTGCGCCATGGGTTTCGGCTTCGGCCTCTGAAGATACCACCGCCTCCAACTGATTACGCCATAGGCTTCGCCGCCAAACGCCGAGAACATAACCGTCCCTTATTAGTCGCACAAGAAGTTGCGCTGTCGGCCGCAGAGCATATTGGTCGCGCTACAGGGCGCGCCCTCTGCCGCTGAGAAAAGCACAACGCCCCGCACTCATGGCGCCATAAGTTGCGAGCTCGGCCGACAAGACGTGAACCGCCCCTGGCTGCTATCCCAGAGGTTGTGCCCTCGGCCGCCGAAAAGAACCGTTGTCCCTTATTTGCTGCGCGTTGGGTTGCGCCCTCGGCGATCGAGAGTACAACTGTGTATTACTGGTTGGGCAAACGGTTGCACCCTCGGCCTCCGATGCTAAACCCGCACCGCATTGGTTGCGCCAACGTATGCGCCTTCGGCCGCCGAGATTGCAACCGTCTCGTGAGGGTTGCGCCATGCATTGCGCCTTCGGTCGGCGAGACTACAACCATGACGCATGGGTTGCGCCAGAAGTTGCGTCCACGGCTGTCGGGGATACAAGGTTTCTCGTTGGTTGCGCTCGAGGTTGCGCCTCGGCCGCCGAGGATCGCACCGCGCCCCATTGGTTGCCCATGGGGTCCGCCTTCAGCCGCCGAGAATGACAACGACGCGTGGTGTTGGTCCAGCTATGGGTTGCACGTCCGTTCGGCGATAATGGACCAGTATCGCGTTGGTTGCGCCAATCGGATGCACCCTCAACCGCCGAGAAGAAAACCGCATCCTGCGGGTTGCGCCATAAGTTGCGCGCTCGCTCGGCGAGAATAAGGCAGCCGCACATTGAGTGCGCCATGGGTTGTGCCCGCGGCCGCCGAGACGAAATCTGCCTGCATTGGTGGCGTCATAGGCGGGTGCCTGGGTCGTCGAAATCAAACCAAGTCCCCCCTCGGTTGCGCAATAGTTTGCGTCATCCGCCGCAAAGGTTGACATCGTCTCGCATATGGCTCGCCAAAGGTTGCGCCGCGCCGAGATGGAAATCGCATCGCGTTGGTTGCGCCATAGGTTGCGCCCTCGGCCGCCGAGAATGCCACCGCTCGCATTTGTTGCGCCATAAGTTGCGTCCTTGCCCGTCGGGGACCCACCCCACATTGGTTGCGCCATGAGTTGCGCCATCGGCCGTCGAGAAAACACAGTTTCCTGTTGGTTGCGCTAAAGCACGCGCGGACGGCCGCCGATAATCAAACCGTATATTGTTGGTTCTGCCGTAAGTTGTATTTCCGCTCGCCGAGAACAAGGCCAACAATTCGAGTCGCCGTAGGTTGCACCTCCGCACCCGAAAACGTACCGCCGCCTAGTTGCGACATGGGTTGTGCCATCGGCTGCTGGGAATAACCCCGTCATGGGACAGGTGCGACCAGTCACAATTCAGGCCAGCGTGTCGGAGTTTCCCCCAGGGGAATGTTCTCCTGGCTGCCCCCGCTATCACAGGTCCACCAAAAAAGTCTTGGGCTCGCCTGTTGTCTGGCCGCACCGCACCCCGCGTGCTTGGATGCCGCGTTCGCCCACTCTGTTGCGGTGGACGTATTGCCTTCTCCCACCGCCACTGGCACGCTCTTCCCTCAGCCCCTCCTCCCCCACCCCCCCCTTCATCCTCACCCACCCGACAAAAATGGAGGGACAGGAGGGCCAGAAGTATAACATGTACAGTGACGTGCATGATGTACATGGATGACAATGGCGCACGCGAGCTGTTGTAATCGTTCACGCTTTGCGAATCCTCACCAGCCCATCCAACAATACCCACTACAACGAATGGCGCTCTCCGTCGGACGTTGATTCCGCTTTCTCCTCCTCTTTTGCTTCTGGCTGCACCCCTTCCCTTCTGCTCATCTCCCGTGTTCCCCATCGTTCCCCTCATCTTGGCTCGTGCGGGTGGTTCGACAAGCTTCGCGCGAGCTCCTTCGAAAAGCTTGCGCGAAGATCTTGGGCGCGTGTACATTGGGTCGTCTTGGAGGGCCGGAGGCGTCTCTTGAAGACAACCTGGCATGAGAAGCCACGGCGTCGATGGCACCCCCCTGCCTCCGCTGGAGGCCGCGATTTTTGCGATTGGTGTCAAAGAATAGCCCTCCCAGGGGTCGCATAGGAGGCCCTCAATTGCCAGCGGAGCTCCCCCTCCAGGCCCAAGGGGATGGGGGCAGGGGGAGGGGTGCCCGCAAGTGCAAGAGGGGGGGGTGCATCGAACGGGTTACCTACCACTCACGTTCAGAGGGCTGGTGTGATTTGAAGGGTTGATTTCGCGTTCTGAAGGTGCGTATGGGTCCACCGTGGTTTCGCCGCGTTGCCGCCGACGTTCCATCGAGGTTCGATGCCGCATGGTTCGCTCGGTGGGTCCGCCTAAAATTCGCCTCGTTGTCTGGCGCCGCCTCCTTGCCGCATCGCGCGATCGGTGGCTAAGCAGTTGCAGTTCTGACAATGTGGAAGTTCGCTGTGATCTCTGTGGGGTTGAGACAGCCCTGCGGGAATTCGTCACTTGTCGCTTCTGCCTGTGCCGCCGCGTTGCCCTTCCGATGCCGCTTCGTGCGGTGCGTGGGTCCGCCGAGGTTTCGCAGCGTTACCGTCCGCGCCGCCTCGTTGCAATCCCGTGCGTTGGGTCGGTCCGCCAAATATTCGCTGCGTGCGTCACGTTGCCAGATCATGCGGCTAGCCGTCTTGTTTCCCTCGCGCGTGGGTCGGGCCACAGTGATGATAGCCGCGCCTCGCTACCAATAGCTACTGTAGCCACATCGCACGGGCATAGCGTTCGGCACCCAAGCTGGCGATGGCCTCTGCGACGCATATGCAGCATGCTATGCCCAGACGAATCATAGTCTTGGTCCAGGGGTGCTAGAGGCGGGGGTCGGAGCTGCACGGGGATGGCACTTGTCTGGTAGGTGCGAGCTTATTTGGTCCATCCGTGGTCCTCCCAGGTGCCGTCGGCGGAGTTGTCGTGTCTGGTCGATATGATGGATACCATTACGTTCGTGTACCAAATTCTCAATCCGAACCTGTTGCTGGCCGAGGACGTCGAGCTAGCCGCTTTCACAAACTCGCCCGAGGTTTACCAGGGCAAGGGCCAGATCTTCAGGTCTGTTCTCGACGCATTGAAGGGCCACGACGAGTGGCTGAAGAGGTTCAATGCAGTGTGCAGGTCCGTCGGCCAGATCAGCGAGCTCGGACCCACATATCAGAGGTGCACAGCCGACATGACGGAAGCTACGGATGAGACTCGAGCTGTTGCCTTGAGCAAGGTGCTTCCCAATGTACCGCGCTTGCAGGCGGGCTTGGTCAACGGCATGATGCAACCTCTGGAGGACATGCTTGTCGATCTGATTCGAGCTGAGGTGGTTGCGACGAAACGCAGATACGCGGATGGCAAAGCGATCGTCAAAGACGTCCAGGCCTTCCAGAAGATATTGGCCATTGCGTCAGACAGCTTCCCATTCTTAAATGACATCTCGGAGTGGATGACCGACATTTCCACAATCTTGCTGAGCGTGCAGGCGGGAGCTACCCTGGATGAGTTCGTGAAGGCCGTCAAGGAGGTCGCCCAGGAGGCGAGTACACAGACGTTGTCTCAGCTTGGAGTTGTGATGCAGCGCTCGCATGGCCTGAAGCTCCAGCGCCCCGAGGACGTGAACTTATTCATGGACGCTTGCCAGAAGATCGACGAGTTCATGTTGCATGGCGTGTCGCTGTTTTGCTCCGAGGGCTTGGCCATGCCAACGGACGAGCTCAAGGAGAACTTGGGATACTCGAAGGACCTGCTGATGATGGACATTCCCGCTGACCAGCAGTCCCAGGCACTGCAGATGTACCGTGGGGCGGCGAAGTGCTACGATGGCTTGACGCGCCTGGCCGTGTGTTTCGTGGGTTTGCCTCGTGATGCGACCATGAGCTTGGCCCCGCCAGGTCGCGAGGCGCTGGATGAGCTGCATCGTGTCAACAAGAGCGCCAAGAACGCGTTCGCCGAGTTCACCGAGATCGGTTCTACGCACGGCGTCACTGACCTCCTGGCCAAGCTGGCGGGGCCTGCTGACGCTGCAATCGGGAACGCTGTGAAGACCACTCTCGATTCAATGCACGAGAACCTTGCGGACGCGCTCTTGACAGTCACGACGTGGCAGGGCGGTGTCGAGAACGGACATTGGACCGACGGCCTCGAGCACAACGACTGGAAGACTGTCAAGGCGACGCTCGACGTCGCGGTCTGCAAGATGCCAGACCCGCTGCGCTTCCACGCTTGCCTCGGGCGTTTGACGGAGGCATGATGATGAGGAGGATGATGAGGATGGGGTTGAGGAGGCTGTGTAAGGTTTGGGGGGAGTCCGAGTCGGGGGGAGATCATTCTTCCCCCTCCTCCCCCCTCTTAGGCGAATCGTTTTAGTAGGGAGTAGCAAGTGGGAGTACGGGGATCGTTGGAGTGTGGGTGTAGGGGGGCATGACGGCCTCACTTCTGCCCTCCCTTCTCCCATCCCTTCTGTCTTCACCCTCCTTTCTCTCCATTCCCTCATTTCCTTCCCGCCCAAATCCCATGTGCCCCTTTTAATCTCGCCTCCGCCGCCTCCCAGTTCTCCAACCCTTCGCCTTCATGGCGCACCCCTCCTGGTCCTCATGCCCCCCAGCCTTGGTGGGCAGGGTGGTAGTGATGATGGCGATGATGATGATGCTGATGACGGTGGCGATGATCATGATGAGGTTCATGATGGTGATGATGATGACGATGACGATGGTGATGACGATGACCACTGCCCCGCTCCCCCCAGGCCCACCAGGATGCTGCAGATCTGGTCGCTGCGTTCGACAGTGATGTAGATCCACGTTTCGCTTCTTTCCCCGACCTCGTTGTCAAAGGCCTCACGACTTACGTGAGCGGCCTCATAGTTTATGATCTTGAGGCCCACAAGGCCGACAAGGTCAAGAAGCGCACTGCCATTGGCAAGCGCGTCGAGATGCTGAGATCGATTGGTGTCGACCCGAGCTCGGTCTTGCATGCTGCCGTTTGGGCGCAGACCGAGAAGGCTCGTTGCCTGCAGTAGGGCGGCACTCGCTCGGCGTGGGCCGAGGCGCGAGATGCCGATGATGATGGTGATGAATATGATGATGATGCTGATGATGATGAGGTTTCGATGATGATGAGGGGGGGAGGAAGGGGGGGAGGAGGAGGAGGAACACACGCAACAGACACGGTTCTTATTCAGAAGATGGCTCTCGCCCTGGCCAGCCGATGGGCTGATTATAAAAAGAGGCCAGCAAGACGACTCTTGCTGGCTCGTTTGCGTCGTTGTGCTCGGGATGCCTGCACCCGCCGAGCGCAGCAACAAATGAACAAAAACACGGTTGTCTGAATGCGGTGTCGTGTTGAGGCCGCCGCCTTTCCGCCAGACCCCTCCTCGTCGTCTGCCCGCCTCCCCCTGCAACTCCCTCTCCCACTTCCTCTTGTTGGTATTCCCCCTCTCCTGCCCCAGCTAACTCGAACTCTTCCTGAGTTGTGTGTTGAAGGTAGACCTGTGTACCCTGGTGGGGGCATCGGAAAGCAGTCGCATGCTCAATGTTGCTTTCTGGGGGTGCTGGAAACCATGTTGGTAGTTAGTAGCGCACGGTGAAATTACCCCGCCGCGCTGTGTTCGATCAGAACTCCGATTTGTGGACCTTCGGGTCGGATTTCTCGAAGCGTTGGGGGCCGCTCGGTCTTCTCCGATTTTTCGGATCGAGCCCTCGATTTCCGAAGCTTCCAAAACACGACTGCTTGGATTTTTGATCGAGTACCTCGCGGCGAACGCACGTCTTTTTGAAAAAAGCCGACAACTTACACTACTCTTTCCCTGGAAAACAGTATTCTGTACACGACTTATTCCTGGTGTCGCAAAAACACCTACGCACGACTACCAACACGACTAACAACACTACTGTTTTGGGTTTTCGCGAATAGAGGGTCTGTAGCAGGTGGCTTGCTTCATAAGTGGAGGTGCCTTTCGCGGACTGGCCTATTGATGGGCCGCGGACGCTGATATGGGTGGCGCTCTTCATCTTATGGGTCGCCGGGACGCCGCTCGCCTGGCACCAGAAGTTCCGCACGGATGGGAACTTGGACGACGACGAGCCGGGCGTTGGCAACCACGAGATGATGTGTCGTTTGCTCGAGATCGGGCTCTGCTACGATCAGCTTCACTGCTCGAACCTAGCCTCGATGGAGCTGGTCGCGCGGTCGATCCAGACGGAGAACGAGCGCTACAGGCACCGTTTCGAGAGCTCGGAGGACGCTGACCTGAACCACAACCTGATGATCGGGATGACCCACGGGCGTGGGCACGTGCGTGTGTGTGTGTGTACCCAGCCTTGCGGGGCCACGTCTCCGCCCAGCTGCAGAAGGAGGCGGCTATCGCCAAGGAGAGGAGGAAGGCACGTGAGGAGCGGGCCCTCGCCGCCGGCGGCGCTGCTGGAGCTGGAGCTGGAGGAGGCGGCCGCGGCAAGAAGAAGAAGGGGGGCAAAGGCGGCGGCCGCGGCGATGCGTCCGCCGCGGGGGAATGATCGGCGACGAGTGTGGCAGCCTGGGGGACCGGCAGGCTGCTCGCAGCAAGGACGCCACCGGCCAGGCGGCCGCCTCTTGGCCGCCCGAGGCAGGGAGACAGCGTGACCTGTTCCCACTGCCACTTGTGGGCGGCGGCAGCGAGTACGGCAAGCCCACGCTCAGTCACCGCCCGCTACGTCGTCACGCCGTTCGCCTTCACCACCTGCATCGGCTGAACGCTACAATTTCTTCTTTGAATTCGCTTTATGGTTGTCAAAGTGTCGTCGGCGACCCAGTCAACGAGAGCCAGCGGACAGCCATCCAGAACATGAACACCGCTCTACATCGGCTTGGTCGTCAGCCCGAGCAGCATGCGGAGACGCGTGAGTGCGAGGACGGAGCCCTCTCGGAGCTCCTCCAGGGCGTCGCCATCTATGGAGACGGCGCCTGCAACCCGTCAGTTCCGTACCGCCGAGAGCAGATCTCATGGCCATCTTCGAGCGCGCCACCAGTGGAGTTGTCCACCATCCTGGGGCCCTCGGAGGCGGCGCGCCTGCGGGACTGGCGGAGCCAAATGCTGAGACCACCGAGGGAGGCAGAAGAGCTCATGGCCACGGCGTGCCCTAGGGGGGCGTACTGCGACCAGGGGCTAGTCGGCGACCCGCGGGCCTATGCTGAGTTTTTGGGCAAGCTCTACGGCAAGGGGATGGTTCACTTCTCCGCCGCCGTGGACGCCAAGGGAACTGTCGGTGTGTTCTTCGCCCCGAAGAAGAGCGGGGCGCAACGCATCATCTTTGACACACGTATCGTGAATTGTTTTTTCAAGGCGCCTCCGAAGACCGGATTGCCGACCGCTGCTGCCTGGGGCGCAGTGGAGGCCCCCGCGTCGGGGGTTTTCGTGGCGACGGCGGACTTGGAGTGTGCTTTCTACCACATGAAGCTGCCCGGCGGCATGGAAGAGTACTTCTCGCTGCCCGCCATCGACTCCGCCTTCCTGCTGGAGGCCGGGCTCGACGACTTGCCTTTCGGGCCGGGAGTGATGGTGGCAGCTCGCGTGCTGGTGCTGCCGATGGGGTTCACCTGGGCTCTTCACTTGTGCCAAGATGTGGCCGCAGCCTGCCTGCTGCGGAGCGGGGTCGACCCGTCCAGCATCATCGTGGACGGTCAGGTCGGTATCGCCCTCGGACCGTCGCGTCTGGCCGCAGCGGGCGCGTACGTCGACAATGTGGTCACCATCGGCACCAGCGCAGAGGTGGCAAACTCTTTGTTGCACACCCTCGTGCGGCGCTTTGAGGAGGCCGGGCTCGTGGTTCACGAGATTGTCGAGGCGTCGGCCGACGCCCAGTTCTTGGGGCTGCAGCTGCACGCCGGGAAGGCGCTCACCGTGAAGGCCAAGAACGTCTGGCGGCTGCGGGCCGCGCTTGGTAGCCTCCTGCGGCGGAAGTGGGTCACTGGCTACGCGCTGCGGGCCGTCTTTGGGCGCATCACCTGGATGGGCATGCTGCGGCGCGAGGCCCTGACGACCCTGCACGCCTGCTACGCTTTCGTCGAGGTGTTCGAGGGCCGCCCTGGCCGCCTGTGGGACTCGGCGGCACGGGAGCTGATCACGGTTCGCAACCTGTTGCCGATCCTGCAGGCGGACCTGACCGCCGGCTGGTACAGCACTATCGCCCGCAGCGATGCCGCGCCAGAGGGGCGCGGTGTTGCGCGCCAGCAGTTGGAGGCCACGGTCGTCGCCAGCTGCGCCCGGTTTTCAGAGCGCTGGCGGTTCAAAGTCGCCGGGGCGCAGGCAGCTCGCGAGCGCTCCCTTGCTTGCGGATCTGCGTCGGAAAAGATGGCTGCCACCAAGAACGGATATCGTGCTGCTGACGCTGACCCTGATGCCGCCGAGACCCCGCTCAAGCACGTGGAGCCCTTCCCGAACCATATTGTGGGGCCCCTCGCGGACCCCATTCTGGACTCTGGCAGGGTGCTCGCCGAGGCGCCCGAGGAGGTCTCGGAGGACCCGGAGGGCTTCGCGGTGAGGTTCGAGGAGGTCCCAGCAGACATCACCGACTCCCCAGCATGGCGGCCCTCCGCGGCCGTCCAGGTCTCAGGCGGGGACAACATCCTGTTCTTGGGAGGTGAAGGCCTATGCTTGGCCTACCGTCATCCTCTTGCGGGGCTCGAGCAGCCTTGGGCAAAGGGTGATGATCATAGTCGACAATCTGCCGCTTGCTCTTGGGGTCGTGAAGGGCCGGGCCAAAAGCAAACGCCTCCGCCGGTGCCTCGGACGGGTATGCGCTTTGTCAGTCGCCACCGGCTCGAAGCTGTACGTCAGGTGGGTCGCCTCAGAACGGAACGCATCGGACCCAGTCAGCCGCGGGCGGTATGGCTGGTTCAGCGGGCGGCGCGTGCTGCGCGGGCCCGCGGTGGGCGCTTCTGCTGGCCGTCGCGGCGGTCGCCACTGCGGGCCCCGTGGGCGCCGACGCGGCTCGGAAGTCACGCGTGCCAAGCGCGGGGGCCGCCGTGGCGCAGCGGCAGAAGCTGGCTCAGCAGGCGCGGAGCTCGCGGCCGCTGCTGGCGGGGCTGACGCTACTGGAGACGCTGGCCATCCGCGCGAACACCGAGCGGAGCTACTTGCAGATGCTGAACAACTTCGTGCAGTGGTGCCAGCAGCACCGCCAGGACTGGAGGACGTACGAGGAGCTCGACCTGGTGCTGTCGAGCTACTTCTCGGACCACTACTTGCTGGGGACGGCGTGCAACATCGGGAGCCAGACGCTGGCGGCCATCGCGCACGTCACGCCCTCGCTGCTCAAGCAGACGGTATCCGTGCTCGCCCGGGCCTCGAGGGCCTCGGCCGCCTAGAAGCGCCGCGCGCCGGGCAAGACCCGGCTGCCGCTGCCGCGCCCTGCAGTCTACGCGATTGCGGGCTGGCTGATCAGCCACGGGCAGCTTGGGATGGCATGCTGGGTGGTCCTGGCCTTCGCAGCCTACCTGCGGCCGGCCGAGGCGCAGGGCCTGACGCACGAGAGCCTAGTGCCGCCGGCCCCGGCAGCCGGCGCGGGGTACTCGCGCTGGGCCCTGCTGATGCATCCGCTGGAGCGCGGAGTGGCGGGGAAGACCGGGCACTACGACGACAGCGTGCTGATCGACCAGGCCCCTCTGTGGCCGGTGCTGGCGGCGATGCGGCTAGCGACGCCGCCCGGGGCCAGCCTGTGGAGCTTCTCGCTGGACGAGCTCACCGCGCAGTTCAGCAGTGCGTGCCAGGCTCTGAAGCTGTCGTCGCTGAGGCCCCACCTTTACAGCCTCCGCCATGGGGGGGCCTCGGACGACCTCCTGACGGGTCGCCGCACCCCGCTCGAGGTGCAGCGTCGAGGCAGGTGGGCAGTGGCGTCGTCGATGCGGCGCCACGGCAAGGAGGGCTCCCTGCTGGACGAGATGGCGCGGGTGAACGCGGATGTCTTCGCCTTCGGGGCCCTCGTCGAGGCGAACCTCTGCTCTCTCCTCGAGCACGGTTTCAGCAGGATGAACCTGTGCGGCCAGGTGCCGGCGACCGTGCTGCCGACGCTGGGCCCAGTGGCGGCGGCGTCAGGCCGGCGGGGCCGCAAGCGGCCTGCCGCCCGCCGCTGACCGGGGCCTCGGGCGACACCGCCCCGGGCCCACCTCAGCGACCAGCAGCAAGTCCCAGCAGCGCCGAGGACGGGGTGTGCAGCCGGCATCTCAAACGGCGGCTTCGGCGCGCCTTGCGTTCACAGCGGACGCGGCGCGTGGTGCTGGAGCTCTTTGCTGGCTCGTCACACCTCACCGAGGCGGTCAGGCGGCGTGGGCTGCCTGCGCTGGACCTGGACTTGTGGCGGGGTCCAGCTGAGGACCACCTCGGCCGCGAGTTCCGGGCTGTCGTGAAGGGCTGGCTGGCAGGCCGGGTCGCGGGCGCCGTCTGGTTGGGCACACCTTGCACTACCTGGACACAGGCGCCACGACAGCCGCTGCGGACACGGGCGCGGCCGATGGGGCGGGCTGACCTCTTGCCCCACGAGGCCGCCAAAGTTCGCATGGGGAATCGAACTTTCCACTTATCTTGTGATGTGTTCGAGCTTTGTCTGGAGCTGCGTATTCCAGTTTTCATTGAGAACCCGGCGGGCTCGCTGATATGGAAAGCGCGACGTCTGCAACGATTGCTTCAGCATCCGTCTTGCCAGCTGCTGACTTTCGACTGCTGTCAGTACGGCGCCCCCTGGCGTAAGCGGACGTCGGTGGCTGCCTGGAACGCCGTCGACCTGTCCCGCCTTCAGCGGCGTTGCGCTGGCAGGCGAGGGATGTGCTCTCGTTCGAACAGACCTCGCGTGATCCTCACCGGCCACGCCGGCGGTGTGCACCTCGCGGCGCAGGCGGCTGCCTACCCTCCTCTCTTTTGTCGTGAGGTCGCCAAGCTCATTGAACACTCTATGCATGTCCAGTCTCACAAGCATCTCGTAAACATCATATCGAGATAGACTCCTGCATCGTATACTTTCTATTTCTGACGGCCTGCCGGCCAGGTTTGTCTCCGTCGGGATTTTGGAGTCAGTGGGTCCTGTTCGCTGTTTTCTGTTTGTACGCTCGTGTGTCGACGCCCGGCCCAACATGGGACACGTGCGTCTGCGTGGCTCCGACCCACACAGATAGGCCTTGCTCGTATGTGAAAACGTCCGGGGAGCGCTCTGTGTTTCGGATGGCTATCGCCACTCCGTCGCCCCCGCACCTCCATCGTGCCAGGCCGTTCAAGAGCTGGCCCTCGGGAGTGGAGGCGGGCTGCGTGGTTTTGACAACGATCTGCGTAGGGGAAATGCGAGAGGGGCCGCACTGATTCGTCAGGGAGTTGCCATGCCGATGCTACGCCATCGGCATTGTGGCTCAAAGTGCACCCGCCCGCGTGCCACCCTGTCAAAGAACCTTTTTTTTCCGTGCCTTTGATGCCCCATATGAGGGGAGTCAGTGGGTCCTGTTCGCTGTTTTCTGTCTGTACGCTCGTGTGTCGACGCCCGGCCCAACATGGGACACGTGCGTCTGCCTGGCTCCGACCCACACAGATAGGCCTTGCTCGTATGTGAAAACGTCCGGGGAGCGCTCTGTGTTTCGGATGGCTATCGCCACTCCGTCGCCCCCGCACCTCCATCGCGCCAGGCCGTTCAAGAGCTGTCCCTCGGGAGTGGAGGCGGGCCATATATATGTGTATGTATCCAAGTTTTGTATCATAGATGTGTTATATTTACATATATATAGGGGGATGGCTATTTTTACGCCCTCTGTACTTGACAAGCGCGTTTGTTCTAGGACCCCCCAGGCGTTCGTTTTCAGAGTACGGGGCGTATTTTTTCACCCCCTGCATGCATACATCGAACTCAACATCAGATTTATACGACATCGATGCCACCAATAGTTTTACACCCCCTTCTGTCGGGCAGGTTTTTTTGGGGGGGCCCCACTGCCCGCGACCCTCTGGGCATGTTTGCAGCTTCTTGGCAGCCCCTGCAGCTTACAGTCCCCGCCCTCGGCGTAACTCAGGCCCGGCGCAGTTGCCTTCTCCGGCGGCAGGTTTTGCCTAGCTCGGCGCGCGCGCCCGCAACTACGTTGCTCGTAGCCCGAGCCAACTCTGCTTCAGCTGTTGGCGCCTTCGCCTGCGGCCGCGACGGAAAAAAACCCACCAGCCCATCCCAAAACAGTTTCGAAGCATACCGGCTGTCATGGTCCAGCGTATTTCCTCTTGCCCTCGCCTATCTTTTCTTGCTCCTCCTAATTCCTACGTGTTTCCTCTTACTTCTTCCTTGCGGGGGGAGTGGCAGGAGGACGGGGCGGAGGAAGAGGAAGAGCAGGCGGTGGGATGAGAGAGGAATAGAGCGACGACGGCGACGACGGGGATGGCCACGACAATGACGACGCACCTGACGACGACGACGAAAACGACGACCGCGAAGACGACGCCGATGACGACGACGAACGAGGAAGAGTAATAGGAAGGAGGAGGAGGAGGAGGAGGAGGAGGAGGAGGAGGAGGAGGAGGAGGAGGTGGAGGAGGAGGAGGACGAGAGGGGAGGGCGAACAGACGAACCATGAGCCTTTTTAGTGACTCTCGGAGTCTCCTCTGGTTTCTGTTGGAAGTGCACAGGAGGAGGAGGTGGAGGAGGCGGAGGAGGAGGCGGAGAAGAGAGAGCAGGGAGAAGGGAGGTGGAGGAGGAGGAGGAGGAGGAGGCGGGTATGGAGGAAGAGGAGGAGGAGGAGGAGGAGGAGGAAGAGGAAGAGTAGGAGGAAAAAACGGACGATCAGAAGAGCCTCCTCGGATGCCTCTTGTTTTTTTTTGAGCCTCTTGGAGCGTCTGGGCGTCATCTTGGGGGCCTCTGGGGTCCTCTTGAAGCCTCTTGGGAGCCTTTTGGAGGCCTCTTGGGCGCCTCTTGGGGCCGTCTTGGCGCCTCTTGGGGCCCTCTTGGGGCGCTCTTGGGAGCCTTGGGGCTCTCTTGGAGCCATCTTGGAGGACGTCGAGCAAAAAGAGGGGTTCCCCAATTAGCGTTGGCCCTCGGGAGGCCCAGCAATGGTCTCTTGGGGCGCTCTTGGAGCGTTCTTGGGCGCTCTTGGGGTATTATTGGGCCTCTCTTGGGGCCCTCTTGGACCATCTTGAGGCCTCGGACGGCTATCGAAAGCGGACGGGCGACGATGCAACACTCATTGATTTTCAATCGGTGTTTGAAGGGCGTTGGCTTCTTGGAGGTCGCCTTAACGCTCTCGGGAGCATCTTGGAGTCGCCGTGGAGCGGTCTTGGGGCCTCTTGGAGCATCTTGGGAGCCATGTTGAGGCATCTTAGGCTTTCTTGAGACATCTGGGAACTCATCTTGGGCTCTCCGAGGCGCAATTGGAGCTGTCGTCGGCCATCTTGAACGTGCCAACTACCAGCGACCCCCCCTATCCAGGACCAGGAGAGGGGGTAGGGGGAGGAGTCAAGCTACCCGCCACCCGCAAGCCGTCTAGCTCACTCCCACCCACCCTCCCTACGCATAAGTAACACCCGAGCCTCAGCATGTCCGGCAGTCGTCTTTAGATGGACAGCTACTGGAAACCAAAGCCGACCCCGGGTGCGCGACGCTGGGGCGAGGTGCGCCACGCGTGCCAGGGGCGCCACGCGCGCCAGGCACCCCTGGGGCCCGAGCGTGCCAGGCACGCCCGGTGCGCCAGGAGCGCCACGTGCTCCACGTGTGCCAGGTGTGCCCCACACTCCAGCGGCGCCAGGTGCGCCGCGTTCGGGGTACAGGCAGAGTGCGTCAGGTGCGCCTGCGCACGTGACAGCACACATCGGGAAACATGTCGGCCACCGCCATCTTTGTCGAAAACCCATGCCAATCATGGTGTCTGGTGGGCCTGCGCACAGCAGGCCCCGCGCCACCACCCCCGTCGTTCCTGTCAAAAACCAGTTGACAGTGATCGCGGGATGACCGCGCATGATCCAGATTTAGCCACGAGGTGCATGTTGTATTGTTTCTTTGTCAGGGATGGCAGTCCTGCGCACAGCAGGGAATATGCTGACACCCCCGCCGTCCTTGTCAAAAACAGCACAACATGCTCGCGGGTCTCATGAACATGACTCAAGAATTTGCTCCAAAGTGTATTTTGCATTGCTTTTTGACAGGGACGGTGGGTGGGGGGGCGCATCGGGTTGGCCGCGCATGCTCCAAATGTGGAGGCAGAGTGCGGTTTGTATTGTTTTTGTTGACAGGGATGGTGGTTGGCGGGTCGTGATGGTGTGGGCCTGGTGTTGGCATGGTGCCTGGTTGGCCACCAGTCGCTTGGAAGGGGGTGGACATTAATAAGGAACAGTGATGGACCCCTCCCCAAAGGGGAAGGCGGGGGTTGGAAGAGAAGCCTCCCTAGACCACCTACGCCCAGAGGGCTGGTGCGATTTATGATGATGCCGATGTTGTGATGATGCCGATGCTGATGCCGATGATTATGATAATGATGATGCTGCTGATGATGATGATGCTGCTGATGATGATGTTGATGATGATCATGATGATGATGCTGACAGTGATGATGCTGATGCTGATGGTGATGATGATGATGATGATGATGTTTGTATGGCGGAGATGCTGATTACTGTAATGATGCTGATGGTGATGATGCCGACGATGCTGATGCTGATGATGATGAGGATGGTGGTGGTGGTGGCGGTGATGCGTCTGATTATGATGATGCTGATGTTGACGTTGATGATGATGATGATGATGATGATGATGATCATGATGATGATGATGATGATGGTGATGGTGATGACGATGATGATGGTGATGATGGTGATGATGTTGATGATGCTGATGATGCTGATGGTGGTGGTGGTGGTGGTTATGGTGATGGTGATGACGACGGTGATGATGGTGATGATGGTGATGATGATGGTGATGATGATGGTGATGGTGATGGTGATGGTGATGGTGATGGTGATGGTGGTGGCGATACTGATGGCGATGATGATGATGTTGATGATAATGGTGGTGGTGGTGATGGTGATGATGATGATGATGATGATGATGATGATGATGATGATGATGATGATGATGATGATGATGATGGTGATGGTGATGGTGATGGTGATGGTGATGGTGATGGTGATGATGCTGATGATTGTTATTGTGATGCTGATGATGAAGACGACGATGAAGACGGCGACGATGTTGGTGATACTGACGCGGGCAATATTGATGATGGTGATGATGAGGATTAGAAGGAGGAGGAGGAAGAGAAGGAGGAGGAGGAGGACGAGCGACGGGGAGGGTAGATGCACGGGCTGGGGTTGGCGGGAGGAGGTGGACCCGGGATGGGAGGGAGAGGAGGGTGACGGGGCATTGGGGCTGGGGGAAGAGAGAGGAGGATGAGGAGGAACAGGAGAGGGGGGAGTGGCAGGGAGAGGCGTAGGTGGAGGAGGAGGATGAGGTGGAGGAGGAACATCAGACGGAACAGCGCAGTCTAGGCCCATGAGGACGGCGTGGTGGAAGAGGAGTATGTCTAGAAGGAGGAACAGTCGACGGCGAGGACGGCGCGGAGGTTGATGCAGAATATTAGGAGGAACAGGGGGAGGAGGAGGAGGAGGAGGAGGAGGAGGAGAGAAAGGAGAAGAAGAAGGAAGAGGAGGAAGGAGTAGGAGAAGGAAGAGGAGGAGGAGGAGGAGGAGGAGGAGGAGGATGAGGTCGAGGATTAAGAGCAGTGATGGGACGAGTGCTCTGAGCTCGTCGATCTCGTACGTATTCCTTCGTGCTCGCATGGCTTTCAAGTACTTGTCCGCAGCTGTTTTGGCCGCTTAGGCGGGAGGGCGGGCGCCATGCAGGCAGCTACCAAGGCACCTCTTGTTCGTGCCGGGGGGCTGGGTCTGGAAAGAGCATGGAAGCGCAGGAGTGTGGAGGACGGGATGGGAGGGATAGAGGAAGGGAGAGGGATAGAGGAAGGGGGAGGGAGGGGGTGGGAGGGATGGAAGGAGCTTGGAGGAACGAGGAAGGAAGTGAGGGGAGGAGGAAGGGTGGAGTGCGGAGATGGGCGGCGCCTGTCTTGGGCTCTCAGACGCCCCAAGGGCGAGCGTTCGAACATCTTTCAAACACACCTATGCAGTATCAGTGGTTTCGGCCTCTTGACGCCATCTTGGGATGGTGCGGGCCAGGCGGCGCGGCTCCTTCGCTGTCCAGTCGGACATTCAGAGAGGCATGAACCCGAATGAAGCGTGGCATGTTGACAATCCTTGGGTAGGAGGAGGAGGAGGAATACAAGGAGCAGGAGGAGGACGAACAGAAAGAACAGGATGAGTAGGAGGAATAGGATTACGACTGGTCGAAGAGAACCGAGGATGGCCGCTGAAAGGATTGAAGGGAGGGGAGGCAAGGGAAGCGATGGTAATTTGAGAGCCACGAGAGGGATGGTACGGAATCTCGAGGCGATTTCGAGCAACCCCCTGTAACTTGCGATCCCTCCCCCCCGGAAATTTCGAAAAGCCATGGAAACCTCATAATACCTCATACATTACATATTTTGTCTTCCTCATTTTTAGGAAGACAAATAGGAGGAAGACAACAAACACAAAAACAAATGTCTTCCTCCTTGCGTCGGGGAGGCTTCGCCAAGCGAAGCCCCCCAAGTGGAGCGCCTCGGATGGATGGGGCGGCCCTGACTAGGCCCCGACCGATTTTAAAAGCACGCCTGGTTTCTCTCCGGCATGGGAATCTCATCGGACGCTTGGCAGACCTGGTCTGGTCTGCAGCAAGGACTTCTTCTTCCCCACATGGAGGAAGGATCAAAGAAGCCCTGTACGACGGAACCGGGTCCTGAGAAAGACGGTTCCTGGACTGGATCCTGGGGCTTTTCCTTAGAAACCGGTTCTTCATCCCGAGCCGTTGGTTGAAAGCCCTTGGGCCTGGGGAGGGCCCAGGGAACCCGAAAAAGAGTACACTTTTCTATAAACAGCGCATAACCAGCCCAGCGGCAGAGTGCGGCAACGACGCGACCGACAGACGACCGACGGACGACAGACCAGGGACAACAGAGCCAGTCTTTCAGGATCCGTTCGGCTTTCCCGTCGCCGCTCGAGCCTTTGGCGGCCGTTCGGGACGAATCGGGTCTCCTCAGGACGCCCTCGGCGAAACGCAGCTGCTGGAACGCATCCCGAGGTTGGAAGAGCCTCCGGAACAGACGGCAACGCCAGAAGACGATTCAGAATTTCCAGGATCAGTTTCTCTCAAAACCTCTCCTCGGTCGTGGTGACCATCCTCCGCATCCTCCTGTTCTTTCCCCTCCGTCCCTTCCTCCCTCCATTCTTTTTCTCAACCTCTCTCGGTCGGTCGACGAGGACAGTCTGGAAGCCTATAGTATCAGGCACCTCCACCTCGAGAGCCCCGCGGCGACTGGCACTGCAAAGGTTGCACGCGCCCTCGAAAGGGTCGCCCTTTGCCCAACTGGGGCAGCAATCTCCAGTGCTACGGCTGCAGGATGCACAAGAAGGACGCGTTCGGCGGCGTGATTGAGCCGCGCAATCGTGGAACGCGTTCCTCTCACTCGCAACGTGGCGGACTGCAGAGTATCCTTGCGGATGTGCAGGTTGGGAACAATTTGCTTAAAGATGCGGCCCGTGCAGGCCCTGAGCGAATGGCCACGGAAATGGAATTTCCTGACGGCAAGATTGCGGGCAGCTCAGACATGGACAGGACGCTCGTGGAGTCGGCCAGGCAGCTTGCGGCGGGCCTCGACGGTATCAAGGATATTCCAGGCGACTGTGGCCAGATAAGCAGCGGGAGTACCTTCGTGCAGAGGTGGCCGAAGTGCGAGCTCACGTCTTGGCTTCCAAACAACAGCTGCGTGCTCAGGCCAGCGCTTTCGTCTATTCGTGCAATCCTCGACGCCCTGCCTGCGCCATGACACCGCAGTGGTGACCCCCCAGGCTCTCTGGACGGATATGAAGTGGTTACTGTCTATCAGCGGGTCGCCAGCTGCATTCGCTGTCGTGATGTCGCGTGGGAGTGGCTTCCCCCTTTCCCGCGTTCACCGCCACAGCTGCTGGCAGTGCCACCCCCACCTGCGTATCGCCCTGATCCACTTGGCACGGCTCATGGCGCTACCAAGGACGCCGCTTTGGCTTCGTGTAAGGTGGAGGCTGGCGTGCATCTTATTCGTTTCCTTTGCTACCTGATGACGGGCCTGGCAAGGGCGTGTTTTTGCACGAGTGGTTCATCTTTCGGCAGGTCATGGCTGATCTTCCAGCTGGCCCGTCTGGCATGTGCCTCGTCAGCGCTTGCAATTTTTTGCCCCCGATCTTCGAGAATCGGATAAGTTGTGTACGCGCTGGCACAGGCTGGAAGTGGCGTTGCCTTATGTTCGCTGACAGGCTATCCCCCGTTCCCGTGTTCAGAGCGGGCATACCCGATGTTTGCGACAGTGAGTCACCGTGAGTGAGGCTTCCTCTGTGCTGCCGTTCCCCTTCTTCTGTCGTTGGGTGCCCGTTCGGCGTCCGCAGCGATTCTCCCGCGTTCCTCTTCGCCTCGCTTCCGTGTGTCTCGGCCAGAGTTTGGCGCCGACAGGGCGACTCCTCCGTACTGCTACAGTTCGTTCCGTGCGCCTTGCCCCTCTTCTTGGTGTGTGGTTCGGCTGGAGCTTGGCGCCGTAAGGGCGACTTCTCCCTCCCGCTTCCACCGGTGCCGCGTTTGCGTCCCCGTCCGCTGGGATGATTGCGCCGGTCACCCTTAATGAGGGTCACTTTGTCCCTGGCATGTGCACTCGCCTCAGCGGCCTACGTGCCTCTGCGGCCAATTCACGCGCTCTGTGCCCCAGCCGTGAAGCCCGCTCGCTGGACGTCTCCTGTGAGCCGCGCACCAAAAAAGTATTCCCACCAGCGTGCCTCCGAATCGCGAGAGTCGCATACTTTGTGTATGCACTGGCTACAGGCTGGAGGTGCCGCTACCTCGTGTTCGCTGACGGGGTCGCCCCCCTCTCATGTGCAAGGGCGGGCTTCAGCCGAGTTCTACGCCAGCGAGCCATGGTGAGTGAGGCCGTTCTCTGCGCCGCCCTCTCTTTTTCTTGATGATGCTGTGTGCCCCGGCTGACGTCCGCACCGGCTCTCTTGTCCCCTTTTTGGCCTCGCTTCCGTGTGTCGTTCGGCCGGAGACAGGCGCCGCCAGGGCGACTTCTCCCCGCTGTTCCAGTACCGTTTTAGTGCTGGTCGCCGCGCTCGTCCCCCCCCGTTGGGACGCCTGGCTCGATCACCTGGCCACGCTGTGCTCGTTGCCGCCGCTCGCTGCGCCGTGGCGTCCTCGCCCGCCGGGATTTCGGCGCCGGTCTTCGGTGTTTGATTCTTTACGCTTCGCGTATCCCCACCAGCCCATCTCACAGCAGCAACTCTTGCGAAGCATGCCGACAGTCGTGTTTTTCAGGCGTGTGTCCGCTTGGCCCCGCATATCTCCCCTGTTCCTCCTTCCCCCCGCCTCCTTGTACATCCTCCTTGTGGGGGGAGCGGGAGAAGGACGAG
>CAUYUJ010022010.1:77500-129971 GCA_963575745.1 Prorocentrum cordatum
GGCACTTTCTCGACACCGTGCGGGTGCGCAAGGGGTGGTGTCTGAGCGCGGCCGTTCCGCACGCCGGTCGCTCAGGGTATAGCAGACGTGGCACTTTCTGGACGCCATAGGGGGTGCGGGGGGGTTAGGTCCCGCTATGCACGCCAGTCGCCCAGGGCATAGCAGACGTGGCATTTTCTCGACCCCATTGGGGGTGCGGGGGGGATGCTGGTTCCGCTATGCTCGCCGGTCGCCCGCGGCATAGCACGCGTGGCATATTCTCGACACCATAAGGGCTACGCAGGGGGTGGTCCCGCTATGAACGCCGGTCGTCCAGGGCGTAGTCGCAGTCGAGCGGATGCGAAAGGAGTGGTCCCGCTATCCTCGCTGGTCGTCCAGGGCATAGCAGGCGTGGCATATTCTTGACACCATAGGGGCTGCGCAGGGTGTGGTCTCTGAGCGCGGCCGCTGTGCGCGTCAGTCGTCCAGGGCATAGCAGGCGTGGCACTTTTTCGACACCTCAGGCGGTGCGCAGGGGGGTCTCTGAGCGCGGCCGTTATGCACGCCGGATGCCCAGGGCATAGCAGGCGTGGCCTTTTTCTTGACATCATGGGGTGTGTGCAGGGGGTGGTCCCTGGGCGCGGCCGCTATTCGCGCCTCTCGTCTTGGGCATAACAGGCGTGGCACTTTCTCGACAGCATTCTGGGTGCGCAGGGGGTGGTTTCTAAGCGCGGCCGCTACGCACGCCTCCCGTCCAGGGCATAGCAGGCGTGGCACTACCTCGATATCACAGGGGGTGCGCAGGAGGCGGTCCCTGATCGCGGCCGCTATGCGCGCCAGTCGTCCATAGCAAAATAGGCGTGGCACTTTCTTGACACCATGGGGGGTGCGCGGTGGGTGGTTTCTGAGCGCGGCCGCTACGCACGCCGGTCGTCCAGGGCATAGCAGGGGTGGCATCTTTCCGACACCTTGAAAGGGGCGCGCAACGGATAGTCTGTGAGCGCGGCCGCTATACGCGCCGGTCGTCCATGCCATAGCAGGCGTTGGATTTTCTCGACACAACAAGGGTGCGCACGGGGTGGTGTCTGATCGCGGCCGCTATACGCGCTGATCGTCAAGGCATAGTTGGCGTGGCATTTTTTGACACCATAGGGGGTGCGCATGGGGTGGGGTCACCCAGGGCTTTGCGCGCGCCGCATTTCCCCAACCAGAACTGGGTGGCGTTAGTCGATCAGAATTAGCCAGTGGCGCTGGTGCAACTATGGGTCGAGGAGATCCGGGCATCATCAGGGAATCCAGAGCGAAGACTTGAACCTGCATGGGCGCAGAGAAATCGTTACGCCCGCTTTCGATCAGGCCATCACAGTACGCGCTCTTGCTGACACAGTCTGCGCCGGGCATGCGCACGGCGCGCGGCCCCCGCCTCCTCGCTGGGGCTCGCGGAAGCTCTATGCTTCCGCCATTCCTTCCCGCAGTTTCGCGCGCGTGCAGACTCGAGGCTTTCTGTCGACAGGCTGCGCGTCGCGCGAAGAGCCGAGAACCGCATTACTTGGGCGGCCGCGTGAGCGGCGCTTGCTCCCTGGGACTTTCTGTCGAAGCGGTGGCATGTAAACCGTTTCCTGTGCGACGCCATGAGATTTAGTTTCTCTTAGGCGTTGTCGTCGTTTCTGTTCGCGCAGCGCTTGAGGCTACCAAGGGTCGACATGCGCCACCAACGGTATCGGCGGGGCAACGGCCACCAACATCATTTGCGCATGTGTCATTTTAGCTATCATCGCGCCAGACATGTTATGAGTATGTGGGGATCCTCGGTAGCGTCGTTGACAGGAATGGTCGGCCTGCGCGCATCAAGCAGTATGCCGGTCCACCCCCATCCCTGTCAAATATCTTGGCGAAGGACCCAACCATGTGCGGTTGTGAGTGCAGTCGTTGCGAATATCGCCTCCGGGGGGGTTCTTCATGGGGCCTCGAAGCGTGCGAAGGGTGCACCGATATGGGGCGAGGGCGCTACGTGGGCGCTGCCATTGGGGGCATTACGCGGAACCCACTATGGGGGCGCGAAGCGTGCGAGGGGTGCGATGGAGCTCCCATTGGGGCCGCAGCCGTTGCTCTGGGCGGGGGGAACGCATGCATTCGGACGCAGCCACCGGGGCCTTCTGGCGGCGTGATTGGCGAGGGAAACGCATGCGACTGCAGCCGCTGAGGCCTTCGGTGGAGCTCCACGTGGGGCATCGCGTGCGAACGCAGCCACCGGGGGCTTCCTGTGGAACCCCCTATGAGGTCACGATTCGATATACTGGGTGGGAGGACCGCGTGCGAAGGCGTCCATATGGGGCCTGCAGCCACTGGGGGCTTCGGTGGAGCTCCGCGCGGGGCCGAGAAGCGTTGTGCTGGGCGGGGGAACCGCACGCGAATGCAGTCCGTGGGGCCTTATGTGTATTCCACTAGGGTTACGAAACGCCGCGCTGGGTGGGGCGGACGCGTGCGGGTACAATCAACGATCCAGTACTTCTCCTTGTCGAGGTTGATGGGGCGGCCCCCGCCGCTGCGGAGTACTGCGAAAGCTTCGCGGACGTGATCCAGAACGAGGAGCAGCGTGACACGTCCACGGTGCCCGACTATGTCGATGCGCGGACGACAGAGTTGCCCCAGTTGACCGATCCAGAGGTTGACATCTCAGATACTGACTCAGACTCAGACCCGCTTCTTGCGGGAGGACATGGTGGCATGTACTCGCAATGGCGTCGGGGGAACGACAGAGCGACGGTGCTGACCCAGCTGGTTCTCGGAGGAAAGCGATTGCGGGACTTGGCGGGCCAAGCTCGCGGGGGCAATCGAGTATCCAAGGTGCAGTCAAAACATCGATCACCAGACAGTTTCACTGAGAAGACCGACAGGCGACGGGATCCACGCCTGCTGGTACGACTCAAGCGTCTCATTCGCCAACCGGACGAGCGAGATCAGCCTCCGACCCACAAGGATATGATCGCGACACTCACATACCTGCTTGAGGACAGCTCAAGCAAGACCAAGAAGACTGACAAACGTGCTGCGGCAAAGGGCGCGCGGACAAGTGCCTCGGCGTCGCCTAATACATCATACATGCTGCTCCAGCACCCATGGGGATCGTCGGCGGCGCGGCAGGCGGCTCGTATCAAAGACAAGGATTACGACCCACAGGCGCCACCAGTTATCGCCCGCAAGGGGAAGAGAGAGTACGACAGTGTAGTGGAGCGGCTTGGAGCAAGAGGCCACTCGAACCCGACGGCTGGGGCAACATCGACGTCGCGGTCGAGGCCAAAGCTGGGGGAGCCACTTTGGTACCAGCACGAATTCTACGCACGGGCCGGAAGGCCCCTAAGAGGACAGGACTACCCAAAGGGTTGAAGGATGATGTGGAGGCCCCAGCCCCCACAGACGCGCCGATTGCAGTGAGGATCGCAGTTGCCCGTGATTATGCACCAGGTTGGCTCTAGGCAGAAGCAGGGGGGAACCAGTGGCCCTGCCAGCGCTCATCCTGGGCGCGGGCCTCACAAAGCAAATCCTCAAAACTACGGGGGCGGTGGCGTACGAGACCGAGGTGGCGGCGATGCTCATCGCACAGGCGGCCCACATTGAGGACATCATGCAGTACTCTCTACCAGATGGAGTATGTCTCAATCGCCAGGGGGCATTCCTGGGACCATCGCGGCGTAGGCTCAGGGATGATGAGCAGGCCGCGGACTGCTTCAAGAGGGTTCAGGCAGCCGCCAAGGCGGCAGCAGGACGACTCGTGTACCGACCATCGGAGAACAGTTCCTTCGGGGTGAGCTCGGCCAATGTTGTGACGGCGGATATGCGACCTCGATGGCTCCTCCAACGCCCGCCCGCATCATGGCCCCAAGAAGGAGAATAATAAGTTAAAGCTTGGGCACTTGATCGTGGTTTCAAGAATGTCAACAGCGTTGCACGTTGCGGCCCGAGGCGTTGGTTCATCCGCGCCGATCTTGACCAGTTGGGAAGTGGCAGAGTTTTGGAAATCAAATCAGGGGTGATGGCGAGCTTGGCAGCACGGCGGCGCGGGAACTCCAGGCAAGCACCGACGAAGTCACCCAAGACAGCCCGGGGCACCCCGAGCCGCGCCAGACACCAGCCAGAAGCACCCACAGCCACGCCACAGGCGGCCCAGGCAGAAGCTGACGGCGACGCAGCAATGACGAACGCGGAGAGCAGCGGTGACGGCGAGCCTCGGTCCAAGGAGGCTAAGCAGACCACGCCAGCCAAAGCTCCATGGGGGGCATATTTCGAGCGACGAGAGTGTGGAGGCAAGGGGGGTTGCTTCTATGTCTCGGCGGGTTACTACTTCAACACTCTCCAGCCCTCGGGAGGCGAGGCTGGTGAGAAGCTACCGACGGAGGCCGACCTAGGCCCGGGCGGGAAAATCCAGGTAGCGCCACAAGCGAAGGTTGCAGCAGAGATGCCCAAGCAGAAGTTTCCGCGGAAGGGCGCGGATGTCCAGGCCAAGGCGGAGACGTATGCTACATCCCCTGTCACCAAGGCATCGGCGGCAGCAGTCGCATGCGATTTCTTGATATTGAACATGCAAGGTACGGGGTGGACACTGTGCTCAGCGCCCGCCGCGATCAAGACGAAGCACAAGTGCTGGATGACCTCGGTTGACGAGCATGTACCATTTCTGTTTGGAACAGCCCCTGCACCTCCCGATGTCGAAGCCGAATGGAGAAACAACGCCGGTCCATAACCCCACTTCACGGGCGGGGGGAAGACTATTCAGAAGAAGGCTGGACCTCGTGATGATCGAGCTGACCGTGCTGATCCTCCGACACCAGCGCCAAAGGAGTCCCGGCCATCGAGCTCCTTATCTTCAGCTGCGGCGATGGCTACGGTTGATGCCCCGACGCCGTCGCGGAACTCGATTTCGACGCGATGGGCGCAGAGTATTTTTGGAATCGCCGCGCCGAAGACCAGACCCATTTCGCCCAGGCGAACTGAAAGCATATTGAATCGCAGTCCTACGCCGTCTCCTTTGCCGACATTGCCCGTTTCACGCAAGCGCCGGCGCTGCCCATGCGGCGAATGGGCCCCCGGCCCGCTCCAGACGAACCAGCAGAGGTGGACGGAGGTCAAGAAGCACTGGCGGATCTGCCAGGGAAAAGACCCACCCAAGGAACCAGCATATGCACGACAACATCGGCTGGGCAAGGGAGGGCTAAGTGCCGCGGCCATGAGCAAGGCCAAGAGGGACAAAGCATGGGGGCCCCTCCAGCTCTGGAGGGCCGAACTCACACCCGCGCAGCTCGAGGTCACCTGTGGCCCTGGAGAGGGTTCGGCCAGGAGCGTGCAGCACAAGCGTATGATGAACACACAGTACGTCTGCATCTAGTGCGGCAGGCAGCTCTGCCTTGCCAAGTTCCGCATCAACCCCTGCAAGCGGCGCCCAGAGGGAGTGGCCTTCCAGATGGGCCTGGCCAGACTCGTGGGGGGCGAAGTTGCCGAGGAGCCAGTCGCCGACTCCGCCAGACAGGTGAAACAGCACTAGAAGAAGGCCTCAATGTCTCCAGGCTACTACGTCGAGTCCTACAAGCGCTACGGTCGGAAGCAGTACGATCGCAAAGAGAGTCTACGTCGCGAAGCTCAGGGGCTGCCGACGGCGTGCAAGCGCGCGCCGGCGTGCAGGAAGCCTGCGGCCCACGCCATGCCGACCTCATGTTGACGGGGCCCGCTCCTGTGCGGAGGGCGCTCCTCACGGGGGCCGACGCCAGCAAGCAAGAGACAGAAGACTAAAGCAAGCACTACGGCACCGCGACGCCCCTGAGCATCTGCGGGCACGGCTACAGGTTCACGCCCATCGGACCAGCCGAACGAGCCACCACCCAAAAAAGCACGTCGCGCCACACAGAATTCAAACGCTGTATTTGCAGATCCGAATGCAAAAGCTGTATTTGCAGTGGGCACAGAGCATGTACACCAAGTTCCCGATGCAGATCCTGCGCGCCCTTCGAGTCTCACGCCGACGACAAAACGTGCCCGCACTTCGCGGGATTCGGCTACTGGTTCAACCTTGCCTTTGCCTACGCTTACCTGTGCAGCCTCGGCCTCAGGTGCTGCGACTACGGGTTCACCCTTGTCACGGACTACACCTACTTGCACCGCCTCGGCCACGGGCGCTGCAGCCACGAGTTCACCCACATCACCGCCGACGCCTACTGGCACCTCCACGGCCGCAGGTACCCAGTCAGAACGCACTGGCAAGGGGCCCCCTCGATCCCCCTCCTGCCAGCTCACGCAAACCTGAAGTTCAGAACGCAAGTCCTGGTGTCGGGTGCCCCTCGAGCCCGAGCCAGGCACCGCTGCCACGTGCTGGACCACAGGTGTTAGAACGCGCTGGCAAGGGATCCGTTTCTGGGCCCCCCGCTGCCAATCCACGAAGTTCTGGCGCAAAGAGCGCAAGTCCTGGTCGCGACTGGCTTTTGCCGACGTCTGCTTCCCAGGCCCAGTCGCCACATGCTGGGCGGCCACATGCTGGGGGAAGCTCAAGTCCTGAACCGGGTGCTCCTCGAGCCGAAGTCAGGCGCAGCACGCGCGACGGAAGCAGGAGGAGGAGGAGCTGGACTCCGATGAGTTTTTCGCGACGGGAGGCCCAGGCTCAGATTCCACCAAGCCCGAGGCATGCACCATCAATGCCACCGGCATTTCCAAAGCAAGGCTGATCACCATCCTGGAGACCTTACCAGCATCGACGGCGACAGTCTCATGCCTCCAGGAGATGCGACACCGCGAACTCCGACCACGATTGATATCCAAAACGCTATGAGCTTCGGGTGGGGCGTTGCCTGTTCAGACTCACCGCCGACACAGGCTCGGGGGGCAGTGCGACAGGGAGGCTGCGCTATCCTTTGGGCGCCGCTCCCTCGGCAAGATCACCGTCCTCCGCCGCGAGGACCTCGGCCGCCGCATGGTCGGGGCACGCTGTGCCGCTGCAACCTTCCTGTCCGTCTACGGCCCCGTGGACGTCGACAGAGGTTGGTTCCAGCACGCCTTCGAGCATTTCCAATCACTGGGACACATGGGCCACCCTGTCTACGTTATTAGTGATCTCAATTGGCGCCCTCTCTACTCGGCCTTGACCACGCGATGGCGCGCGTGGGCGGTGCGACAGGGCACGGGGGCCCCCGCCACAGCAGCGGGCACTTGTCCAACGAGAGCCTCTCTGGGGAGAGAAGGAGCTGCACCTGGGCAGATCGCGACGCATTTGTTACCTGGCATCCCTCATCGTGCTTCGGCGGGGTACGCGCTGAACATTACTCATGTCAATCCGACGCCCGCCCGTCTGAGACGCGCGGCCTCGTGCGCCAGAGCGCGACGCCAACGACGGGGAGAAATAACTACTTCAAGAACTACTTGGCCAGGAGGTGGGCCCGCCCCGCTGCCTGAACGACGCCGCCGACCCACCGGTGGTTGAGCGCTGGCAATACTGGCACAAGAGGGCGGAGAAGGCATTGCGAGTGGCAGTCGAACGTGGGCTGCTCTCAGTATAATGCGAAGCGGAACGTGACATAGGCTCGCAGCCTACCTCGCGCCCGACCCCCGCTCGCCACCCCGCAGACCTGACGAGACCATGGCACTGGGACGGCTCCGACGACTACATCGTTTTGCAGAACACCTTCGCCAAGGAGCTCCAGGTTGCGCCCAGCTGGAGTCGAAGCACTACATTCAGCTGGCTGCCGCAGCTTTCGACGGGTTGGTTCAGGATACTGCAGTTGGCAGACCTACTTCCTCGGGCGCGCTGGATTGGATCTCCCAGAATATCACTGCTGAGCACATCCAGATGCAGAAAAGGAATACCGCACAGTGGCGACAGCGTTTCGCGAGCGGGAGCAACGAAGCGTGGAAAGCGGCGACCCCGCTCTTCAAGGGGGGCCAACCAGCGCCAGCCCATGCTGCAGCATATATGCACGAACAATGGGCCAAGCACTGGAAGCCAGAGAACTACGACAACACGGGCTACGTCGCCGCCTGGAGGCAGCATTTCCCGAAGTCTACACGCCCACAGGACTGGATGCCGTCGCTCGACATCTTCGCGGCTGCAGCCCGCCAAGCTAAACATTGCCCAGTGCTCGACGGCTGGACAAGTCATGAGTTGCAGGCGCTGGAGAAGATCTACCCCGCCGTCATCGAGGAGTTGTACGAGCTGCGGGTTATGACGTCGCCAGAAGGAGTTGAACTACGAGGGCGGTTGCCTCAGGAAGTGCTGCGCGCAATGGCTCCCTTGCGCGTGGCAGGCATTCCACAGAGCGAAGAAGCTACCCGTCCCATCTCAGTGGAATCCGTGCTGTTGCGCGCCTGGCTACGGGCGCCTGCGGCGGCCTCAGCTTCTCCGCCAGACCTGCAGTGGGCCAGCCAGAGGCATGCATCGGTGGCGCATGCAGTTTCCAAGTGGTTGAAATATTGCTCTGAAGGCCAGTGCGGCGCTGAGATGGACCTCTCGGCGGCCTTCGACCAGGTGGGCCACGACCTGGCTTCGGGGGCGGCTGACCACTCAGCCGTGCCATGCGCTGTTATGCGCACATGCTACGCTGCGTGGAAGGGCCCGAGGATCTGCGGCATCCAGGGCGGGCTTGCCCCGCCACTGGGCCCGTGCAGAGGCCTACCTCAGGGCGACAGCACGGCCCCATGCGCGCTCATATCGACACCGGTGCCATGAGTACCGACGTCGGAAGGTCACGCTTCCATGGATGATAGACGTTCGGTTGCGCAGAATTCGGCGCGGATTTGCAGATGACCCAGCAGTTCGACATGTCCATCGGATACTGTGAGAATCGGAGCACGAGACAACGCTGGAGCATCGACGACCCTCTGCCCGCCCAGGTGGAACATTTCGGTATTCTTGCAACTCCCGCAGACCACGCTGCCCCCATCATCCCGAGGGGCGGCTGGCAGAAAGCTGGAGACCGCCATATCCGTGCTCAGGGTCATCCCTGGCAGTCAGCAAGTAAGACTCACATTGGCATTCGCATGCGCGAGGCCTCCGCGGACATGGGCGCTGCCTATCGCGACGCCGCCACCAAGACGCTTCGCAAGGTCATTGTGCAGA
The DNA here is from genome assembly GCA_963575745.1 of Prorocentrum cordatum. Taxonomy (NCBI): domain Eukaryota; class Dinophyceae; order Prorocentrales; family Prorocentraceae; genus Prorocentrum; species Prorocentrum cordatum. Next base: position 86,574 of record CAUYUJ010022010.1, read on the forward strand.
GCTCTGTGGAGAACGAGCTCAAACTGGTGTGCTTTGGTCGCTACTGGGCACATAATATCTTGTTACATCCTGAGCACTCCGCAGCTATTCTGGGATTTCAAAATTTGATTGATGAGAGATTGGTTTGGGGTGACTTCCTGGGCACCGCGCTCTCAGAGTACGCGCGGGCATTGGGGCGATCCCTTGTCCGATATTCGCCCACGCCGGGCGCAGTTCTACAAGTTGACTCGCACGGCGGTTTCAGGATCCGCGATGCAGTCGAGCAGCTCGCGGGCGACGACTGGCGGTTCACCCCCAACCGCAAAGCCGCCCAGCGCGCCCTCAGAGGCATCGCCCGCATCCGTTGTCTTCAACTAGTGGTGCGCACGAGGTTCGACGCAGAGGAGATTGATGATGTCGATGTCCACGCGTCCTCAAGCAAAGTGCATGGCGACCAGTTCCGGCCCATGGGAGAAAAAGACCGCGCACTTCTGGCTGTCTTCAGAGCAGGGGCCGCGACCTCAGAGACCCGCAGAAGATCAGGATATTCGTGCAAGCCCGGTGGGGCACCGACCCCCAGTTTCCGCCGCGCCTTCGCTCAGTGCCCACATCGTGCACGAGAGGGAAGGTTTTTGGAAGACCGGCTTTCTTCCCCCTCAGCATTCTGGACAAGTGTGCCGCGGGTCACGAGCAAGAGTGGCTGGATTACTTCATCTCAAGATGATTGTCCATGCGTGCGTGCGAGGATGATTACGGCGAGCTGTGCCCTGTGCCTGAGTATCTTCAAGAGGGGCAAGGAAGACATGTTGACCGATGCCACGCCCATCCCCAGGACGAGGCGACCACTGGCATGGACAGCGCAATGAGTCAACATGTATGATATTATCCCTTAAGTGACAGGATATTTCATGTCAGCTTTTCTCTCGCAGTCACTTGGGTTTTTGTGGAGCTCCTGGCGGGCCGATGAAACGCTGTGCTGGCTGTGGCGGACGCGGTCGGGCAAAATCACTGGGGGTTTCGGTGGAGCTCCCTATGGGGTCACGAAGCGCTTTATTGAGTGTGGCGGACGCATGCGGGCATAGCTACTGGGGCCTTCGGTGGAGCTCCCTATGGGGCCACGAAGCGCTGTACTGGATGTGGCGGACGCGTGCGAGCACAGCCACTGGGGTTTTCGGTGGAGCTCCGCATCGGGCCACGAAGCGCTGTTTTGGGTGTGGCGGACGCATGCGGACACAGCCACTGGGGCCTTCGGTGAAATGTCCTATAACGCCACGAAGCGCTGTACTGGATGCGGCGGGCGCACGCGGGCACAACAATTGAGGCCTTCGGCGGAGCCCTTTTTATAGGGCCACTCAACGTTTTTTTCTGGATGGGGCGGGCGCGTGCGGGCACAGTCCTTGGGGCCTTCGGTGGAGTTCCCAATTGGGCCACGAAGCGCTGTGGTGGGCGTGGCGGACACGTGCGGGCGCAACCATTGGAATTTTCGGTGGAGCTCCCTATGGGGCCACGAAGTGCTGTTCTGGGTGGGGGTCCACATGCTGAGTGGGAGGAGGGGGAGGAAGGAGGAGGGAGAAAAAAAGGGCGGGAGGTGATTCGCGTCGATGTCTTTTCAAAACACGGACCCAACACCATAGGATGCTTGGGGAAGCCAATGCAGAATGGTCGCGGTGCGCCCGCCGAGTGGTCCCGGGCGCCCGCGCATGCTCTGGATTTGCAGGCAAAGTGCATTATGCATTTTGTTTGACCGGGACGGTTTTCTTGCGCGCATCATGTGCGCAACAAACACCATGCCGGCAACGCCGCCGTCCCTTTCAAAGACCCATAGGCAGTTTTTTCGGGGCGCTCGCGCATGCACGCAGTCTATACTGTTTGTTGGTAGGGATGGGGGGTGGCATGTCCCGAGTTGGCCCACGATCAGGTGGGGGAGGAGGTGTTCATTAAGAAGGAGCAGCGATAGAGCCCTCCCCCGAGCATGAGGAAAAATATTTGTTGGAAGATACAAGAAACGAGTGCGTTCAACCACTTAGGCTGGTGGAATCAAGCTCGGGCGCGCGGCGATAATTTCCATAACGCTGTCATAACAAGGCCGATCGGCGTCGTGATTGGCTGCGTGTCGCACAGGCTCCACCTGATGATGCGAGGAAAACGCACACATCGGCCGCTGATACGCTCGCGGAAATAGGAGTTGCAGGTGGGCCAGCATCAGAAGTCTATCGTTCATGCCCCCGACTTTCTGGGAAGGATGCTACGGAGGGTGCGCATTGTGTCATTGTCTCCCTCTGTCGGGGGAACCTGTTGCAAGGCTGGTGGTGGAGTTATGTTGTCATAAGATGCAACTGTTACCATTTCTACTGACGTCGGCGGCGCCCTGCGTGAGCTCTTCGCCCAGGCTACTGATACGGCGGGAGCTCCCGTGCAAGAAGGAGCAACAGCCGCTGGCGCGTCACCTGCAGCAGTCGTCACGCTTCCTTGCACTTGAATTCCCGATTGACACATTGTCGAGCAGCTACGGGGGTACTTGCCGTCGTGGGGCCAACTGGCGAAGTTGAAGCCGTTGTGTTTGTAAGCAGGCTATGAAATTGGTCACGGTGGGCAATATTTTTTCTATGGGGCATCCCGGTACCACTAACATACGCTGGTGGGGATCAATGGTGCGGTGCCCTGAGACTTTTCCCAACGAGGTCTGCATCCTGGCCATCCAGGAGCACTGCCGAATGGATTCCGAACTCGCGTCCTTTCAGACAGATGTTCGGGGCCACGGATTCTTACGGGTGTTATCTCGGAGACGCTCTGATTCCCGACTTTCACGTTGCGAAGTTGACAGCGGCGCAGTGCGATTGGGCTGCAACAGTAGATTGTATCATATGACGCGGGAACATATTCACATACATTGGTTGGCGGAGCGCGGGGGTTAGCAGCTGCCCTGTCCGCCGCCGCTGGCCGCAGGGCGGGCTGAGCTTGCATCGGTCACTGACTACCAAGAGTACCATTGCTACGTTGGCTCGAGTGTTGTCCTGGCTCAAGCTCGCTCGTTGCTGGCCCCGCCGCCGCCAGGTCCGTGCCAGGTGCGACGAGGGGCCGCCCCTCGGCGCCGGAAGCAATCCGCGACGCACTCATGACTGTTCACGCTGCTGCTGGGCTGGTGACTGCCTCTGGGCGGCGACGTGCCGCGCGGCCTACCGCGCGGCGGAGGGCCTCCTGCGGACTGCGGCGCCGCCGAAGCGCCGTCTTCGCGCGACTGCGGCCGAGGGCCTGGCGGCGCTGCGGCGGGCCAGGCGCCCGACACCGACGTGATGATGGAGGGCGACGCGGAGGCGACGGTGCTGGCCGTGGTGGCGGGGTGCACTGTCGCGCAGGGATCGGCGCGAGAGGCGCTGGCGGGGGTGGCTGCAGCGGCGGCGGCGGCGGGGCCGGCATTTTTTTGAACGTGGCGGCCTTCCTCGCGGCTGCGGCGGCTGCATTGCTGCTGCTGCTGGCTGCTGGGTCGCGCGCGCGGAACGCGCAGTCGGATTTGCTGCGCCAGCAGGGCGGCGGCGGGCGCAGTCGGCCCAGCGCCCACGGAGAATGACAGACAGACAGACAGACAAACATATCGACAGACAGACAGACAGACAGAAGCGGTGCACGTCAGAGGTGCGTTGGGAATCTGGTGTTGCCGAGGTGATTGGGCGATACCACGAGCGTGGACTGCATGGTACCGCAGGAGGGAGGGGGGAGGAGGGAGGATGAGGACGAGGACGAGGGGGAGGAGGTGGAGAGGAGGAGGAGGAGGTGGAGCAGGATCTAAAGTTGATGGAATCAGGAAGAGGATAATCATGAGGGAAGTACACCTCCCACTCAGGAAGCCAAGGGATCTGTTGGGAAAAGACCTGGACCACCCCCCACACACAAGTTCGACGGTGCCTGAGGCGAGGAGAACCAGGGGCAACGATAGGGAGGGATGGGCGCAGGGGGCCACGCATCAACCCCCAATCGCCCATTGATCGCCGATAGGCGTCTGGTAGCTCCACCCCGCCCAGGAACGTTCGGATTCGCCATCGGAGGCCTCTTTGCGATCTTCCAGCGACGCATCACCGATTTGAGGTCGACGCTTCCCCACCTGAGCCAGCCCCCCCGTGTCGCTGCCCCTGGAGAGAGGAGCACGAGGGTAAGGACCGTAAACTCACCGGGCGGGTGCGCGGGCATCTGTCGGATGGTCGCTGGTGGACGCGCAGGCGGTGGCGCGGCGCGGTTGGCGTTTGCGGCCGGCCAGCGGGCTGCGCGGCGGGGGGGCGCACGGCGGCGGCCGCGAAATGCGGCGTGAGCGCCTGGCGGTCGCACGGGGTTGGAGTGGGCTGGTAGGCCCACCGTAGAGTACAACCCCAGCAAAATCTTCCTCCCATTACTCCCCCTACTCCTCTTCTTCTTTTTCTTCTTCTTATTCTTCTTTTTCTTCTTCTTCTTCTTCCTCCACCGCCGCCTCCTCCTCCTCCTCCTCCTCCTCCTCCTCCACCTCAACCTTCTTTTCCTCCTCGCTTTCCTCTCTCTCTCTCTCTCCCCCTTCTCCTCCCCCTCCTCCTCCTCCTCCTCCTCCTCCTCCTCCTCCTCCTCCTCCCTCCTCCTCCTTGTCCTCCGCTTCCTTGTCCTGCTTCTCCTCCTCCTCCTCCTCCTCCTCCTCCTCCTCCTCGTCCGCGCTCTCGCCCGCTTCCCCTGGAGCGCCGAGCCAGCGCCCGGCCGCTCGATCGAGGCAGCTGCCCCTCCCGGGGCCGCGGTTCGCCAGGCCCCTTCGGAGTCCGAGGAGCTGCGCGCTTCCGCTTGGGGGAAGAGGAAGGAGGACGGATGAGGGAGAGGAAGAGGAGGAGAAGGGGGTGGAGGAGGAGGAAAAGGAGGAGGAGGAGAAAGAAGAAATTGAGGAGGAGGAAGAGATGGAGGAGGAAGAACATCATGAGAAGGAAGATGGGGAGGAAGAGGAGGAGGAGGAGGAGGAGGAGAAAGAGGAGGAAGAGGAAGATAACCCCACCCCCCCGGATATTCACCTTTGAGAGTTTATCATCCTCGGCCGATGCAGATTTGGTCGGGGGAGAGGGGCGGCAAGGCCGAACTTTTACCTCAAGAAGTATTTAGACCCCCCCCTCCCCCTCCGTCCTAAGGATAACACCTCCACACCGGGAATCGTTATCCCCGCACAAGAAGGATGATGTGGCGATCGCCTGAGCGCCGAGCTCATTCGCTTCAAAGGTTTCCAATAGTTTCACTGATGGAGGGCGGCTCGTTGTTCTCGCCTATTGTTGCGCGCACCCGTTTCAAACAATTGCCAGAGTTTCACGGATGGATGGCTGGTTGTTGCTTTTGCTTCAGCGCTGCGCACATTCGATCTCCATTCTAAATGTTGCAAGAGTTTCACGGATGGAGGGCGATTCGTTTTCAAAATGTAGCTCTCGCCTCAGCGCCGCGCACATTCGTTTTGAAGTTGTTGCAAGAGTTTCACGGATGGAGGGCGGCTCGTTTTCAAAATAATGTTCTCACCTCAGCGCCGCGCACGCTCGTTTTGAAGATGTTGGAAGAGCTTCACGGATGGATGGCGGCTCGTTTTCAAAATAATGTTTTCACCTCAGCGCCGCGCACGCTTGTTTTGAAAATGTTGGAAGAGCTTCACGGATGGAGGGCGGCTCGTTTCACATTGTTGTTCTCGCGTCAGCGCCGCGCACATTCGATTTTAAATGTTGCAGGAGCTTCACGGACGAAGGGCGGCGCGTTTTCAAAATTTAGTTCTCGCTCAGCGCCGCGCACATTTATTTTGAACACTTTGCAAGAGTTTCACGGATGGAGGGCGGCTCGTTCTCAAAATAATGTTCTCGCATCAGCGCCACGCGCATTCGTTTTGAAAAGGTTTTAGAGCTTCACGGATGGAGGGCGGCTCGTTTTCAACATGTGGTTCGCGCTTCTGTGCCGCGCGAGTTCGTTTCGAACATGTTGCACGCGGTTCACGAAAGGAGGGCGGCTCGTTTTAAACATGAGGTTCCCGCCTCAGCGCCGCGAGCGATCGACTTGAAAACGTTGCAAGAGCTTCACGGATGGAGGGCGGCTAGTTTTCAACATGCTGTTCTCGCCTTAGCGCCGCGCACATTCGTTTCAAACATTTGCAAGAGCTTCACGGATGGAGGGCGGTTCGTTTTCAAATGTGGTTTTCGCATGAACGCCGCTCTGAAGCCCTATGGCCCCGAGGAGCTCGATGAGTCCTATGTGCTTTAGAAACCCTACAAGCTCTATGAGCTCTATGAGCCCTATGGGCTACACGAGCCCCATGAGGCTTTTGAGCCGTATATGACCCTTATGGGCCCTATGGGCCGTATGATCATTTTAAGACCTTGTGAGCCCGATGGGAAATTGTATTTGGCCACAATGGACAGGTCGTCATGGTGGCAGGGAATATGCAGTGAGCCGCTAATTGTGACCCAGTGGATTTCGGGTGGCCCGCCCACGCGTGGGTCACCCCATCTCGCGCACGCGGACGCGCGCGTGGCGAGTTCTGTGGCGTCCGCCATGGTGGCTTGGGAACCGAAGTGCAATCTCAACGGTGACCAACCGGATTTCGGGAGACCCGCCCGCGCGTGGGTCACCCGATCGCGTTCGCACGCCAACGCGGAAACGCGTGGGGAATTCTCTATTGTGCACAATGGCAAATTCGCCATGTCGGCCTGGGAACTGCAGCGAACCCTTCACCGTGACCGACCGGATTTCGGGTGAACCGCCCGCGCGTGGGCCACCCGATCGCGCACGCGCGGACGCGCGTTCTGTAGGGCCCATCTGTAGGGCCCACCATGGGAAGTTTCTCCATGCTGGCCTTGAAGAGTAAAGTGAACTCGTGACGGTGAACAGCCTGATTTTTGGTGACCCGCCCGCGCGTGGGTCACCCGACTGAGCTTGCGCGCGCGCGGACGCGCGCGTGGGAAATTCCATTTTAGTTTTGAATGGAAAATTCGACATGTTGGCCTGGCCTGGAACCTCAAGTGAACCATCAACGGTGACCGACCAGATTTCGAGAGACCCGCCCGCGCGCGGTCACCCGATCGCGCGCGCGCGGAGGCGCGGGTGGGAACTGTTTGTTCAGTTGTCCGCAATGGAAACATATCATGTAGGTTTGGAAACGGAAGTGAACCCTTAACGGCAACCAACCGGATGTCTGGTGGCCCACCCTCGCGTGGGTCACCCGATCGCGCGCGCGCGCAAACGCGCGCGCGCAGGGAAGCTTGCATGTTGCCATGTAGTCTGGAAACTGAAATGAACCCTCACCGGTGACCAACCGGATTTCGGGTGACCCGCCCGCGCGTGGGTCGCTTGATCGCGCGCGCGCGGACCCGCGCGTAGGGGATTATCCATGGTCCACAATGGAAAGTCGCCGTGGTGGTCTGGAGACTGAAGTGAGCCCTTACAGGCGACCAGCTGGATTTCGGGTGGCTCGCCCGCTCATGGTCGCCCGATCGCACGTGCGCGCGCGTGCGGAGGCGCCCGCATGGGGAATTCTGTAGTTGTCAGCAATGGAAAACTCGCCGTGTCGGCTTGGTGACTGAAGTAAACCCTTGACGGTGACCAGCCCGATTTCGGGTGACCCGCCCGCGCGTGGGTCACCCGATCGCCAGCACAGGCTTAGCTCGGCCAGCCAGGCTTCGGGCGCCCTTCTAAGTACTGCGGCTATCCTTGCGAAAGCATTAATTCTGGAATTACAATGATTACTACTTTTAGTTTTGCTACTAATGGTAATTCCATTTTTCTGATTATAATTTTTATTAAGTAGGATCAGAGCTTCTACTAACGTATCTGGTTCTTGTAGTTGTTATTGTTGCTGGCGGCACTATTTTTCTACGACGACTAACTACTATTAAGAAATACTTCGATCACGGCGCCGAGTGGCGGGCATTGACAATTTTCCGCGCCCTCAGGTGCCAGTGATAATGCCCCGCGCGGGGCGGGCGCGACGCCGTGGGATGGGCCGCCCCGCGGGACGGCCGAAGAAAATCAATCCCCAGTAAGGATTGCAATATACACCGACCGCATAGGGCTGCGGCGGTTCGGAGAGGGAGAATGGAAGTTTCGGATTCGAGCGCCCCTCGAAGATTTAAAACGTAGTGCTACTTATTACCAATGAGACGATTGACAGTATTATGGATATTTCTTTTACGTTTGATGTACACACACATATATATATATGTATATATTCAACTGGTATTAGAGTCCCGACTTAGTTGCAATAGTAATCGCTATTGGTATGAAGTTGTATTTTTCCCGGAAAGGGCGTGGGCCCAGGGTTCTCTTTTAGTAGGTAAACCTGTCCCCCGGTGCCAACTTGAGGGAGGCCGGCGAATTTTTTCCCTGATAAATAACGAGGTCGAAGGAGGCCGGCGAATTAAAATTTGAGGATGTCTCGAGCGAAACGCTTGTTTTTGAAATCCCGATCGATAAATCACAGGGTGCGGGCCACTTTTTCGTGTGTTGAGGATGTCTCGAGCGAAACGCTTGCTCCGCAGAGTTTGCCGAGGATGTCTCGAGCGAAACGCTTGTTTTGCAGAGCCGACCGCGACGCGGAAAAGCGCCCCGCGCGAAGGAATTTCGATGATGTTTCGACTAATTTGTTTGTTCCCGGAAAGGGCGTGGGCCCAGGGTTCTCTTTTAGTAGGTAAACCTGTCCCCCGGTGCCAACTTGAGGGAGGCCGGCGAATTTTTTCCCTGATAAATAACGAGGTCGAAGGAGGCCGGCGAATTAAAATTTGAGGATGTCTCGAGCGAAACGCTTGTTTTTCAGAATTTCTTGAGGATGTCTCGAGCGAAACGCTGGTTTTGCAGAGTTGAGGATGTCTCGAGCGAAACGCTTGTTTTCAGAATTTGCTGAGGATGTCTCAAGCGAAACGCTGGTTTTGCAGAGCCGACCGCGACGCGGAAAAGCGCCCCGCGCGAAGGAATTTCGATGATGTCTCGACTAATTCGTTTGTTTTTGTACGATTTCCTGGAATTTTGGCAGGATGTCTCGAGCGAAATGCACGACCCCACCCTAGCACGACCATACCCCAGCACGACCACACCCCAGCACGACCAGACCCCAGCACGACCCCACCCCAGCACGACCCCACCCCAGCACGACCATACCCCAGCACGACCACACCCCAGCACGACCCGACCCCAGCACGACCCTACCCCAGCAAGACCACACCCCAGCACGACCACACCCCAGCACGACCTCACCACAGCACGACCACGCCCCAGCACGACCACGCCCCAGCACGACCACGCCCCAGCACGACCACGCCCCAGCACGACCACGCCCCAGCACGACCACCCCCCAGCACGACCACCCCCCCAGCACGACCACCCCCCAGCACGACCACCCCCCAGCACGACCACACCCCAGCACGACCACTCCCCAGCACGACCACACCGCCAGTTCGTGTCGGTGGAATGTTTCGTGGGGTGTCTCGTGGAATGTTTCAAAGGGTGTCTCGTGGAATGTTTCGTGAGGTGTCTCGTGGAATGTTTCGTGAGGTGTCTCGTGGGATGTTTCGCGGGGTGGCACGACCACGCCCCAGCACGACCACGCCCCAGCACGACCACCCCCCAGCACGACCACCCCCCCAGCACGACCACCCCCCAGCACGACCACCCCCCAGCACGACCACACCCCAGCACGACCACTCCCCAGCACGACCACACCCCAGCACGACCACACCCCAGCACGACCACACCCAGTCGCACCCCCGTGGAATGTTTCGTGGCGTGTCTGGTTGAGTGGTTGCCTGTTCGTGGGGTGTCTCGTGGAATGTTTCAAAGGGTGTCTCGTGGAATGTTTCGTGAGGTGTCTCGTGGAATGTTTCGTGAGGTGTCTCGTGGGATGTTTCGCGGGGTGTCTCGTGGGATGTTTCGTGAGATGTCGCCCAGTTGGGTATCGTGAAAACGTGACCATGCTGCACATGTCTTTATCCCTTTCCGGGTTCGTGGGTCCATCATGTTTTTGTACGATTTCCTGGAATTTTGGCAGGATGTCTCGAGCGAAATGCACGACCCCACCCTAGCACGACCATACCCCAGCACGACCACACCCCAGCACGACCAGACCCCAGCACGACCCCACCCCAGCACGACCCCACCCCAGCACGACCATACCCCAGCACGACCACACCCCAGCACGACCCGACCCCAGCACGACCCTACCCCAGCAAGACCACACCCCAGCACGACCACACCCCGCACGACCTCACCACAGCACGACCACACCCCAGCACGACCACGCCCCAGCACGACCACGCCCCAGCACGACCACGCCCCAGCACGACCACCCCCCAGCACGACCACCCCCCCAGCACGACCACCCCCAGCACGACCACCCCCCAGCACGACCACACCCCAGCACGACCACTCCCCAGCACGACCACACCCCAGCACGACCACACCCCAGCACGACACACCCCAGCACGACCACACCCCAGCACGACCACACCCCAGCACGACCCGATCGATAAATCACAGGGTGCGGAGCACCCCAGCACGAACCCACCCCAGCACGACCCCACCCCAGCACGACCCCACCCCAGCACGACCACGCCCCAGCAGGACCACACCCCAGCACGACCACCCCCCAGCACGACCACTCCCCAGCACGACCCCACCCCAGCACGACCCCACCCTAGCACGACCACACCCCAGCACACACCCCAGCACGACCCCACCCCAGCACGATCACACCCCAGCACGACCCCACCCCAGCAAGACCACCCCCAGCACGACCGCACCACAGCACGACCACACCACATCACGACACGCCCACACACACCACGCCCAAGCACGACCACGCCCCAGCACGACCACGCCCCAGCACGACCACCCCTCCAGCACGACCACCCCCCAGCACGACCACACCCCAGCACGACCACCCCCAGCACGACCACCCCCAGCACGACCACACCCCAGCACGACCACACCCCAGCACGACCACACCCAGTTGCCCCCCGTGAATGTTTCGTGGGGTGTCTCGTTCGTGGGGTGTCTCGTGGAATGTTTCGCGGGGTGTCTCGTGGAATGTTTCGTGAGGTGTCTCGTGGAATGTTTCGTATTGTCTCGTGGGATGTTTCGTGAGGTGGTTGCCCAGTTGGGGTAATCATGAAAACGTGTCCATGCTCCACATGTCTATATCCCTTTCCGGGTTCGTGGGTCCATCATGTTCAAACTAATGTGTATATTAGTACTATTTTCTTGTGGTTTCGCTATAAGTTCATGCCTACCAAGTCTTGCACGCGGGGAAATCTATTTGTGCGGCTTCGCGGTGCTGGAGATATCGCTCCGCGCGCGGCGGGCGCGATGCCCTGGGACGGGCCGCCCTCTATGACGGCCCACGATTTCTCCCGGAAAGGGCTCAGGCCCAGGGTTCTCTTTTAGTATGTAAACATGTCCCCCGTGCCCAACTTGAAGGAGGCCGGCGGATTCTTTCCTTGATAAATATCGAGGTCGAAGGAGGCCGGCGAATTAAAATTTGAGGATGTCTCAGGCGAAACGCTTGTTTTTGAAATCCCGATCGATAAATCACAGGGTGCGGGCCACTTTTTCGTGCGTTGAGGATGTCTCGAGCGAAACGCTTGCTCCGCAGAGTTTGCCGAGGATGTCTCGAGCGAAACGCTTGTTGGCGGTGCTAAATCACAGGGTGCGGACCACCCCAGCACGACCTCACCACAGCACGACCACACCCCAGCACGACCACGCCCCAGCACGACCACGCCCCAGCACGACCACGCCCCAGCACGACCACCCCCCAGCACGACCACCCCCCCAGCACGACACACCCAGCAATACCACACCCCAGCACGACCACACCGTCGCACCCCACCCGGAGTTTCGTGGGTGTCTCGTGGAATGTTTCGTGGGGTGTCTCGTGGAATGTTTCGTGGGGTGTCTCGTGGAATGTTTCGGGGGTGTCTCGTGGAATGTTTCGCGAGGTGTCTCGTGGAATGTTTCGCGAGGTGTCTCGTGGGATGTTTCGCGGGGTGTCTCGTGGGATGTTTTGTGAGGTGTCGCCCAGTTGGGTATCGTGAAAACGTGACCATGCTGCGCATGTCTATATCCCTTTCCGGGTTCGTGGGTCCATCATGTTTTTTTCCCGGAAAGGGCGTGGGCCCAGGGTTCTCTTTTAGTGGGTTTACCCCCTCGGTTTTTACTTGAAGGGGGCCGGCGGATTTCGTATGCGATAAATTACGAGGTCGAAGGGGGCCGGCGGATTTCAATTGTGAGGACGAAGGCCATTTTTTGCCACCCCTCACGCAGATCGTGCTCTTGGGATTTTACGGCCTTTAAGGAAACCTCGATATTTCACAGGTGAAGTCCACTTTTTTCCGACATCGACTTTAAACGATACAAAAAAATTAAGTAAACGCGTTCGCTCGATAAATAACGAGGTGCCGCGGCCTCCGGAACGGGGCTGGGAACGGAGTTTTGGATTCTTGAAGTTGCATAAGTTCGGAAATCGCAGAAATCCCATGTGTTTTTTGACCCTGACCCCGCCGATCTGCGTGAGGTGTGGCACGGAATACCAGAAATGTGTCAAATCCCTTGTGTTTTTGGACCCTGACCCCGCCGATCTGCGTGAGGGGTGGCGCGGAATTCCAGAAATGTGGCAAATCCCCTGTGTTTTTGGACCCTGACCCCGCCGATCTGCGTGAGGGGTGGCACGGAATTCCAGAAATGTGGCAAATCCCCTTGTGTTTTCGGATCCTGACCCCGCCGACCTGCGTGAGGGGTGGCACCGAATTTCAGAAATGTGGCAAGTCCCATGTGTTTTCGGACCTTGACTTCGCCCAGGAGGGCCCAGGAGGCTCCAGGAGGGCCCAGGAGAGCCCAGAAGGGCCCAGGAGAGCCCAGGAGGGCCCAGGAGGACCCAGGAGGCTCCAAGAGGCACCAGGGGGCCCAAGGAGGGCCCAGGAGAAGCTCCAGGAGGCTCCAGGAGAGCCCAGGAGGGCCCAAGAGGTCCAGGAAGACCCAGGAGGGCCCAGGAGCCCTTACGAGGGATCGTGGCCCTGGGAGCGCTGACGTAGCGTAATTTACGAGGGATCGTGGCCCTGGGAGCGCGGGTGTAGTGTATTGTTTGAGGATGTCTCGAGCGAAACGCTTGTTTTTCAGAATTTGTTGAGGATGTCTCGAGCGAGACGCTGGTTTTGCAGAGTTGGGGATGTCTCGAGCGAAACGCTTGTTTCAGAATTTGGTGGGATGTCTCGAGCGACACGCTGGTTTTGCAGAGCCGGCCGCGACCGGAAAAGCGCCCGTTGCGCAGGAATTCCAAGGATGTCTCGCGCGTGCCGCGTCTCCCGCGCGGCGGTCTTTGAGACGTTTCTTTGTATTTTTGTCAGTTGTCGGTGTCTCGAGCGACACGCTTTTGTTTTCATAATTTTGTTGAGGATTTTTCGGCGACACGCTGGTTTTGCAATCAGTGGAGGATGTCTCGAGCGGGGACCTCGTGGGGAGCTAGACTTCAGAGGATGTCTCAGGCAGGATGCTTGTTTTCACGTCCGCTCGCAGGAATTCCGAGGATGTCTCGCGCGTGCAGCGTCCCGCGCGTAGGAATTCAGATGATTTTGACAGGATGTCTCGAGCGAAACGCTTGTCCCCAGCACGTTCCGTAGCGCGTCCCCTTGGCAGGTCCCGCGATGCGTCCCCTTGGCACGTCCCTTGGCACGTCGCTTGGCGCGTCCCTTGAGACGTTCTGCGTCGCGTCCTCCTGGCATGTTCCCCTGTCCATTAGCTCTGGGGCAGCTACTATGTGTTCAGGCAGCTCGAGCTTAAGATCCAGATCAGTTCGGTCAGGACTCAGATGCAAAGGAGGACTCGATCCACGAGGCTATAGAGCACAATCGCGCCATGGCACATCGCAATTCAGCACGGCGCAGCACAGCAGTGATTTCGGCACGGTACATCAAGGCCGATACACTCAGCATTGCAACTTGGCACGTTCCTTGGCACGTTCCGTGGGGCGTCCTTTGGCGAGTCCCCCTGGCACGTCGCGTGGCGCGTCCCCTGGCACATCCCGTGGCACATCCATTGGCACGTTCCGTAGCGCGTCCTTTTGGCACGTCCCGCGGTGCGACCCCATGGCACGTCCCCTGGCACGTCGCCTGGCGCGTCCCTTGGGACGTTTCGCGGCGCGTCCTCCTGGCATGTCCCCCTGTCAATTAGCTCTGGGCAGCTACTATGTGTTCAGGCAGCTCGAGCTTAAGATCCAGATCAGTTCGGTCAGGACTCGGATGCAAAGGAGGACTCGATCCACGAGGCTATAGAGCACAGTCGCGCCATGACACATCGCAATTCAGCACGGCGCAGCACAGCACAGCCCTCGGCAGGGTACATCAAGATCGATACCTTCAGTATTGCATTTGCCCGTCACCCAATCAGGTGTCTTTGAAAACGCTGCCATGTGTTACAGTTCTACATTCCTTTCCGGGTTCGTGGGTCGATCATGCTCATTTTCAGGGCGACGCTGAGAATCGCATACGGCGGCGGCGGTTCGGACAGGGACACAGGAAACTTCGGATTCAAGCTCCTCTCGAAGACTTATAACGTAGTGCCACTTCATACCGATACTACTACTGACAGTATTCGGGCGCACGCAGCACCAGTATGAATTGGGCATGGAAGTTGCATGGTGGATTTCGTTTGACAATTCCGACAGGCATTCCGCACCTCATGCGATGTTATAGATGTTAGGGTGCTTTGACGTGATTGAGCCCGCCGTAGTTTTCTAGGTGGGTTTCAAAGCATGTTGGGCGCGCTGTTCCCAGTGGAGTTGGGCGCTTGCGTCCTCTTTGCTGCGGCGCGCGATCCGTCCTCTCACGTCTCTCCACGCCTCATTGTTCGTTGCTCCTCCGTTGGCCCGGCTCGCCCCTTCTTTCAAATTTCACGTTTGTTGCCTTCCTGATTGCGCCGCCAGATGTGGAGACCTCGCGCGCCCGCTGGATTCATCTGCGCCGTCGACCACGCATTTCGCGTCCGAAGATGGCGGCCTAGCTTGGACTTCTAGCCTTGGTCGCCAGATTCGCGCGCGATCCGCCTGTCGCGAGTTCCGCATTGCAGATCGAGCATTGTCTATAATTCCATGTTGACGGGGCGGTCGGGCGCGCCCGTCGTAAAAATTCCTTCTCTCATCCGGGATGTCGTGTACCTTTGACGAAATGGGATGCTGCCTTTGCGGGGCCAACGCGGTCGGCCTTGGCTTTGGCAAAGGCGCGCCCCAATCGCGTTTGCTTCCCCAGTTGGGCCCCCACCGCGGCCGCAGTGGGGGCAATTGCGTGCATGTTGTTTTCCAATTCGAATCCGTCACTGAAGGTCTCCGCGCGCAAAGGGCCCGCTGCGCGGCTCCGTGCGGGGCGTTCGCAGGCAGCCGCCCTCGTTGCCCCGGCGCACCCGGCAAATTTTGCACTTCGCAGGCTTTCCCTCAGTGCGCGGGTTCGCGGCTCACGGATCCGATCCGCGTTCCTGGGCCCCCTCTAGGGCTCTCTTGAGCCAGCTTTGAGTCATCTGGAGGTTTCATCAGCCCATTGGAAGCGAAAGAGCGAGAAGGCTTGACAACAGTCAAAACGAGACGTGCGCGAACAATCGTCTGGGGCGGTCTTGGGGTCTGTTGGAAGCACGTCGGAGGCCTCCTTGAACCATCGTGGGTCACCATGCGCCATCTTGAAGGCCAGTTTGGGCGATGTGAAACCGTCTAGGGGCCATCCGAGGCCAAGAGGGACTCCCTCACTCGCGCCCCCGCCCCGAAAAGGAAAAAAGGGGTTGGAAGAACGAGCTCGCTAGACCACTTACGCCTAAAAAACTGGTGGGATTTGCGAGGGACGCTGTCTTCGGCTGCGCGAGTGCGTCGTGCTTTACTGACGGTTGCGGCCTCGAGAGCGCGGGCCTGTCGTATTTTTGCCTGCCCCAGGGCCCCCCAGAAATGCAGGCAACGCGATTCCGAGGCGGCGAACCAAACGTTTTCTGCGTAGGGCCTTCGCGCGCGCGCCAGCGGCCAGAAACTAGGCCGTGGGCTGTTGCAGGTTGCGGGACTGCCTCGGCCTCGTAGCTTGTTGACCCCCAAAGGGGCCGGCGGATTTTGATTCCTCGGTCTGGAGGGGGTCGCGCTGAGGGGGTGGCCCGCTTTCTGATGCAAGGGGCCAGGGCGCCGCCCGCGCCCCGGCGGCATAAGGCGAACCCGCGGCATTGGCAAAGATGCCGCGGGCCCTCTTCCTGAGGCACTTGAGATACAGGCAGCTGTCCTCGCACCCCCATCACCGACCTCGCACCCCCAGGGGCGCGAAGATAATCGCGCATCGCGTGTCGCGGCCTGCGCCGGGGGGTTGCCTCTTTCCGTGTGGACAGCGCGAGGGCGCGAATAACTCGAGGCGGCATGGCCAGCCGCTGAGCGGCATGAAAAAGTGCGCGGCCCACGTTCCAGGTGGCGTCGCGACCGCGAAATAATGTGTATGACAGAAATGCGGCGGCGATTTTGTCATGCACCTTCAGAGGCTGATTTGAACCGTGCAAATATGTCATACCACTTCCATGCCGATATCATTCCGAATTCATGCCGGTATTCATGCCTTCATCCATGCCGCACGTCGCGCCGGCCCGATGTCCTGGGTGGGCGCAGAGGACCTGGCCCTCAGTCCGATGGATCATGGCCTGGGGGTGACTGGGCGGTTATTTTAATAACGCAGTGATAGGTCGGTTCCCACAGCATGCGTCGGTGACCTGGGGCCCCCAGGCGGTCTCCTGAAGTTACCAGCTGGAGGTTCCCACAGCTTGCGTCGGTGACCAGGTGGGGCCCCCAAGCGGTTTCCTGAGGTCAGCAGCTGGAGGTGCCCACGGCCCGCGTCGGTGACCTGCTGGGCCTCCCTCAGCGGCCTCGCGGGGTCACCGGTCGGAGGTACCCCCAGCTTCCGTCGGTGACCTCTTGGGGCCCCCAAGAGTCCTCTTGAAGTCACTGGCCCGAGGTTCCTGCAGCTTGCGTCGGTGTCCTCCTCGGGCCCCTGAGCGGCTTCCGTAGGTCGCCGGCTGGCGCGTCCCACGGCTTGCGTCGGTGACTTTCTGGGTCCCCCCGAGCGGCCCCCTGGGGTCACCGGCTGGAGGTTCCCACACCTTCCGTCGGTGACCTTCTGGGGCTCCCAAGCGGCCTCATGAGGTCACCGGCCGGAGGTTCCCACAGCCTGCGTCGGCGACGTCTGGCGAGATCGCCAATTTGAGGTTCTCGCAGTTTGCGTCGGTGACCAGGTGGAGCCCCCAAGCGGCGCCCTCAGGTCAGCAGCTGGAGGTTCACGCAGCTTTCGTCGGTGACCTTCTGGGAGCCCCGAGCGGCCTCCTGAGGTCACCGGCCAGAGGTTCCCACAGTTTTCGTCGGCGACCTTCTGGGGGCCCCCAGCGGCTTCCTCAGTTTACGGGCTGGAGGTTCCCACAGCTTGCGCCGGTGAGTTTCGGGAACCCCCACGCGGCTTCGTCAGGTCACCGAATGGAGGTTCCCACAGCTTGCGTCGGTGACGTGCGGGGGGCCCGCAGCGGCGTCCTGGGGTCTCTGGCTGGAGGCTCGGGCAGCTTGCGTCGGTGCCCTTCTCGGGCCCCCGAGCGGCCTCCTGAGGTCACCGGCTGGAATTGTGAGCACATGGGGGTCTGGGGCGGTCGCGGATCTTGCGGCGGGGTATCAGCCTGGAGTCTCGCCGGAGCAGCGCGCGCAAAATCTGACAGGCGCAGTGCTTTTTATCACTTTGTCCAACCGGAAAAAACAGCACATTAGGAATCCGATTGTTACAGCGTTTGTTTGAAACGTTTTTGATGCAACCAAAAAAGCCAGTCGTCGATCGCATCTGGATTCGCTTGCGCGGGCTCGACGGGCGATCGAACATGCACAACCTTCCAACGGAGCATAACCCCAGCGCCCCTAGCAGGCGCGCAGTGCATCGCATCTTGGGGCGGCGGGGAAGAGGATCCAGTAGTCTCAGCGGGCCCTGTGCGTCCAGGATCATCATGTTCGAACGCGTTGAATTGTTCATGCGCCGCATGTGTAGTTTCAACATTGGGCCCATTGTCAGTGTGATGCAGTAAGCCCCAGTGGTATGCAATCGGTGCCTGATAGTGCCCTCGGGCTTTTCATTGAATCCTTCACCTGCCTTTCGACCCGTTTCGGTGCCGATTGGACACCAGATGTTTCATCGCGTTTGCAAATGCTTCCTGTGGGTCTCACCTTCTTTCGGCATTCTCGCCCAGTCGTTCCACTGGCCCGTGGCTGGTTCCACGCGGGGCCAAGGGGCTCATGCAATCTCGCAGTGTTTCATTGTTTCCCAGGAGATAATCTGTATTATGTTTGCCTCCCCCAGGCTCCCATTGGAGCGGAGGTTCTTCTCGTTGCGTCCGGGGGCCCCGCGCGTTCTCTGGAATGCGGTCGCGCGCGATGTCACGCCCCGCTGCATTGGGCCCAAGCGTGGCCAAGGAGGGGCCCGACCTTTGGGCTGCCGCGGCCAACTCTTTGGCGGCCGCGGGGCTTGGCGCCCTGGAAGTGCTCGCCGACGCGCGGCCCATGCTGAGGCGCCCGAAAGCCATTGTTCCACAATGCGTGCATCCACGTCGAGCCCCCCAGAATACAAGTGAAACGATTTGTTTTTCGCCGGTGAGTTTTCGAGATGAATATGGTTATTACGCATGCGTTTTTGCATCGCGCGCGCGCGGGCGTGCGCGCGCGAGCAGCGAGGATAATACAATGTGCCGCCATGCATCGTGTCACGTTGTTGAGGCCTCCATAATATGATTGGGACAATTGGTTTTCGCCATTGAGCTTTCGAGATTAAGATGGCTATTTTGTAGAAGCGTTTGCATGATACACGCGCGCGCACGCGCGTTCGCGAGTAACGAGGAAAGCACGGCGCGCCACAATGCATTATTCCACGTTGAGGCCCCACGAATACGAGTGAAATACTTCGTTTGCACCATTCAGTTTTTGATATTAAGATGGCGATTTTGCGTCAGTTGCCCAATTTGTTTTCGCATTGCGCGCGCCCGTGCGGGCGCGCAAGATCAACCAGGAAAATACGTTGCGCCGCATTGCATTATTCGACGTCGAGGCCTCCAGAATACGAGTGGGACATTTCATTTGCAAAATTGAGTTTTCGAGATTAAAATGGCCATTCTGCGAGCGCGTTGCATTGCGCCGCAATGTTTTATTCCACGTTGGGGCTTCCAGAATACGAGTGACACGATTGGTTTTCACCGTTCAGCTGTCGAAATTAAGGTTGCTATTCGGCGTGGGTTTCTGCCTTGCTCACGCGCGCGCGTGCGCGATCAACCGGGCAACTGCGTCGTGTCGCAAGGCATCGTGTCACGCTGGCAAGGCATCGTGTCACGTTGAGCCCCCCAGAATGCGAGTGATACAATTGTTTTTCACCGGTCGTTTTTTTCCCGGAAGCGGCGTGGGCCCAGGGTTCTCTTTTAGTGGGTTTACCCTCCGGTTTTTACTTGAAGGGGGCTGGCGGATTTCTTTTGCGATAAATTACGAGGTCGAAGGGGGCCGGCGGATTTCAATTGTGAGGACGAAGGCCATTTTTTGCCACCCCTCACGCAGATCGTGCTCTTGGAATATTACTGCCTCCAAGGAAACCTCGATATTTCACATGTGAAGTTAACTTTTTTTCCGACATCGACTTTAAACTACAAAAAACTAGGTAAACGCGTTCGCTCGATAAATAACAAGGTACCGCGGCCGCCGGAACGGCGCTGGGAACGGAGTTCTGGATTCTTGAAATTGCATAAGTTCGGAACTCGCAGAAATCCTTTGTGTTTTTGGACCCTGACCCCGCGGATCTGCGTGAGGGGTGGCACCGAATTTCAGAAATGTTGCGAATCCCATGTGTTTTTGGACCCTGACCCCGCCGATCTGCGTGAGGGGCGGCGCGGAATTCCAGAAATGTTGCAAATCCCTTGTGTTTTTTGACCCTGACCCCGCCGATCTGCGTGAGGGGTGGCACGGAATTCCAGAAATGTGGCAAATCCCATGTGTTTTCGGATCCTGACCCCGCCGACCTGCGTGAGGGCTGGCACCGAATTTCACAAATGTGGCAAGCCCCATGTGTTTTCGGACCTTGACTTCGCCCAGGAGGGCCCAGGAGGCTCCAGGACAGCCCAGGAGAGCCCAGGAGGGCCCAGGAGAGCCCAGGAGGGCCCAGGAGGACCCAGGAGGCTCCAAGAGGCACCAGGGGGCCCAAGGAGGGCCCAGGAGAAGCTCCAGGAGAGCCCAGGAGAGCCCAGGAGGGCCCAAGAGGTCCAAGGAAGACCCAGGAGGGCCCAGGAGCCCTTACGAGGGATCGTGGCCCTGTGAGCGCTGACGTAGCGTAATTTACGAGGGGTCGTGGCCCTGGGAGCGCGGGTGTAGTGTAATGTTTGAGGATGTCCCTAGCGAAACGCTTGTTTTTCAGAATTTGTTGAGGATGTCTCAATCGAAACGCTGGTTTTGCAGAGTTGGGGATGTCTCGAGCGAAGCGCTTGTTTTCAGAATTTGTTGAGGATGTCTCGGGCGAAACTATGGTTTTGCAGAGCCGACAGCGACGCGGAAAAGCGTCCCGCGCGCAGGAATTCCGATGATGTTTCGCGCGTGCGGCGTCCCGCGCGCAGGAATTTAGAGGCTGTCTTGACTACTTCGTTTGTTTTGCCCGGATTTCCTTGGATTTTGACTGAATGTCTCGAGCGAAACGCTTTTCCCCAGCACGTTCCGTAGCGCGTCCCCTTGGCACGTCCCGCGGTGCGACCCCATGGACGTCCCCTGGCACCCCATGGACGTCCCTTGGCACGTCGCTTGCGCGTCCCTTGGACGTTTTCCTGCGTAGCGACCTCACTTGCATGTGCCCCCCTGTCAATTAGCTCTGGGGCGGCTACTATGTGTTCAGGCAGCTCGAGCTTAAGATCCAGATCAGTTCGGTCAGGACTCGGATGCAAAGGAGAACTCGATCCACGATGTTATAGAGCAACATCGCGCCATGGCACATCGCAGTTCAGCACGGTGCAGCACAGCACAACCCTCGGCAGGGTACATCAAGATCGATGCAATCAGCATTGCAACCTGGCACGTTCCTTGGCACGTTCCGCGGCGCGTCCCGTGGCGAGCCCCCCTGGCACGTCGCGTAGCGCGTCCCCTGGCACATCCCGTGGCACATCCATTGGCCCGTTCCGTAGCGCGTCCTTTTGGCACGTCCCGCGGTGCGACCCCATGGCACGTCCCTTGGCACGTCGCCTGGCGCATCCCTTGGGACGTTTCGCGGCGTGTCCTCCTTGCATGTTCCCCTGTCAATTAGCTCTGGGGCAGCTACTATGTGTTCAGGCAGCTCGAGGTTAAGATCCATATCAGTTCAGTCAGGACTCGGATGCACAGGGTGACTCGATCCACGAGGCTATAGAGCAACATCGCGCCATGGCACATCGCAATTCAGCACGGTGCAGCACAGCACAGCCCTCGGCAGGGTACATCAAGATCGATACAATCAGCAGTGCAGTTGCCCGTCACCCAACCAGATGTCTTTGAAAATGCTGCCATGTGTTACAGTTCTATATTCCTTTCCGGGTTCGTGGGTCGATCATGTTTTCTGAATTTAGAATGCTATTACGCATGACACATTTGCATTGCGCATGCGCGCGCAGCGAGGAACGCAGAGTGTGCCGCAATGCATGATTCCACGCTCTCGGCCTCCAGAAGTCGAGTGGAACGATTTGTTTTCCACCATTCAGTTCTCAACAGTAAGATGGCTATTCTGCTCCGGTTGCCCGAATAGGTTGTTGCATTGCGCGCGCGCGAGCAGCGAGGTCAGGTCATTGCGCCACAATTTCTTTATTTTCACGTTGGGGCTCAGGATACGGGTGAAATTGTGGGTTTTCGCGATTCAGATGTTTCGAATTTGGATGGCTATTCGGCTCATGTTGATGCATTGCGCGCGCGCAGCGAGGGGCGCGCATTGTGCCGCAATGCATGATTGCGCGCTTGGGCCTGCAACGTATATGTGGAGCAGCTGGTTACCACTATTCTATGTTCGAACATATGACGGTGATGTGGTTTCGGTTTTTGCGTCGCGCTCGCGCGGGCGCCAGCGCGCGCGCGAGCAAGGAGGGAAGCGCACTGCCACGTTACATGATTCCACGTTGAGCCCCCCCAGAATATGAGTGAAACGCCAGGTTTGTGTCGTTGAATCTTCGAAGTTCAGATGGCTATTCGGCATCAATTGTTGCACTGCGCGCGCAAGAGCGCGCGCGCATGGGCGCGCGCGCGAGCACTGAGGAACGCGTCTTGTATTGCAATGTATCATTCCACGTTGGGGCCTCTTCGGAATGCAAGCCAGGCGCTAAGTGAACGCCATGTAGTTATCGAGCTTAGTGTGGCCATGCTGCTTCGTTTCTTCCGCTGTGCGCACGCAAGCGTGCGCGTGTCATAGGTGCAGCGCGTTGTATCGCTCTGTATCCTGCTACGTTGGGACCATGCGAATACGGGTGAAACATTTGGTTTTTACAGCTCATTTCTCGCATCCAGCATGGCCACTCGGCGCCGTGCGTTCTTGCCTGGCACGGGCAGACGGGCAATGGGGAAGTCTCATTTGCGTCGCAATGTCGCATTCGACGTTTATGCCATCAGAACGAGAGAAACACTAGGTTGTCGGCCGCTGGGTTTCGAAATTAACGTTGCCATTCGGCAGTTAGTTCAGTGTCGCGCACGCGGGAGCTGCGCTGTGCGCTGCGCACTTGTCTCGCGCGGGGCGCGAGCGAGTTCTTGGGCCCGCAGTCGGCGGGGGCCCGCGCCTCGGCGTCGGCCGAGCCACGTCTGCGGATTGCAGCTCGCAGGCGCGCATTCGCGCAGGGAGGTATTGGGCGCGCGCGCGCTCTCAGCCGCGCCCCGCCGCATTCGGCGGGGCCGGCGGCGCGCGCGTGCCGCGACCAACCTAGAGCCCAGAGCGGACCCATTGCGCGCCCTGCTTCCATTCCCAACTCAACGGCCCGCTGCCCGCGCTTGCGTTCGGGGCAGACCTGCTCGGGGTAGCGATATGTGTGACGTGGAGGAAGCGTCGCCGTGCCCGCCAGTGTCCTTGTTTGTCCGTGATCGAGAAGGTGCGATCTTGCGCTGGTCGCTCTTGGGGCCGCCAGCGCTCGCCACGTTGCTCTCCGACTCGGGCCCGCGTTCGCCGCGGCCGCGGCGGGCAATGCATTGGGGCTGGGGGGGGGGGGAGGTTGGGGGGGGCGCAAATGGCGCTTCCCCCGTTGTCCGAGACGGCAGAACGGCCGAGGCCCCGGGGTGCTTTGCAGACCGCGGGTGGCCGAGGTGCGGGGGGGGGGGTCGGCAGACTGCGCATTGCCCCAGGTCTGATCCGGGAGGATGGCCGAGGTGCTGGGGGGGGGCCAGCAGACCGCGCACTGCCCCAGGTCCATCCGAGCCCGGAGGATGCCCGAGGTGCGGGGGGGGGCGGCAGACCGCGCAATGCCCCAGGTCCATCCGAGCCGGGGGGGTGCCCGAGGCGCGGGGGGGCGGCTGACCGCGCATTACCCCAGCTCGCTCGCTCGCAACACTCTCTGAATCGTCGGCCAGGAGGATGGCCGAGGTGCGGGGGGGGGGTCGGCGGACCGCGAGTTGCCGCAGGTCCATCCGAGCCAGGATGATGCCCGAGGTGCCAGGGGTCATAGTACAATGGGGCGCCCACAGTGGGTGGAGGGCTGCACATTGGGTGGCCACCTCTGGTGGGTCACTGCAGTCTGGGCGCGCAAGCTGCGGGGAGGGCTGGAGTGCTGTGTGCCATCCTGGTGGGCGGTGTCCGTGGTGGGTGGCGTGTCTGGACGGGGCCTCGCAGGGTCGCGCAGAGCAAGGTGCCCGCCTCGGCGATGAGCTCGACGGCGAGATGCATGCCGCGAGGGGCGCCTGCAGGGTGGAGTGCCCTTCCTGGCTGAGATCTCTCGGGCGGGGCGCGACCGCCGCGCGGGCCGGGACTTTCAGGCGTCGGGCGACCGCCGCGACGGGCTGCGCGCAGGACCTGGGGGGGTAGGGGGGGCGTCTTGGGGCGCCGCTGGACGGCTTCGCGCGCGGGCGCTGGCGGCTTCCTCGGAGATCAGCGGCGACGTTTGCGGGGGCACTTCTGGGGGCCCGTGGTCAGGCCGTTGCCGCTCGCTGGAAAATCACATCTGCCGCAATTGTAGATATCGTCTTCGGTGGCGCTCCCTATGGGGCCACGAATCGCGTGGGGGGCGCGTCGAAATTGGTGGCGGGGACGCATGGGGACGTTGCCACTGAGGCCTTAGGTGGAGCTCCCTAGGGGGCCACTCCCGCTCAGCGTCTTCGACGCAGGATGAGCCTGAGCGGCCGAGCGCGCCGGTTCGGCGCCTCGCGCGCGGCGCCCGTCCAGTAGATTGGGACAGGGCCGATGCGAGGCGCGGCGGTGCCCCCTCTCGCGCGCCGCGCTGAGTGGCGCCGGGGCCGCCGCGGGGGCGGCCGCCCTGCCTCCGTCGCGCGCTCTGCGACTCAATGCAGAATGGGCCGAGGTAGCCGCGCGAGCGGCGGCCCTGCCCCCGCGCGCGATTCTTTCTTCGGGCGAAGCCTGGGCAAGGGCGGCGCTGCGCGCGGTGGCCCTGCCCCGCGCCCCGCGGCTCTCCAGTGGGGCCAGGCCGAGGTTGCCGCGCGCGCGGCGGCCCTCGCCGCCCCTTCCCCCCGCGCACGGCATTGCATATGCAGAGTCGGTCAAGGCCGCCGCGCGCGCAGCGGCCCTGTCCCCCCCCGGGGAGCGCTCGTCAGTTCATATGTGACCAGGGCTGTCGCGCGCAGTGGAGACCCCCGCGCTTCGCGCAATGGCCGCCGCGGGCGCAGTAGCTTCTGCCGTCGCGCGCGGTTTTTTTTCTGCGCTGTCGGAATGACGAAGGGGCCGCCTCGCGCGTGGCCACGCGCGCGCGGAATTCTCTTATTCAAGATGGCCGAGGGGGCGCCGCGCGCACGGCGGACCCGCGGCTTCGCGCATGGCGTTTGCGCTACTAGTGTTCAACGCGATATGATGCTGCAGCTGTCGCCGCGCGCCGCGTTCCTGCCCCCTCGCGCATGGCGCTGCTCACTTGCAGGGCGCCCCCCGCTCCGAGCCGCGCCCTGCCCCCTCGCGCGCTGTGGCCTTGGTGCCGGTTTGTTCGCGCAGAGAGGGCCGGAGCCGCCGCGCGCGCTGTCCCGCGCAGGGCGCGCCAGGGCCGCCGCGCGCGGCCGCCGTGCCAGCTCGGTCATGACGCCTCCGCGACCGTGCCCATGCAGGGCGTGCCCGTTGACTCGGGCGCTGTGTTCTCCTAAGCCGAGGTGGCCGGGGTCGCTGCGCGCGCGGTGGCCGTGGCCTTGCGCCCGCGCGCGTGGCGTTCTTTTCAAGCAGATTGGACCGGGGTCGACGCGCACGCGGCAGATCTGCGCCCCTGCGGACGTAGCTGTTCACTCAGGATTGGCCACGGGCGCCGCGCGCGCGGCAGCTCTGCCCCCTTGCCGCGCGTTGCGTTTCCTTCGCGCGCATCGACCAGAGCCGCCGCGCGCGCGACCGCCGCGCGCCCGCGATGTTTTTCAACGCAGCACGGGCCAGGCACGCCACGCGAGCGGCGGCCCCGCCCCTCCGCGCATTGGATTGCACCGCGGTGCAGAACTGGCAAGAGCCACCGCGAGCGCGGCGGCGCAGCTTCCTGACGCGCTGCCGCGCTTTCCAGAATTGGCTGGGGCTGTCGCGCGGGCGGCGGCTATGCCCGTTCGCGCGCTCGGGTGTTTCGCTCGGGAAGGAGCAGGTCCGCCGGCCCCGCGGCGGCCTTGTTCGCCCCCTCGCGCATAGCGCTGGCCCGTGGAGAATGGGCCAGGGCCGCCGCGCGAGCGGCCGCCTCGCCCCCTCTTCTCTCCCCCTCGCCCTGCCCCATTGCGAGCTGCGGCGGCGCTCCTGCGCGCGCGGCGTCCTGTCGCGCGCGCGCGGCGGCCGCGCCCCCCCCCCCCATCTGCCACATGATTCCTCCATGCGTTCAAAATGAGCAGGGGGGCCGGGAGCGCGGCGGGACCCTGCCCATCGCGCGCTGTGATTCAGCTCGCAGAATTGGGCAAGCCCGCTGTGGGCGCGGCGGCGGAGTCTCCGCGCGCGTGGCGTGCTCCCGTTCAGAAGTGGCCGGCATCGTCGCGCGCCGCGGCCCTGCTACTGCGCGCGCTGTGTTCCCCGCGTAGACCGGGCCAGCGTTGCCGCGCGCTCGCTGGCCGCCGCCGCTGCGACACCGCCCCCCGCGCATTGGGCGCGTCGGCCTTGCCCCTTCGCTATCTGGTTTGCTTTGGTCGGAGTTGGCCAGGGCGCCGCTCGAGGGGCTTCCCCGGCTCCCCGCGCGCGTTGCCGCGTCCTGTTCGCGTGGGCAAGGGCCGCCATGGCGGCGGCCCAGGCCCTTCTCGCGCGGCGTCGTTCCCTCCGCGATTCGCCCGAGCCGCCCCGCGCTCTGCGTTTCTGGCCCGCCGCGTGCTGTTTCTTGTCGCGCGGGATTGGGCAGACCCCCCCGCTCCGCGCAAATGTGTTATTCCCAGCGCGCGGTGGACGGAGGCTTCCGAGCCCGCGGCTGCCTTGGCACGTCGCGCATTATAGCTCGACGCGCCGAATCGGCCAAGGCCGTCGCGCGCGCGGCACCCCGCCCCGTCGCGCGTTGTTTCTCTTCCCCGCGCGGCCTCGGCCAGTGCCGCAGCGCGGGCGGCGGCCCGCCAGGCCCCTTATTCATTGCGCATGCGGCCCAGGGGCATTGCGGCGGCCAGCGAGCCCGCATCGCAAACGCGGGGCAAGGGGCCCCGAGGATCCGCCGCTCGCACCCCGCCCCGCCCGCGACCCGTGTCTGGACGCTGGTGCGTGCGTTCTCGTTTCCTTAAAGCATATTAGTTTTGCTCTCCGGGGCCTCTCGTCGCATTGTTATAGGTTCTCTCTGGGCTCTTTGCAGGATCTGCATATTTCCCAGTGGCTCTCCCGCAGAACCCTCGCCTGGTCTCCTTCGCCAGCCGAATGTTCATTATTTCGATTTCGTTGACCCCGCCCCGGATCTGTATATTTCCTGCGCGGGCGCGGCGCAGGCCCCCCATCCTATCTATCAGTGCCCACGGCAAAACTTCTCGTTGCCTCGCCGAGGGGGCCAGTGCACTTCGACGCGGGAAGTGCCGCCAGAGCAGCTCCGGGCATCGCGGCAAATTGCTTGCCGAGGCAAGCGCGCCGCGCAATTTGATTTGAAATCGGCCTTCAAACTGCCTCGCGCGGACAGCAGGGCCCCCTTTGCTCGCGGGATAGATGCAGACCCCCCCGGGACTTACAAGTGCCAGGTCCTTCGAGGCGAGGGCTGCGGTGAGGTCTGGCGGGGCCCCGAGGTCCCCGCATGGTCTGGCACCACACGGCCAAGGAGGCCCCCTGGAGGCGCAGGTGTCGCGGGGTGGGGGGGCTGCACCCTGATCGTCGGGTACAGTCAATTTTCCGAAAGAAGGAACAGCTTGGGTTCGGAAGGGGCTCGATGTTCTTTAGGTTCCTCCAGTGCTGTTCCACTTGCCCCCCTGGGGTCCGACTGTGCTGGAATTTTCCGGTCGCGACAGACGAGAACGGTCGCTGCCGAGGCTGCGTCAAATGTCGGCATCGGTCGCGACCGATTTGCTTCATTTAGTATCGGTCGCGACCGATTGTTCGCGACCGCTCTGTTGCGATCGGTGGCGACCCGTCGCGACCGATTCTTGGATCAGTTGCGATCGGTCGCGACCGATTCGGACTGCCGATCTGTCGCTACCGAGCGCGACCGAACAAAACATCGGTGTCCAATGATTTGGGCAGAGGGGACCGGGGCAACGAGACGGGGGGTGTCGCGGCCAGGTTTTTTTTTTTTGTCAGGGGTCGACCCAAACGGTGTTTTGGCGATCTCGTGGGCCGTTTTCGTTTCGGTTTCGTTCTGCAGCAGAGGCGGTTTGGAAACAACACGCGAGAAGACGAACGCACATTCAGTCGGCCCAGATTAGCACGTCGACCCTGCCAGTTCAAGGGCACCCTTTGTGTCTTGTCCCTCGCGGCACGTGCCCTCTTACACTCATATGGCGATGTGGCCCTCGGATGGGTCTTGTGTCCTCTCGCGCGTCGTGTCCAATCGAGTCCGACTGTAACTCAGGAGGAAAAGAAACACACAGACACAATTAATCCTCGATTCCCCAGAAAATATGGGAAAATATGGGAAGTGGTTGGGAAGACAGAAACCCAGAAAATATAGGAAAATATGGGGAATAGTTTTATTTGTGTGTATTTATTTGTGTGTCCTGGGGCCCCTTCATTTGTGTCGGGTGCGTCCTTTTATTCAGGAGGAACGTGCAAACGTAGTCAACATAATCGTCGGGGGAACGATTGTCGGACTGTTGTTTTAAATCGGTTTGAATACTCGTTGGGGTATGTTTGGGTTTTTTCGCCCGAGATCCGCCTGCAGGGGGGCACGCCCGACCGACCTTGAGCCCTCCAAAAGCCCCCCCCCCGCGCCGGGCGGAGCGGAGCGGCACGCTGCCCGCTCCTGCAGGGCACAGTGGGGGGCGTCGCCGGGGCCGCCGCCGCGACGCGCCCCATGGGAGGAGGACGTGTGCCTGGAAGGGGAGCAAGCGCCACAAGCATGAACTATTGGC
Source organism: Prorocentrum cordatum (assembly GCA_963575745.1). Taxonomy (NCBI): domain Eukaryota; class Dinophyceae; order Prorocentrales; family Prorocentraceae; genus Prorocentrum; species Prorocentrum cordatum. The sequence goes on from CAUYUJ010022010.1 coordinate 115,192, forward strand.
GCTCCGCGCGGATTCCTTGGATCCGCACTGGGACCCCCTCCAACGGCGCCTCAGGCGCCGCCCCTGGCGCGCTCCGCGCGCGGATCCAGGAAATCCGCGCCGAGGCCCCCAAAGTTCAAGTTTACGCAGTTTTTTCTTCTTGTAGTATCGTCGTCTTGTAGTATCGTCGATTCCAAGTCTTTGTCTCCCCCCACCCTCCTCAGCAGGAGTCGGAGATCTCCGAGCCAGTCAGCTACCAGGACCAGATGATGCTAGTCCAGGCGCCCGTCCCCATGGGGCCCATGGCCATTGATCGGTACGGTCGAAGTTGAGACGAACCGGGACGATAGCTGATATCACTTTCTGTGAATTTGGACAGGATTCGCTGTCGGTGTTGCCGCGGAGGTTGTCCATTTGGGACGAGTGTCGACTGCCCAACAGCGGCTGCTGGTGGGTCGGACCAACATTCGCTGTTGGGCATCGCCCCCATCTGTACAATCCTCATTTCGGGCGTCCAAAGGGGAGAAACCTAGGCCGAGGTTGGTATGCTTTTTGTGGGGAAACTCGGAAGAAGGAACCTTATACCCCGGTGCTTCTGGCCAGAGGCTGATGACTGCCAGGGTATGAGCCAACAGTGGCGTTTCGAGTGCTGCATGTTGGTTGTATACTTTCTGCCCCCCAGCCTCCCATGTGCCAATGTTGTCCTTCTTCCCTGCCCCCCCTCTGCACATCCTCGTCGTCGTCCTCCTCCCCCCCTCCTATTGGGACGGTTCCGAAAAGCGCCCACGCATAACCATTTGTGACGCTCCGTTTCAAGGTTAAGGTTTGGTGGTTGACGATTGGGATGAGGAAGTTGTGCGGGCATAGCCAATTACATTTGCGACGCAAGAGGTTCACCCCAATCCGCCGACCCCCAGTCGCCGCGCATGGAGGCGATCGCCAGGGTCACACGGGCGCTTGAACGCGACGCTCGGGCAATTTTGCGTGGTTCTCGAGATGCGTTGGAGAGCGGTGCAGAGTCGATGTGGTAGCCCGAACAAGGGCCAGGTGTTTGCCAAACGCTTGGCGAGTGCGACAGCCATGGCTTCTGTGGAACCGCGAAGGAGGACGGATAAGAGAAAACAGAGAGGAAAGAGGAGGAAGGAGGAGGAGGAACACCACGAGGAGGATGAGGAGGGGATGATGAGTTGGATGAGGAGGATGAGGAGGAGGAAAAGGACGAGGAAGGCGGAGGAGGAGGAGCACCAGTGTGAACCCACGGCGCGTCAACGATGTTGAAATACACTCTCCCTCTAAGTTCATGTTTCATTTGTCCGCAAGAAGATTTGCTTTCATTGCGTAGCCCAACAGAAAACATTCGTCTGAGAATCCCCAAACTTGCCAAGACGCTTTTCCTGCGATTCCAATGTCGTCTATCATCGTGACTGAACCGTTCTGGTAACCCTATACCGTGCCAGAACACCATTCCCAGGGCTCCAGCGCCGCGAATCAACGGGAGTGTTGCGTCCTGACAATCCTACACCGTTTAAGAACACCTTTCTTGGGATGTTAACCGCGCGAATCGTCTAACTGGTTGCGAACGTTCAACACGAATGTTCGCAGCGCTAAGGCGCGCGCCACATGTTTGAAAAAAGGGCCGTCCTCCATTATTGAAATTGTGGCCAACGTACACGGCGAATGTGCGCAGCGCTAGGGGGAAACCACATGTTGAAAGCCATCTGTCCTTCATCCGTTATCCTGTTTCAATGTTGTTAAACAATTGTGCGCAGCGCGAAAGCGAAAGCCGCATCTTGAACACGACCCGCCCTCCATTCATGGAACTGTTGTCGTTTTCAATCTTCAGTGTCAGAAATGGCCAGGAAGTCTCAGGCGAAATGTTTGGCCCGCCCTACATATTGGTCTGGGGGGCGACAGGGAGGAATTATTTGCGAGGACAAGGGATGGAGGAGGAGGAGGGGGAGGAGGATTAGGAGGATGAGAAGGAGGGAGAGGATGATCACGAGAAGGAGGAGCAGGAGGGGTGGAGCAGAAGGAGGCCGACGATGGGAAGTCTTGGGGACACTTGGGAGCCGTAATTGCAAGCGCGTGGTATCCTGGACGCACGCACGAGAGTCGGGCGGGTGGCACTTGGGGGTGGCCTAAATGGGGGGTGAAGGAACGGGCCTTTTTTTTCACCCACCATTGAAGCCACCTCTCATTACCACCCACCCGGGAGAGGTTCAGCAGGGGACGGATCATGTTCACCAGTAAGGCCGTGTGAGGCTTGATGGGGACATTCTGAGGGCGGTTGGATGCTTTTTGTTGACCCGTGGGGGCTTTTTGGTGCACCTTGGGAGTCTGCTTGCGGTTTGGGGGGTCTTCTTGGGGCGGAGGGTTCGAAAGGTGAATCGAGCTTTTACTTTTCTTCGGCCTGTCTGAGGGCTTTGTTCGTGGCAGGGCGTTGTGGGACCCTCGAGGGGCTCGTTTGGTCGCTGTGGAGCGACCTTGTGAGCCTCTTCAGCCGTTTTGGATGCTTTGATGGCGAAACGGACGGACGTGTGAAACGTGTACGTGCTCCTCAGGCATTCAGACGATTTTTGCCTCTTGGGGCTCTCGTCGAGATCCTTTTGCAAGCCTCCTGGGGCGTCTTAAACGCCTCTTGGGCCGTCTTGAGGTCACCGTGTGCGTCTCTGCGACACCTTCTGTGCCTGCTGGAACCCAGTTGGAGCAGGCGTGGATGGAATCTTCGGATATCTGGAGGCTCCAGCGAGGACCCTGGGGGTGCGTTTCAGGACGTCGGGGGGTCGCCCCCGCCCCCTCTCAAGCGCGATTTTGGATGCTGGGGGCGGGGGGAACGAGGGGGGGGGGGCAGCCCAGTACAGGGCGCATCTCGACCCCTCGGATTCGCTTAGGTTCGATCTCGATGGCTTCCGAGTCCGATTCGATCTGGCTTCGGATTCCGATCTGGGTTCCGATGTCTCAATGGGGGCCTATTAGCCTGCCGATTTCTGCCGATTCGGCTGCTCTGGACTCGGCTGTTGATTTTCGCCGATCCGATTCGTTTCGATCGCCCATCCGACTTATCAATTTGATTCTTGGCTCTCCTGGAAAGGAGGGAAGGGACACCCCAGGATCTCACACGTCTTGGCCCCCCCAGCAATCGGGCGTCGGCGGATTCTGCTGCGATGACGGACGCTTTCGGGAGGGGGAGGGGCCCGGGAACGTCACGGCTTGTACCCGCGGGGGGCCGGGGTAGGGGCCCTGTAACGTCCAGGCAGTGGCTTGGGACGACGACGACGACGACGACGACGACGACGACGATCGGCATCGCGTGGAGGTGTACACAGGCAGTGTGGGCACAGGTACGAAACTATTTCATCACGGGCATTACCAGGGGGGCAAGGTGGGCGGGGGGCCAGGAATGTCACGATTCGCGCTGGACACCGTGTGGGAATGCCCAAGGGTTACTTCCCAGACTGCGCCGGCGCGAATCGTGACGTTACCATGGGAGGGAGGGGGAGGAGCTGGGCCAGTTATGTGTTATTTGCATGAATATTTCTAGACGTTTCGCGAAACCCAACTAGCCCATCTAGATCGATGACCAGACGAGCTGCCTTTATCAGGGATGTGGAGGAACATGCAGTGGAATAAAGGGCTGAGTAAGACGTCTTACCCCAAGAGTGGGAGGATTTATGAGGAATCGGAGGAGGAGGAGGAGGGGCGTAGGGAGTGGGACGGAGGAGGGATGAGGGATGATGAGGAGGAGGAATATGCGGACGAGGAAGAGGAGGAGGATGAGGAGGGCGAGCAGAAAGGCCAGGGGCCTCTTGGATGCTTCTCGGAGTCCCTTCGGATGTCTCTTGACAGCTTTTTGTAGGCCTCTTGGGGCGTCTTGGGGGCCTCTTGGAGGTCCCGGGGTCCTCTTGAAGCGTTTTGGGTTCCTCGGGGGAGCCTCTTGGGGCCTCTTGGCGGTCTCTTGGGAGCCTACTGGGGACATTCTGGGGGCTTCTTGGGGCCTCCTGGGTGCCTCTTGGGGTCCTCTCGGGGCACTGGGGAGCTTTGGAGGCCACCCAGGGTCCATCTTGGAGGAGTTCGATCAATAAGGCGGGGCAGCATGGGCCCAACAGCAAGCTAAAATCAATGAATTCCGTCTTCTCGCCGAGGACACTTTGGATGCTCCAACTACCCGCGGACACCCCCCTGCAGACCCAGGGGTATGAAAGGGGGGAAGGTGTCAAGACACCCTCCCCGCCCGCAAGCTGTCTCACTCATTCCCAACCGCCCAAGTAGCACCAGGGCCTCAGCATGTCCAGCGGTCGTCTTCGGACGGGCAGCTAAGGTGAACCAAACCAGATCCCATGTGCGCAACATTGGGGCAAGGTGCGCCACGCGTGCCAGGCGCGCCACGCGCGTCAGGTGCGCCAGGCACTCTCGTGGCCCAAGCGTGCCAGGCATGCCTGGTGCGCCAGATGCGCCTCGTGATCTACGTGCACCATGTGTACTGCATGCTCCAGCCGCGCCAGGTGCGCCACGTCAGGGGCACGCGCAGGGTGCGCCAGGTGCGCCTGCGCACGTGGCAGTACACGTCGGGAAACGTGTCGGCCCCCACCACTAGTGTCGAGCACGAGTGCGCAATCGCGGCGGGTTGGCAAACATAGTGTCTGGTCGGCCTGCACACACCATTCAATATGCCAGCACCCACGCCGTCGCAGTCAAACACGAATGCACAGTGATCGCGGGTTGCCCGCGTATGATCCACATTTTGCCTCGATCAGCATGTTGTATTGTTTTTGACAGGGATGCTGGCCCTGCGCGCAGAAGGCAATATGCGGGCACCCCCGCCGTCGCTGTGACGAAAACAAAACAGTGCTCGCGGCACCCCGACATTGTTCTTTGACAGGGATGATGGGGTGTCCTCATTGGTCCTGCTTGGCTGCTGGTCGCCAGGAGGAGGGGGCTGTTTATTGATAGGGAAGAGTGATAAGACCTTCCCGGAATAGGAACCCCCCTAAACCATCGGGAGCCTTGAGACGGGGGTCAATGCAAACGGGCGTCAGCAAGGGCACCAGATCCTTCAGGATCCTGCGAAGACACCCTCTGGCTGACCCGGGTTAGCGAGCCGCTCGTGGCCGCGAGGCGGCCGCGCATATTGGTTGACCCGGGTTTGCGAAGATTTGCGTTGCAGTTTTTCTTCCTGTATTGCAGTTGTTGGTTTCCTGCTGACCCGGGTTTGGATTGACCCGGGTCAGAATATCCCAGAAACCGCTCACGCACTCAAGGGCTGGTGGGATTAGACAACATGTGCTCTCTTGTGCCCAGGCATTGGGGCTTTGATATTCGCATCTCCAGTTGCAGCAGCATGTGTGGTGTGCTCAGGTGTTGTTGTGTACACAGGCACCCTGGTGAACACCTGCGCTGTCTTTTACATACGAACCGTGGTGTACACAGGCGCTGTGGTGCGCACATCTGCTGGCGCAGCATCGGTGGTGTAAACAGCCATGGGTATGTACGTATGTACGCAATACGGTTGGTTTGGACATGCATTGTTCTTAGCACAAGACCTGTGATGTCCACAGTCGCAGTGGTGTACACAACCGCTGTGGTGCACACAGATGCTGCTGCAGCATTGTTGGTGCACACCAGCACTACTGTGTACACAGGCCTTGGGGTGCACAGAGGCTGTGTGGTATGAAGGCATCGCGCCCCACCCCCAAAGGGAGCCGTACCTTTGGCCAGGCGGGATTGAAGGTGTACACAGGTTTTGTGTTGTACATCGGCACTGTGGTGTAAGGGTTTGTTGGGTACACGCACATGGTGCAGCAGCCGCTGTGGTGCGTACATGCGATGTGTTGTGCAAAGGCGCTGTGGTGCACACGGGTGGTGTGGTGCACGCAGCTTCTCTGGTATACACAGGCATTGTGGTTTACACATGCATTGTAGTGCACACGCGTGTTGTTCCTGCATCATCCATGGTGTTTAAAAGCTGAGTGCTGTACGTAGTCATTGCTGTGTACACAGGTGCTGTGATGTACACAGGCCTACACAGGTGTTGTGCTGTACGCCAGCACTGTCACGGTGACAGACATTGCGGTGGACAGAGGCACTGTGGTGCTATCGGCATTGTTGTTCACACTAGCCTCCTGATGCACGCAATCGCCGTGGTGCTCACAAGCGCTCTTGTGCACGCAGGCGTTGTGGTGTACGGAGGCACTGGTGTGCCCGACGGTCCCTCCTCGTGCATACTGTGGCGGGCAGGAGCTACGTTCGCTGCTCGTGGCCACTCTCAGCAGGCCCCTGCGCTGTGCCCAGCTATCCCTGGCAGTTGCCCGCCTACGTGCCAATTCTAGCTGTCCTTGCGTATTCCTAGCTCTCTCCAGACGGTGCCGACCCGAAACGTGGTATTGTCGGGCATCGCGGTAACGGCTGTTATCGCTGACCGTTTAATGCGCTCTCCAGTACAGGGATGAGGGGATGAGGGAGGGAGGGAGGGCGTAGGGAGACGGCGGAGGAGGAGCGAGGACGGAGGACGGATAAGGAAGAGGAGGAGGAGGAGGAGGAGCAGGAGGAGGAGGAGGAGGAGGAAGGCGAGGATCACTTCATAGTAGGCTGGGCCGCCTCATCCTTCTGGATATGTTACTCAGATCCAGGGCTTACGCTGTATTGAGCAGTCATCGTTTAGGCCGTGTGGACACCTCGCAGCTCCGTTCAACATCGCGGCCGTAGCTCCCGACACCATATTTATCCTGTGCAGAGAAAGACGTGCTAATATCCTTTTCTCGATTTCGCCTTTCTGGGCCTCCGGGGGACTTCGTCACCACGTCTGGATTTGGCCCGGAGTCCAGGTCAGAATGCACCCTGGGAGAGGTCCAGGGGTAGTGGGCTCGGCGTTTTGTTGTTCCCTCACCAACCCGCTGTTCATGCACGATGGTGCCGAGGGTGCGGGTGCTTGGGCGCGAAACGGCGCGAGAAAGCGTGCCGTGTATCTCTTTCATGACGTTGGATGTCAGGAAAACCTTCTTTCCGATGGGGTCAGAGTAGATGGGGTCGGAGGATGGCGCCGCATTGCCGATGCATCGACGATTTTTCACGCCGTTGTCGCCGATTCGTCGCCGACGTCGCCGATGCGTCGCCGTTGCACTGGCGATGCGGCGTGGTCCTCCGACCCCGTCATGCTCGGATCTCATCTGGGAGGCACCTGCTCCTCATCTCTGGGGAGGCCAAGAGGTACCGATACCAATACACCCTAGGCGTTGCTTAAGAAAACGTATGGTTTCGGCCAGAGTCTTGATTATTCTTAACTTTTCAATGTAAATCCCAAGATTTTGATAGAAGTTCTGGGTTTGTAATCAAATTCTGAGACTATGAATTTCTTAACCCATGATTTCTTAAGCATTTCGCAGGGTATACTCCCTGGACCTTTCCTGGGATTCGTTCTGACCAGGGTCTCGAGGCGAATCCAGCGGTGGCTGCGAGGGAGGCCCAGGAAGCCCGAAAAAGGGGAAAACGGGCGAGGGGTAGAGGTATGGGTATCTCGTCCTCATCTGAATCTTGCCTTCCCCAGCTAGGGACGAGGACCACACCTGGCGCACATGCCGCTGGCACGTTCCCGTCCCCCTGATCAGGGTGACGTCAGCACGGCCACTGGCGTTGCGGTGGACAAGAGCTTCCAGGCGGGCGGGCGAGCGCTGCCCCCTCTGCGTGCCGGGGAGTTGCTCAGAGGAGGAGAAGGTACCAACATCGCTACCCTGAAATCGGGACGATGTTTGTTGTTTTTGTTCGGGCATTCTTGGAATGCTTGTTTGGCTATCTTTCATTTGTCCTTCAGGAGCTGCCTGTAAGAGGACATGCCCGACCTAACGCTACCCTTGCCTCGTTTTCGCCTTTTGTGGCCTCCTGGGAGGCCTTCGTCGCCACCGTTGGCTTCGCTTCGACATCCTGGTCAGAACGCGCCCCGGGAGAGGTCCGGGGAGCAGCGGCATCGGCGCCTTTTGGTTCCTCAGTGGCGCAGACGGACGGGAGGATGGAGGAGGGCGTGGAGGGTCGTGCGGGGGTGGTGATCGAGCAGGAGTGGGTGCTGAGGATCAACACTCGGAGCGAGGAGCGGTCTTGCTTGATGCCTGCGCGCGCCTGGGAATTGCGGGGCAGCAGCCGTACGGGGCCACGTGCAGGGCCCACACGAGGGACCGACGCACACACACAGACACACACACACACAGAGACACGACCCACAAGCAGGATTGATTCACGGGGCCTGCTCTATCTCTTCCGTTTATCGTTGTTCGTGCGGTGTTGCGGTGGCTTTCGCAGGAGGAGAAGGAGCGTGTTGAGAGGATGGATAGGAAGATGGGACGAAGAAGATCAGGAGGAGCAGGAAAAGGAGGCCGAGGAGGCAACAGAAGGACGGACAGGGGGATGAGGGGGAGGACGCGGATGTAGAGTAAGCGGATGAGGACCAGGTGCGGGCGGAGGCGGGGGGAGTAGGATGTGGAGCAGCGGGAGGCGGAGGAAGAAGGCAGGTCGGGGTTTGGGGAGGGGAGGGGATTTGATGAATCTGTGCTTCGTAGAGAAGATGTGCGCTCAGACGGGCGTACATTCTGGTGTATGTTGGATGCCATTCACCGTGCTGGAGGGGAGCTTAATGACGGCACAGGACGCATGAACATGAAGAGGGGGGATGAGGGAGTTAGGGAGTCAACGCATGATATGACGATCGTGAAGATATGAGATCGTAGATCTATTGACGACGATGACGTTGACCACGACAGCCTCCGCGGCAACGACGACGGCGATGGTAATAATGTCGAGGATGAGGATGCCATGATGTTGAGACTGCGATAACGAGAACGGGATCGCGGTGCTGATACTCATGTGCATGATGCCAGTGCAGATATGGTGATGATGGTGATGACGATGATGCTGAAAATGATGAAGCTGATGATGATGCTGATGCTGATGATGATGATGATGATGATGATGATGATGATGATGATGGTGGTGGTGTTGGTGGTATTGGTGGTGGTGTTGATGATGACGACGATGATGATGATGCCGATGATACTGTTGCTGCTATTTGCGGTGGTACTGCTAACCTGGAGAATGCGGTTGATGATGTTTATGATGGGGACGGAGGCGGTTGTGGTGGTGATCATAGTGATTATGATGCGTGCGGCTGTGGCTGCGATGTTGACGATTGCGAAGATGGTGGTGACTGTGATGGTGACTATGATGACGATGCGGATGATGACGTATTCGATTAAAACGATGTCGACGACGACGGGAATGATGTTGTTGTTGATGATGGTGATACTGAGTAAAATATTCACACGAATGATAAGAGGGAGAAGGAGACGTCGACGACAATTATGATGATGATGCTGCTGATGATGATGCCGATGACGATGACGATGATGATGATGATGATGCTGATGTGCTGTTAGTTTTTGGGGAAACAAAACATGATGATGCTGATGCTGCTGCTGTTGATGGTGGTGGTGGTGGTGACGATGATGATGATGCTGATGATCTTGATTATGATGATCGTGGTTGTGGTAGTTGTGATGATGAGGAGGAGGTATTATGCTGCTGATGCTGCTGTTGCTGCTGCTGGTGATGATGATGCTGTTGACGATGGTCACGATGACCGCGGCGGCGACGACGACGATGATACTGATGGCGATGCTCTTGATGGCGATGCCAACGATGACGATGACGACAACGATGGCGTCGACCGACTGACTGGCTGACTGACTGACCGACATCGCTGCGAGTAAGCATGTTGCAATGCACTGGACCAGCTTGCTGCTATGCCTTGGTCGCGGCCTAGCGCTCTGACGCGGTGCACGTACGCCGAGTCGAGGCGAACAGAAAGTGAAGCAATCTCAGTCGCCCCCCCCCCCCGCCCCTCCCCCCCTGTCAACCCCCGTGCGTTCTGGGCCAAATGTCAGCCCGGCTTACCCCTTCGAAGCGAACCTCACCCCTGAGACTCGACGCAACGAGAAGAACGCGGCATCAGAGAACACATCGCGACGGGACCCCCCGACGTCGTCCTCCTGTGCCATCTCCCGAGCCCGACCGGTCTGTGTGAGGGTCCTCTGCCTGGCACGGCACCGCGGCCGCCCCCGGTTTGAAAAAAACACGCGACGCCAGAGACGGGAATCCGGGCAGTCCCGGGATGAAGATACCGTCGGACCGAGGTATCGGGGGCGGAAAAGAGGGGGATGATGACTAGGGGGGGTGGATATCATGGCGGGGGCCATGATATTTCCCCAGATTTCATGGCGCCCCTTCTTACTTCATTACGTAAATGGCCCCCCCGCTGGGCCGCGCACATGCCGCCGGTCATGATTTGCACCCCCCCCTCTTGGACACCCCACCCCCCTCTTGGCCGCTCCCGACGAGGTAGAAGGATCGAGGTCGATTCGGGGAGGGCCCCCTGTGCTCCTGTGCATCCTGGGGAGGGTACCCCTGGACGCTCTGTGTGTTTTGGCCGGCGGAGGATCTCCTGTTCTTGAAGGATGGTATTCTGTCCTCGGTCCGACTGTGAATCGCTCCAGAGAGTTCCGGAACGCTCACTCAGAGCGTCCCAGAAGTGGCCGTGGTGCCCGGTGCATCCTCCCACACCCGCGCGCTCTCAGAGATCCTGGATTTACCGCCCTCTTTCCTTATGGGGGGGCGCGTACTGGGGGGCGGTTGCTGGGGGGACAGCGAGGACCGCGGAAAAGGGACCCTTTCGGGCCTCTGGAGGTGTCCTTTCGGGCCCAGAAGGGGGCCTTTGGGTCCTGAAGAGAGTACTTTATTCGTGAATTTAATTGGTTTTAGGGTTTTAACAAATGGTCGCAGCCACGCAGAGGGCGTGCGTAGCGACACCCCAAATGCTCGGTCTCCAGTACTTCTACGCGGCGGCGCCCCCGCAGGCACGCAGAGGGCACGCGTGGCGACGGGGGCGTCGCCACGCAGAGCTTCTAAAGACCGAACATTTTGAAAACCAATTGTTTCCACTACTAAGGTACTTGTCTTTCCCCCCCTCCATTTTAGCGCTCCGTCCATTACTTTGCGCCTCACGCGCGCTCTCAGAGATCCTGGATGTTTCGCCCTCCTGCCTTACAGTCGGACCTAGGGGTATGATACGATCGAGGTCGGTTCGGGGAGGGTATCCTCATGCTCTTCGTGTTTGTTGTCGGATGACTTTGTTATCGTGGCCGGCGGAGGGTCTCATGTTCTTGAAGGGTGTTTTTCTCGAAGGAGAAAAAGACGCCATAACCACAAACTCTTGGCGCTCCGCACGGATTGTGGATCCGCGCTGGGAGCCCCCCCGCGGCGCCTCCGCCGCCACTGGCGCGCTCCGCGCGCGGAACGCCACAAGTTTTTGTGATTGGCGTTTGCTCTTCTTCTGTGTGGGCCACCCTGCGAGAAGATCCGCCACGCGCGAAGCCGAGAGCGTGCACGTGACACGGACGTCCCAGCGATGGCGAGAGACGTTTCTGGCGCCCGCCCAGACCACCTTGCGCCGTGGCCCATAACAAAACCACGGCGGCCCTGGCCAGGCACAGGGACCGCCAAAGACCGACTCGGGCTCCTCCTCCCCCTCCTCCTCCTCCTCTTCCCCCTCCTCCCCCTCCTCATCCTCTCCTCCTCCTTCTCCTCCTCCTCCTCCTCCGCCTCCTCCTTGCCATTTTTCCGGCCTCAGGCGGCCCTGGCCAGCTCCGGGGATCTTCAAAGACCTACTCGCGATAGAGAGCCGGTTTCGGGGGCAGCCCTGATCATTGGTCGCCGCCGATGTTGCTTCACATTTCGGTATCGGTCGCGACCGACTTGCTTCCAAATCGGTCGCAACTGGTCGCGACCGATTCTGAGATCTGTCGCGATCGCTGCGACCGATTCGGAGTGCCAATCGGCCGCTACCACCGCGACTGAAACAATTCGGTATCCGATGATCAGGGAATGGGTCGAGACCTCCGGGGTCCATGTTGGGAGCAAGATCATGACGTCTGACGCCTGGCTGCGCCGGAAAAGCCAGTTGCATGCACAGCAGACGTATTCGCGAGATCCTCTTTTGGAACGTACTGAAGAGGGCGTTTTCCGGCCGCTTAGACCGGGAGGGTTCGAACCGGCAGCCCTCCCCCCAAGGGGGAGGGGGTTCGAACCGACCCGAACCAGCCGTAACCCCCTGCGTGGAACTTGGAACTCGGATGTCCATGGAGCGATCCCATCAAAGAACCTCTGGCGGGAGCTTGCAACTCTTGCATACAGGTTGCAGAGCAAACGGGGCCCGTTTTCGGCGGGCGTGAAGGATCGTCGATAATCGTCGGGGACGGCCCGCGATCGAATGGAAGACATCTCGGCGCATGAAGTCGGGACGTCTGAACGTCCAGGCATGATGGAGGAGGAGGAGGAGGAGGAGGAGGAGGAGGAGGAGGAGGACAGGAAGGAGCAGGGGCAGAGGAAGGGGAGGGGAAGGTGGAGGAGCAGAGGTGGAGGACGAGGGGGAGTGGGAGGGGTAGGGAGGGTGAGGGAGGGGGGAGGGGAAGGGGGAAGGGGAGGGGGAGGGGGAGCAGGAGGAGGAGGAGGAGGAGGAGGAGGAGGAGGAGGAGGAGGAGGAGGAGGAGGGAGGAGGAGGAGGAGGAGCAGCTCTCTCTGTTGCTGCCCTCCGCCCGCCCCGCCGAGCCTCGGCACACCCGGCGAGGACTGGGAGGCTCACGCCTTCGACCCCCACTCCGAGCAAATCGCCGAGGCGAACGCGAAGATGAACGAGACCGCGCTGCTGGAGGAGGTTTTCCTTGTCGTTGTCGTCGTAGTCGTTGTCGTCGTAATCGTCGTCATCGTCGTCGTCTTCCTTGTCATCGTCGTCGTCGTCGTCGTCCTCGTCGTCGTCGTCGTCGTCGTCGTCGTCGTCTTCCTCGTTGTCGTCCTCGTTGTCGGCGTCGTCGTCCTCGTCCTCGTCGGCGGCGGCGGCGTCGGCGTCGCGTCGGCGTCGGCGTCGGCGGCGTCGGCGTCGTCGTCGTCGGCGTTTGCGTCGGCGGCGGCGGCAGCGGCGGCGTTGGCGTGGGCGTCGGCGTCCGCGTCGGATCTGTGGAGGTGGCGGGGGTGATGGCGGCCTGGGGTTGCCCAGTCTAGGGGCCGAGGTTGCCCAGCTCTGGGCCCAGCCCGCACAGCTGGGGGGGAGCGCCAGGGCCCCTCGTCGGCGGCTGGACGCGGCCGCGGCCTGAGCAACCTGTCAGTCTCGACGGGGGGAGGGGTGCCGATGTCGAGCGAACGGGCCCTCGCGGGTGCCGGCGGAGCGGGAGCGGAGCGGGAGCGGAGCGCTGCAGCGGCGAGGAGCCCGGGCGAGGGGAGCGGGGCGAGGCAGGGGGGGGGCCAGGGCGGTCAGGAGTCAAGCAGTGGCGAAGCGTCCTGGCGTGCCTATAGTCCTACCGGACAATGTTCGAAGAACCTTTCGTGGATTCCACGCAATGTTCTCAGAACATTTCTGGCGGAGTCTGTCTTGTTGTATGACATCGGGAATATGTTCTAAGGACATTGTTTTTGTTCTTGGAACATTTCTGGGTTCTAAAGCATTTCTTGGTAGGACTATAGGAATGCAGGGACTGTCGGTCCCTGCTCAAAGGAGGGCTCGGGTCCGCGGCGAGCGAGGGGGGACATGAGAACGAGAAGGCTTTCTCAGACGGCGGCGGGACTTCCCAGAAGCCCTCGCGCCCTCCGAGAAGTTGTTTGTTTGTCTTCCGAGGAGGCTGTAAAAACTTCTCGGAAGGCCGGGGGACTTCCGAGCCTTCTGAGAAGGCCTTCTCCTTTTCTTTCCTCCCCCTCGCTCGCCGCCGAACGAGGGGTGGCGGAGGAGGTGGCCTCGTCAGAAGGGGGGCTTTGCCCCCCCCGTCGGATTCGGGCGGCTGGGTCCTTTTCGCAGGCGAGTCTCCTCCCCCAGCCTCCTTCGACGAAGAATGGGAACCGCTCAGCAAAGGAGGGGAACCCTGGGATACACTCCAGGGGGGCCGTTCGGACTCACCCCTATCGAGGATGGACGTTTCCCTAACGTGTATCCCAGGGTTGGTTCACGAATTTCTGGTCCCTTCGAGAACCCCACGAACCTGGGATTGGGGGCGCCATATCCCCCGTTATCCTTTGCACAGGTTCAGAGCCCCGAATCAGCAAGGCTGGGGGCAGTCAAGGGTACACCTTAGGCGATGCTTAAGAAAACTTAAATTTTCGGCCAGGGTCTCGATTATTCTTAATGTTTCAACGTAAATTCTAAGATTTTAATAGAATTTTTGGGTTTTTAGTCAAGTTCTGAGACTATGAATTTCTTAACCCATGATTTCTTAAGCATTTCGCAGGGTGTACTGCAGAGTCGCGCCTCGGGGGCCCAGACAGGAGGTACCCTGGACCGGAGGTGTCCCGGATTGGTTCGGGCGTTCAAGAGGGGGTCTAAAACATGTTCGCAATAGTTTGTGCAATCGTTCACGTGGGATTCGCACGTCGTACGATGTCAGCACGTGGCTGCCACGCGCCATACGCCACATGATGAACTATGGCAGATCTACTGATGTGTATATACATCTAACGGCGCACTGGGTCCGGGGGACGGGGGCCGCGACCAGGACCACAAATGTGTGTGTGTCCAGGCTCTCGGGGCGTCCCTGAGGCCCTCAAAACGCCCCGGGAACGCGCCAAGAGAACCCGAAGACGCCCCAAGACGGACCCAAGACACCCAAAGGCCGCTCCAAGATGCCCAAGATGGCCCCCAAAACACCTCCAAAGGCCTCGCAGACGCTCTAAGAAGCCCCCGAGAGGCCCCCCGGGACGTCCCAAGAGGCAACACTAGCCCCATT